>CM053790.1:331759950-332359950 GCA_028749045.1 Cupressus sempervirens
ATGATCTCTTCAGTGATTTGGGAATGTTATGCACAGAGGGATGGCTAGGATCCACGATGGTCTAATGATGCTATTAATGGTTAGGAGGAACCTTGCACTTAGTTTATTATGTTTGATCTTCTATGAGGATGTATCATGTATATCATGTGATTATCTTTACTTTGATGTATCATGGATTAAAATAGTATGATGTACCATTATTCTACATATGTATATTCTTTTGAGCTTTTCATACCCTGTGACATGTACAGTGGATGATTGAGCATTTGGAAATGTAATGTATAAACATTGGACTTATCATTATTATTTCTTGTGGTTGTTATATTTGATGGAATTCAATAATGTTAGTTGATTTAGATGTAATTCAATGTTAAGGGATCTTTAAAGAATGTAACCAGTTGTGTATGTTATGATTACTTTTAGATGGACATTGCTATTGCTTCCATTATGGTGCATAAGTTATATGTGGTATTTATTTTCATATTTTTTTAAAAAAATAATGCTACCAAACTTAGTGAAATTCTAGGTTAATTCTTTGGATCCCTTGGCAGGGCATTACAAATCTTTCCCTCTTTGACATCTCATGCCAAAGAAAACAATCAATGGATACGTCATGTACCTGATATACTGATTCATATAAAACCTACTCTAACAATATTGCATCAACTCATTTTATCTTCAAAAATGTTTGGTTGATACACCACTAAAATCTAATTAGTGAGCTTCAAATAGGGGAATGTCCCCTACTTTACCTCTTAGTTACAAGAATGCATCCTTAGGTAATGGCTTGGTGAATATGTCTACAATTTGTTCCTTTGTATTCACATATTCCAATCTCATCTCTTTTTCTTGTACTAATTCTCTAGGAAAATGATACTTTCTTGCAATGTGTTTAGTCTTGGTATGCATCACTAGATTCTTGGAAATGTTGATTGTACTGGTGTTATCATAAAAGATAACTATTGGATCTTTGATTTCTTCCTTCATACTTGACAATAGTTTATTGAACCAAATGATGTTGGAATAATTAAATTTTGCTACAACATATTCTTCTTCTATTGTAGACTGAGAGATGCAATTTTATTTCTTACTTTTCCAAGACACTAGCCTCTTTCAAAGAAAGAATGTTCTGCCACTTCTACTTTTCCTATCAACACTGCTTCCTGTCTGATCAACATCAGTAAATTCTTTCAATTCAAAGTTGTCTCCTTTCTTATACCACAAACCATAATCTTTAGTACCATTTAGATACCTCATAATTCATTTTATTGTCATCATATAATTTTCCTTTAGATTAGTAGAGAATATTGCCACAATAGCAATGTCTAATGCAATATTAAGTCTTGTGTGTACCGCATACTAAAGTTTTTGAATCATTGATCTATATGTAATCTTATCTACCTCTTTGGAATCACCATTTTTGGAAAGCTTATGTCTAGTAGACATAGGTTTTCCAACTAGTTTGGAATCTTCCATTCCAAATTTCTTCAATATCTCCTTGATGTACTTTGATTGAGTAATGTAGATAACATCTTTCTTTTGTTTAATTTTAAAGCCAACAAAGAATTTAACCTCTCCAAACATTGACATTTAAAATTCTTTACTCATTTCCTCAGAAAATGATTTGCATAAATCATCATGTCCAGTGAATAATGTATCATTTACAAATATTTATGCCAACACTATCTTCTTATCTAGTCCTTCCTTGATGTATAGGTTGTTGTTATCATTTGTTCTTTGAAAACTAATATTTACTAGATGACTGCAAAATCTTTCATACAAGGCTCTAGGGGCTTATTTGAGACCATATAAAGCTTTGTGTAGTTTGCAAACCATATCCCTTTTGTTGGGATCTATGAAACCTTTAGGTTGCTCAATGTAGACTTCATCTTCTAGGATTCCATTCAAGAAGGTTTTTTACATCCATTTGATAAAATTGGAATTCTTTATCTATAGAATAAGCAAGTAGTGTTCTAACACCTTCTAGTCTTGCAATAGGAGAAAAAGTCTCTCAATAATCAATACCTTCTTCTTGAGCATAACCTTTGCATACTAATCTTGCCTTATTTCTTGGAACTTCTCTATTTTCATTCAACTTATTTTTGAATACCCATTTTATGCCAATTATATTTTTGTCCTTAGGTCTAGGAACAAGAGTCCAAGTTTTGTTCCTTTCAATCTGATCAATCTCTTCGTTCATTGTCTCAATCCTACTTTCATTTTCTAATGCATCTTTAGTAGTTCTAGGTTCAAACTTAGTAAGAAAACATGTACATTTTAATTTGTTCCTTGTTATTGTGCCTTCTGATAGATCTCTAATGATTATCTTAGGTTCATGATGCCTTTTGACATATCTTGCTATTATAGGTACATTCTCCTAGATTTAGAACTTGTTTCATTCTATTCATCATGCTTAGAATCTTGCTTAGATACCACTGTTTGCAACTTAGGTTTGTTAGATTGTGACTTGATTTGCACTTACTAAAACTTAGGTTCTTCTAACTATGACTCAGGTCCTTCTAACTATACTTGGGTTGCACTACTTGAAACTCAAGTTGATCTAGAGGTTTAAGGGACTCAGGTGGTGAAGGCTTCTAATTTTCAATTGCATTTTCTTGAATCCTAGCTATAGTATTAGGTTCAAAGTAGACAAAGTTTTTGTAGTTTTTAGGTTCTTTTTTCCTTTTTTCTTCACTATTTTTGGCAAACTCATCAATCTTCACATGTGCAATTTCTATGCCTTTGTATTCCAAGAATATCCTTGCATCACTTTTCACATCAAATTTTTCTTTCTTGGATTCTTTCAAGATATAACATTTTCTTACAAATACTTTGAAATAATAGATATTAGGTTTATAGCCATACCATAACTCATAAGGTGTTTGATCTAAGTCCTTCTTTAGCTAAACTTGGTTTAAGGTATGAATTGTTGTGCTGGTTGATTCCTTCCAGTATTTGATTGCAACATTTTTCTTTATTGTCATAGTTCTTGTACAATCCATAATGGATCTATTTATTCTTTTGTCTATGTCATTCTATTAAGGTTTACCAGGTGTAGATACATGTCTTTTGATTCCTCTTTCATTGCATAATTCATTGAATTCATTTGAGATGAATTCTCCTCCTCTATCTATCCTTAGACATTTTAGTTTCTTTCCTATTTCTTTCTCCACTCTTGCCAGATACCACTTGAATTTTTGAAAAATTTCAAATTTATCTTTTAGGTGTAGAACTATCATCATCTTAGAATAATCATCAATAAATAAAACAAAGTACTTATCTCCACAATAGCTTTCTATGCCAAGCACCCACAAAGGTGTTAGTAAAAATAATTATTATTTACACTTTGCTTAATTTTACTTAGGTTAAATGCATTATTTTATTATTTATTAGGTTAGAAACCTAGGAGTATGTGTACTCATGAGTTGTCTTGTTGACAACATAGGAGTAAGAAACTCTAATTTAGCACATGGTGTCTACAACACTGAAGTTTGCATAATCAACTGAGTTATCACATAGACAACACAGTTGTTCACACTCTTAATTAAGCACATGGTGCCTACAACATAATTTTACATGACACACCTATGCAGGCTTATCCTCTCATCATTGCACTAACTCTTGCGCTCAATGGAGGATAATCCACTCTTGCTAGACATGTGATTAGTTGTGAGGCTTATCTTTTTGCTAACTCCTAGTCATTCTAGAGGCCTTTCTATACAAGCACTTCTAGTATACTTGTACATCGATTATTGAATGATCTGATATCCAAAGATTCAAACATCAATTCAATTTCATATTATTATTCTGATCATACTATATTAATCTATATTGTGCTAGTACTTAAGCTTCTTGATCTTGGGTGATTTTTCCCTAAGAAAAATTCTTACACAGTATCAGAGCCATAGGAGTGTCATTTCATAGCCATTGGAGACCATTTTTTCTTCACCTCTCAAAGAGCCACCAATTCAGATCTAGTGAATCATAGTCATTGGGAGCATCTAGAGCCAAAGTGGACCTCACCATTGTATCCAAAGCATCAATTTAGTGAATTTTAACTATAATTCACCTACCCTAGGCCATAGTCAAAATTGACACAATTTTTTTTGCAAACTAGCACCTAAAGGCCTAATTTGCAGAATTTGGTATGATCTATTAGATCTACAAATTTATTTTTTAGATCTGCAATTTTAATTTCTCTATAATTACTGTATTTTTTGGAATATTTTTTCAAAAAAATATTCAGCCTATTAGACCTATAGAGAAAAAAATTTGTAGGAACTAAGTGGTCAAATCTTGGCTCTATGCAAAATATTCCATCATAGATTGAACATATTCGACACTAGCTAGCAACACCACAAATTTTGGCAATAATAATTGGTGGTCGACCACAACTCAAATCCAACACATAAAACTTGGTAGCCTCATTTTTTTTAACCTCCAACTACTTTGTGTTATTAAGCACATACAATTGCTCCCACACTGCGAATATGGGATTAATCCCACACCTATCGGCCAATTGCACCCTACCAACGACCATAATTCCAACCACCGGTGGCCAAATTTTGCTAGCCATGTCATTCTCCATTGGCATAGTGATGATCCTCCTCACCAAACTTCCAAAACCCAGTGACCTTCCTCACTCCACCACGCATCAACAAATCTAGAGCTCAATCAGCATCTTCATTGCCATGTGGACCTCCAGTGACCTGTACAGTATACATTGACTCACTTGCCACTATAGTCTGAGTACAATCTAGGTGTTGTGCCAAGTCACTCATTTATACCTTTCATAACATTCCACATCATCCCTAACTATACAATTTTGTACAGTACAGCCTACCACATCATCTAGGGATGGCATTTTTTATTGATGTCAACTTTCAACAAGATTAAATTTGATGGTCATTTGACCATCATTAATAGGCTAGATTGCATTGCCATGACAATTGTTTGAATGTCAAATTTAACCTCACATTTTTTTAATCAAACCCCACACCATATTTAGTTTAGATTTGACAATTTGACCTTAGGAGGCCATTTCTTAGTCATCTAGACTCTAAATCAAGTGTGATTTTTTTAATTTTGGCTAAAATTTCTTGAATTTTTTAGTGGTGCTATTATTTTTTTGTTTTGGTGCATGGATTTGTCAAAAATTTCAGTTTTTGATGACTATACTTGTATAATCCTACATTTTGCAACTTCAAACACTTTGTATGGGCTCATCTGGACACATTTTCAAGTTCCATTTTATTGAAAGTGAATTATTTTTTGTCTAATTTCCAAATCTACAATCAAATTATAGGCTTGTGTGGAGAAAAATACCACTTTTAGAAATAGGTCATTTTTTCACGTTGTAATGCTTTGATAAAACTTCAAAATTGTTGTACATCTAAGCTACAATGCTTAGTACTAGATTTTTGTAAACAACATAATCAAAAGACAACTAAGGCCAAAATTGGAAAGTGGCTACTATAATTGCACTAAGTATAAAGTGCCAAAATCATACATTAGGGGGGGTTCATTGATTATTTTTGCATTTTGGGGGGTGCATACATTTATTTATCTCATTGAGTTTTGTTTCACATGTGAGTTTGGTATAAGATCGAGATTAACAAAGAGGAACTATCATAATGGAGTGCCTTGATAATTGATCGCCTAAGAAAGCATAAGGAAGTATTTTCTTTTCTATGTTCCAAAAAATTGCCCTCTTCCAGTGATCATACACCTATTAAAATAATTGGGTCAATCATTTTCTCAGTATCAATGTTGAATTCTTTGCTATCATTGGAAAGCTCACTGAACCTTATGACATTTGGATTGTTCTTTGGAAAGCATATGGAGATCATATAGTTCCTCCATTTATAGAGGACATTCTACCTCTAGTCACTCTAGTTGTGGTACCTTAAACTCTAGATGAAATCACATATCCTGATGCTCCTGTTGCTTCTACTGATCTAGTTGTAACTTCAAATGCTCCTGATTTAGTGTAGTAGGAAATACAATGTCTTCTTATTTTACCTTTATGGGATGACTTCCTTCCAGACATTACAAGGCTATTTGTGGAGTCTCACATTGAAGATGTGGGACAAATCATTTATGACATCCATCTTCTCTTTTTTGAGGAGACTTCTTCTTTACATGTTATGAGGGAACACTTTGACCCTCACCCACTTGATCTTTCCTTTGAGACTGACATGATTTTGGATACTTCTTTATAGTAGATGGAAAATGACTCTTTTACTTCAGATGAGACACATCAATCTTTGGAGATTGTATTCCAATTTCAATAGACATCATATTTTCTGAGGATTCTTCCTACTAGTTGGGGAGCATTCTCTACAACACCTATAGCACTATTTCTTCCTACAAGGAGGAACATCATTCAGCTCCGTGGTGCAGCTTCTTTAGTCATCAAGGAACTTCTTTCATGGGTGTGCATTCATTATTGAGGGGAGGTGACATTACTTCTCTTCCCCTATCTTCCTATTACAATGCTTCATCATCTTTGGAGGTTGATTCAGTTTCATACACGGACATGTTACCTTGTTTGCCACCTTATTTTGGGAATCCACCAAATTGGTTCGTGGCATCTACATTCATCAAGTACTTATTGACATATGAGAAAACTTCAGAGGTAGCATCCACCACCATACTACATATGGATCCCTCTTCCATCTTCCTAATCCATAGTGGGAAGCATACTTGTACCTATACTTGGTGTATCATCTTCCTAAAGGGAGAAATATTGTTTGTCAGCATTGGATTTTCTGTTGTCTTCAAGCATTCATCATCATGAGATCTCTAACTAAGGGGGGGATTTCATGGAGGGATTCTCTATTGTATATGAATGATGTATGTAATAATGGGGGTCTTGATTACTCCATCCATGCATGCATCTTTCATTATTGTACATATCTCTCTTTTTGGGGGAGGGTTTTTCCTATGAGGTTTTCCCTCTTTCTCTATTTTCAAAGAGATTTTATTAGATTGCATTGTATATACAACATTGCATTTTTACTTGGGTGCCTAACATGGCCTAGTAGTCAAGACCCATTATGCATTTCATCATAGTTTTTTGTGATCCTAAGTGCATTCCCCTAAGTTGCACTTATGAGGGGTGTTGGTGTAAATAATTATTATTTGCACTTTACTTAAGTTTACGTAGGCTAAATGCATTATTTTATTATTTATTAGGTTAGACACCTAGGAGTATGTGTACTCATATGAGTTGTCTTGTTGATACCACAAGAGTAAGCAACTCTAATTTATCACATGGTGTCTACAACATTGGAGTTTGCATAATCAACTAAGTTGTCATGTAGACAACATAGTTGTTCACACTCTTAATTAAGCACATGGTTTCTACAACATAATTTTACGTGCCACACCTATCTAGGCTTATCCTCTCATCATCACACTAAATCCTATGCTTAATGGAAGATAATCCACTCTTGGTGGATGTGTGCTTAGTTGTGAGGCTTACCATTTTGCTAACTCCTAGTCATTCTAGAGGCCTTTATATATAGGCACTTCTAATATACTTGTACATCAATTACATCAATTATTGAATGATTTGATATCCAAAGATTTAGACATCAATTCAATTTCATATTGTTATTTTGATCATACTTTATTGGTCCATATTGTGCTAGTACTTGAGCTTCTTGATCTTTGGTGATTTTTCCCTAAGAAAAATTCTTATAAAAGATTTGTATGAACCAACTCCATAACTTCTTTAGAGTGATAGTTCTTTCTTTTGAAACTTGTCTTTCCCATTTTTCCAATTTCACAATTTGTGTGCATGCCCATATTAGGTTTCTTTAGACTAGGAATGCTTCTCACTCTTTTGTTCTTTCTTATGTTGACCAAGTTATCAAAATTCACATGACACAACCTTTTATTCCATAACCAACTTTTTTCTACTTGAACTAGGAAATATGAACTTTCAATTAGATCAAGATAGACTATATTATCTTTGGTTTGATTGCCAGCCCCAACTATATTTCTTTTCCCATACAACTGCTTGGCCTTTCCATTTATGAATTCTACCTTGAATCCAATGTTGTTCAACTATGTCATACTAAGTAGATTATGTTTTAGTCCTTTAACCTAGTAAGCATTAGCACACTTGAGTTCATCAGTTAATGTAATGCAACCTTTTTCTTTTACATAACAAGGTTCATCATTTCCAAATCTAACACTCTCACCATCATAGTTTTCCAAGTGCTAAAATTAAGATTTATCACCATTCATGTGGTGAGAATGACCACTATCAATAATGCATGTGTCATTCTTGCTAATATGAGAAATGAGGGCCATCTTGTCAGTTTCATCATCTAATTCATCTTTTACAGCAATGTAAACCATTTCATCTTCATCACCACTATCAAAGTCTTCAACCATGTGACAATATTTCTTACCTTTATCCTTGTAGTTTTTGTAGCTTTTGAAATCTTTCTTGGCTTTGAGCTTGTCATGCTTCTTTTATTCTTTTCCTTCTTTGTTTGGACACCTTGTAGCAATGTGGGCAACTTCTTCACAAGAAAAACAGATTGGAGGTATTTTACCTTTGTACTTTCCTTTTCCTTTAGGGAATCTTCTTGGAATAAAGGCTTCAATGACTTCAAGGTCACCATCAGAATTTTCTTCATCTTCACTGTCAAACTTCTTTCTTTTAGATTTTTTGCCTTTCTTCTCGACTGATAGTTTAGCTTGAAATGGAAACTCAATGCTACCAAAGTTAGGAACATGGTTATAAAAGTTATCTAACTCAAAGGTTGTCAACCTTCCCACTACTGCATCCAAAGTTATATCATTATTAGGATCGCATATCATGTCTTCAATAGCTAACACTCTAATTGCATAAATAAGAAGAAGTGTTCTGAGTACCTACTAGCTACTGTCACATCATCTATTTTCCCTCTCGAGGCTCTAATTGCACTTACACTTGCTTTGATTCTTTCGTTGTATTGTGAAATGTTTAAATCTTCTCTCATATTTGTCCAATCAAATAAAGATTTTAGACTTTATACCTTAGCTCTCCTCACATTTTCATCTCCTCCATAGATATATTTTAGCTTGTTCCACTTTTCATGATCACTGGGACAATCTTTGACTTCATCAAATTCAACATAATTGAGAATAGAGGTAATGTCAATCATCATTATGTTGTGATTATTCTTTTCTTAATTTGATCCATAGAAAAAGGTCCAATAGGTGCCACATATTTGTTATCTAGATATTTTACACCTATATCTCCAGTGGTTGCCATGTAATGCCCCAACTATAGATCCTTGGAACATAAAGATAAAACATGAACTGTATAATTTTTTTCTTAAGATAAGTTTCTTAACGACAACATAAACTAACCAAGTGCCATAATGAAATGAGTAGGAAACATGGAAAGACTCACATGTTCACCTACACTAGTTGAAGTCTTACAACTACTTTCAAAGATTTCCAAGCTCAAAATTGCAACTCACAAACCAAGACCACATGAACCATGAGAATATACCGAGTGTTAGATTGTGGTGACTGATTAGGAAAGTACTGTACATACTTCATAAATAGTGGGGCTCGGCGAAAAAAAAAATTTGGGCAATAGTCGACATGGTAGCCGACATATTATGGCCGACATATGGCCAACATGTTATAACCCTAAAGTGGTTCAATACTTGTATAAAAAGGGCTTAGGGTTGGGTATTTTTCATAATGTTGTGATACGAAATTGGTTCTTGCAGTGGTATTGAGCTGTAAGGGATTACGGATTGTAATCAGGTTGTAATCACTGGATTGTAATAAGATCGGACTTTCTATTTGGCGGATATAGCCCAGGGATTGGGTGAACCACGTTAAATCTTGGTGCCTTGTGTTCATTTCTGTGTGTTCTATTATTTTCTATTATTGGTTATATTTGCATGTAGTTTTTATTTCTGTCCATGGTTTATCCTAACACCAAGGGCATGTTCACTTTTAAACCCAAGGTAAGAACTCCTAGCATGGTTAGACATACAAGTCCATATCCAATAAACATATCATAATTGAAGAATCATAAGCAGAGACCAATAATGGTCATGTAGAAGACGATGGCTCAAAGTACAACCACTCATCAACTAAACACTATACTAAAAGATAATGTTGACTTCAAAAATTTTCCTAAGCCTAAATTCCTAAAACCTCAAAATTTGACTAAGTCTAAAATTTTGAAGCCTTAGAATTTCCTAGAATCTTTTTCTTAACTCAAAGAGGTATGGAACCTATCTCAAGTGAATCATTGCATATATTAAAATATATTTGAAGTATAAGGAACTTGTACTTAAACAATATATTTTAAACCCCATAGAAAGATTGTTTTGAACTGGAAAGGTGTGAAATTCAACAAGGAGTCCAAAACCATCTTTCAAACTTTCCTTGGCCAAGCATAAATGCCCCTATTTCTCACACAAGGAAGTGCACTGGTCTCTAGTTTCATGTGAGACTTTGCATCACTACATGCAAGGAAGTGCATTGGTCTCCAATTTTGTGTGATACTTTGCTTGACTATGCATGAGGAAGTGCATTACTCCATGCAAGGAATTGCATTACTCTGCATGAGGAAGTGCATTACTCCACATGAGGATTTGCATCATATTGTGCAAGGAAGAATGTATGTTTGCATGAGACAATTCATTCTTGCATGAGGAACTACCTTTCCCATGAAAGGATTGCCAATAGCACAAAAATGAAGCAAGACAAAAATGCATAAAAGCATAAAACCTCCACACTGGGAGTACCATATCCATGTAAATTGAGGAATGGTACACCAAGAAATAAGAAGAAGAAAACATCCATCCATCTAATCGATAATCGCACATGAAAGAACATGTAGAAAACAACATCGCAATGTACACACATGGTTCATAAACCAAACATCATATGAAGGGAAAACATAAATGTCTAAGCACTAAAAGAACTAAAACTCTTGCGTGGTTCCTCCTAACCATAATAAAATCATGAGACCTCAAAGGCCCTAGCCATCCCCCATGCATAACATCCCTAACTACCAACTAGATAGTCAAAGTTTTCTTATGAGGGTGTTATAACTACAAAAGTAATTAACCTCATAAGGACACAAATATATAACATTCTAATCCATCAAAGCATAGATACTCCAACTAGTAGTGAATCACATCATATAACCATATACTATAACATCATAATGAAGGAATACATCATGAAAATAACATCATCTAAACATGATATCCAAACATTCCAATTAAAACATAAATCACAAGGAAACATACTTTGGAAACTTGAAATACCAAGTGAACATCAAGCATCAGCATCAACTGGAAAGTAAACCATTTATGTACACTAGTTCCCAGTAGTGTTATAGGTAGCTATGCCTCCCAACCACATTAAACCCGTAGGTCCACTCTCCTATTGCTAATGGAGATAATGATCCAACCACAAACACACATAAAGAAAACATCCATGGCTAACACTCATGCCAAATAGTAAGGATAACTAAAACCAAGATCACTAGACAATGCAACTACAATAGGTCCTTGTTAGACACTCAATGGGTCAATTTTGTAGGGATTAACTGGAGGGTTATTTACTTGGCATCAGGTAGCCCAAGCTAGTATTGTACAGAATCAACTCCCTAATGGAAGGTTCTCACACTGTGTCCTCAAACTTAATTGGGTGCTCACACATTTTATTATCTTAAATTTATTACCCAATAATTTATTTATTTGTCACTTAATTAAGCCTTATTCATGGAAATCTAGGAAATACTCACCAAGGTTGTGATTGAAGCCCCTCCATGATGCTACCCTACCCTACCCATACTCATCCAATGATGAGTGCCCATAGGTATGCATATTCCCAACCTAACCCCAATGAACATAACTCAACTGAAATACAAATGAGAGATCAGGCCATGCAAGTCACCTAACAAATACATGTGCACATGCTTGTGTGTGGGTGCACCACCATAATGAAGATCATAAAAAAAGGGTTGGATGAGAACACAATAAAAATAATACTTAATAGGATATAGGTTTGGGAGTATGGACTCTACATGATTCCCAAAAAATTATAAAACTATACATCATGAATTCACTCAACTAGCCTTAATCTAGAGTTTGGATTTTACATGAATCCCAATGATCCAACAAAACTAAACATCATGAAATCACTCAACTAACCTCAATCTAGGAGTATAGGTTCTACATGAATCCTACCATCCATGAAATAACAAGCATTTGACTAGAACAATAATGCCAAATAGAAAATCACTCAACTGAACACAAAGTTGGGAGTATGGATGTGACATGCATCCCAATGCAAATATAAAGATACAATAATGGTCAAATTGACATCCTATAGATAATCTAAATCCATGACTAACACCATGCTAAGAAAACTTGAGAAAACTAGGTAGCACAAAAATTGAGGCAAAAACATCAAAATTAAAAAAAATTGAAATGAAAACTCATTTGGTCTTAGGGAAAAAAGGCAATGAATATCAAATAAAATCTAGGTTTCGAGTCTGTATGCAAAACATCCAACATAAAAATGGAAAATCTCAAACTCCCATCCCAAAAACTATGGAAATGCTCATACCTGCCCAACCAGGTAGAACTAAAATACAAAAATAGAGGGGAACACTAGCTCTCAACCTCCCAAAAAATTGCTACCAAAGATGGAAGTAGAAATAGAGCTGAAATAATAAAACAAGAGAGCCCTACCTTGCGGTAGCCAAAAGAGAAAATATGGAAATATGTGTAATCAAATAAAAGCCCTATGAAAACTTCCAAAAGTTGCAGCAATCTAATGTCTCCTTGAGTTGGATCCAACGAGACCAATCTCGCAATGATCCCATGCCCATAGTTCCCACAACAAATAGAGTAGCACTTCCTCATGAAGAAGATTTTGAGTTTTACTCTCAAACTTTCTAATTCAAAAGTGAGAAGTGAGGAATTAAATTCTTTTTTAGATACTTATTCACTTTTCAAGTGAATATAAGATTAGGGTAAATAACTAGGTCACCTAGTAAAACCCTAAATCAACCAAAAAGAAAATAGGTTATTCCAAGTGATTGGAATTCATCTACTGAAAAGTTGTTAGGAATTAAATTAAATAATAAAAAGCCCAAATTTCCCTTAAACCAAAATCATAGAATCCCTTAATTACTTTCACAACAAATGTGAACTTCTAAATGCAAAGACACACTCGTGGGTCCAATCACTTAAGGCAAATGATTCTAAATTTATTAAATCATGGGAGGCTTAATTTAAATAATTAAATAGGGTATGTCAACCATACATGGATGGCATTGGTTAAATATGAACAACTAAATTGCTAACTCCATGTGCCACTACCAGGGTCATAAATCCTACACACTAAAGAACATGATCAAGTGTAATTGCATATAATAATATATCTAAAGTGATAAATGCATTAAATTACATTAAATAACTATTTTGCATAAATTACCAAAATGAACAAGGTAAGTATTTGTAGCACATAACCAATGAACCCAACATGGAAAATTTGTTTCTAATTATTTAATAATTTAATAATGGTTAATTAAACAACATAAAAGGTACTTAAAACACATAATTGAACAAGGTGAAATACATGACAAACCACTGCTAGAGGAACCTAGTTCAATGTAGGAGGATAATAGTACACAGTATAATCTCTGAAGACATCTTAGGGTAATCATGGAACAACCTCATGATACCACATCAATCATGGTAACTGCTAGCATAAACCTTAGTGAAACCATCTAACACATTATAATCTCATAAATTAGCCATAAGCATAATCAAAGCAACTAATACAACAACATAAATCTAAACACCTCAAGGATGTAGACCACTCATGGTCACTATCATGATCATTTCACAATGAGAGATCATAAAAGTTGCATCCATTAGGATGACTTAAATAAGTCAAATGGAAGAGGCACTATATGCCAATTGTAGCTTCATGAGTCCTTACCATGCTTGGAAGTTATCTTTATTCAATTTAGGAATCTCCCTTCTGTAAGACATCTTGATTCTTAGCTTAGGTTCTTGAAACCTTATCTGTAAGCACCAAACTCTTCGATAACAACTGTTGGAAATAGAAAAGATTAACTGAGAGGGAAGGGATGCATTAGCTACTACAAAAGAAAATCCAAAATTCCCTTTAAGATGTCAACACAATATAAAATCAAGAACTTCTTGTAATTTGGTTAACATCGAATATATTACTATCACTCGATTAGAACAAAGATCTTAAGATATTAATGTGATTAACCTTTATTAACTTAGTTGTTGAAACATAAAGGAAATAACATAAACACAAGAGACAGCAAGGTTTAATGTGGAAACCCAATTTGGGAAAACCACCAATTGCAACTAGTTACTAGTTTTTACTCTTCTAAAGTGAGCCCTCTTATGGTCTAACCTTGTTAAAGGTTACAAAACACATTGTTAGTTGTGACCCTATTAAAGGATTTAATTCACCCTATTAGGAGTGGCCTTGTTAGAGGTCTTTAGACACTTCAATCTATAAATGCCACCTTGTTAGAGGATTTACCAAAATAGTTGTTAGAAGATTTGATTCACTGCTACAATTATTAGAGAGTAACAATGACTTGACCTGATTGTTGATGCAATTATTTTTTCTAATTTTAGATCTCTATTCTAGCTAAATTACTTGATACTTTTTTATCAAAATGTTCTTTGTAGCTTGGTCAACTCAAATACTTTTTCCTCTTGTAGATATCCTTCCAATTTGCATCCTTAATTCATCTTCTTTAATCCCATGCTTACTTTTTTCAATCCTCAACTTGACCTTATAATTATATGAATAATCTTGTCAATTCAACTTGAATATACTTTTAATCTAACAATTTTCATCCCTTAAGTTGGCTATCATTAGCCAATAAATCTATCAAACTCAATATATTGTCAGTCGACTAATATAGAATTGAGTACTCGATCAACTTAGAGAAACTCTTCATTAACCGACCCAACTTGGCCAAAATAGGATCCATGCTAACTTTTCTTTTCTAACTGAGTGAATGCAATCAATAAATTAACCATGGTAACTTTCCTTTGGTAACCAAGTGAACTCAGTTAACATATGATTTGCATTTGATTCCCAATTGAGCTTGTCAAGAACTAGCTCTTAAACTTGGTTATAACTAGAATGCTTGGTATACACAGGAAATTTTCTTCAATTCTTGAATGAGCTTAGAAATCATTGACTTTCTCAATAAGGCTTGACATTTTGTGTAACATCAAAGTCAACATACAATTGAATAGTTATTTTCAACAAAGATAGTATGCACACCATCAACCATTGGATAAACAATAAGTAAATCCAATCCCTAGTCTAAATTCAATCAACTCCAATAAAAGGATACCAATTAGACAAATACCATAACTTAATATGAAAATATTTGATAATCAAGTTCATGAATTACTAAAATCCACTAGAACAATAGCTTAATCCAAAGGGACAATTATGAATATGAGTAATTAGAAAACCTTATCCCATAATATGTGCAAATAAAACATCATTATATTAGCTTCATTCATAAGGAAATATAAGAAAGTAGTCTAGCTCCATATCAAAGCAAGTAATTGCACAAAATGAGAACAACTTCATAATTTATTTTCTATAAGGAAATATCTCGTTTAGTATTCCAAAAATTTCTATCATCATGTCCTTATGTCTTAAAAAATTTCCTCCTTAAATAGAGGTCTTGGTACCTTTTCTCATAAAAATGAAAACATGCAACATAGATTTAGACCCTTTCATAAATAAAATTAACTAATAACTAAAAGAATAACTAAACAATAATTGAAAACACAAAATTTATTTTGGATTTTTTCAATAGCCTCAATCTCTTCAGGAGCATCTTTGGGGACCTTCAAATAAACCTCAATCCACTTAGAAATTTAAGCATGTGTAGGCCATACAAGCTTTGAAAATGTGGCAGAAAAGGGTTGCAAATCAATCCACTTTTCCTTGAAGCAATCTTATCATCTATTATAAACTTTGTAAATTTTTCTTCCATTGTAATCATTTTGTTTATTAACACATGGAATGAATCCATTTGAAAACTTAGCTCCTCCTTGACCTTGGTTTTCAAGGCTAGGAGAATATTTCCAAATCATGTCTCAAGCCCTCCAATTGTTTTATTTTACCCTCTTCATTTCTAATGGAAAGAAAACATGGATGATCATAAAAAGCAACTGCTTTTAATTTTTCTTCCAACTTTTGATGCTCTTAATTTCTTTAACTTGGATTTCTTGTAATAGTATCAATTAAGTCAATGGTGGTCTTTGTCTATATAGGGGCATTTGGATGTATTTTCTATGACTTAAAAGTGTTTATTCAATTCAAACCTAGAGAGGCCCCATTTCCTCTCTATCTCATAAAGTATGTCTTTCCCTTTAGTAAAGAAATCTAACATATTGTAGATATTATTAAACTGCTCAAACACCTCTTCAAATTTTTCCAAAATAAGATTTACCTTGTACACAAGAATCTCCTCCAATGTCATAAAAACATAGTCTTTATGATCAATATATGGGATCATTTATTTGTTTTGTCTTTCTTTACTATCAATAACTACAATTTTATGAACCACAATGGCTTGAACATTTTCAGCAAGTTTTAACTCATTAAAATCCTTATCAAATCTTCTAGTTTTTACATACATTTTATTTATTATTGAATTCATTTTAATTTATATTATTTGCAATTTTTTTACTAGTTTCTAAATATGCTTTATTAAACATGGGTTCATGTGTTAACCATGTTGCAACTAGCATAGGGTATGTGATGTCTATAGGTTGCAGTAGGGTCATCCCCTCTTCACCCTTAAAAATATCAATCATCCTAGGCTCATTTCCTTTTATTGTAACCTAGGTAGAAGTGGTTTATGTCTTTGGATCATACTTTGTCCCTTAAACTTTATCAAGTGATTCAAACTCTAACACAAAGGTTGAGCCCTCATGCTTTCTCACTTGATCTAATTAAAATAAAAAAATTTAATGTTAAACTGGGAAGTATCAAGATGTCACTATTTTTCACCATTTTCCTTGCCTCTTCCTCAATACATAAAATATCATCTAAATTCATCTCATCCATAATTTATTGAATAATTGAGGTATGTTGAGACCTATTAACACCTTCAAGTCTTTTTCTTTTTCTCTCCTCAAAGTCCATCATATTATATTTTATCCAAAGTCTTTGAACTCTTGCATTTGAATAAAATTTTCTTGTTCAATTAACCTAAAAAAATGGCCTCCCTCTCACCCATAGTATCAATTGGGTCATCATTCACCTTAGTCTAAGAATAGTAGCCATTTTTTTCTTTAGAAAACCTAGGGGGTGGATTTAAAGTTTTAGCCCTCTTAGTTTTCTTCATGCTTTTGAGAATGCAAATAATCTATGCTGGTCCTTCATGATCTGAAGCTTCATAGGACACTAAAAGGGTACTAGTCTCTTCTTCCTACTAGGGTATGGGAGTAGAGGGGCTATAGCTTAATCCTACTAAGTTTAATTTTCTCTTTTTGGTTTGAGTGGGTGGAGGAGGTGTTTGTTCGAACCTCTTTCCCCTTTCTTTCTTAGCATATTCTTAAATAAATTTTCAAAATATTTGATACATTTTTGAAATCCTAAGAGCTTTAATGTCTTCCTTAGAATGAAAACAAGGCAAACTCATACTTAATCTTTGACCCTAGTTAGGACATTGCACGTTTTACCCTCTCATATGCCTCTTTTAAATCATCACAATTTCTGATAAGTCATATTCAATGTTCATTTGATCAACATACCTAAACTTTATGCTCTTGATGTGCCCCTCTCGATCATAATATGTACCCTTATCACTAACCAACCAAAACTTATTCATGATGTAAACCTAAACCTCTTGAATCATATAATAGCCAACTATATATCCATCAAATTTTATAAAATGAGGTATCGTATTTCATTTTCTTCTTGGTTGAGTGATTTCTTTCTCAACCCATAGTAACTACCATATGAACTCCAAGAAACATAATTTATTAGGGATAAACAATGGGAGCCTATGAGGTGGTTGCCTACACCCATACAAACTTGTCAATGAGTAATTTGGTTTGAAAATCCAATCAACCAAGTGAAATTCATAACTTTTATCACCTAAATTCTCTATGGGTCATATTATATCATTGATTGACATTTTTAGTCTTCTAATAGTTCCCCCAAGCATCGTTATTATCCACTATACAAATGCATCCTTTAATACTATGAAATTACCATTTTTTGCACATGTATCCCAAAGTGGACACTAGAGTTGGATGGACTACTTGTCACCTTCCTCATCAATTGTATCCAACTTTATAGAATTCATATACTACTTGATGTTTTGGTAGAGAATTAATTAGCATAGCAGAGAATAATTCTTGAAAGACTTGGCAGTCTTCCATTTGATCAATTGATTTTGAGAGGTTTTCTCAATCTCTCCAGCAAAGTCAAACTCTAAATACATAAAATGTACAATTTCCCTATATTTTCCAAACTTCATTTTTTTCTAATATTCATTCATAAATTATTCCCTATCAATTTTTGTAATGGCTTGGGTAATCACTCCAAAATACTCTTCTCAATACAAATATTTTTGATGACTAGTAGCAACATACCATTCATTTTCCTCAAAGTCTTGGTGGTTGGTTCATTATGATTGGTTATTATGTCTATAAGCTCTATGTCTACAAATACATTTAGGGCCACAATTTTGCCTAGGTCTAGTCTCCATGGCTTTTTCCTAAGCTACTTTCTATCTTTGTTTGCGTAAAAATACAAAAAATAAGATCTACCATGCAATGGAAGATTAGCATCTCTAAAGTCTTTAAATTCATCAAAAAAAAAAAACCATTTTACCGCTAGAAGACAAAACAAGAAATATTTCTAACAACATCTTCTAAATTAATTTCTCACTATGTTCTTCCTTTAATTCTTTAACACTAGTATCCTTTGTAACAAGCTTTAAAAAACAAAAACTATAACTAGGGTAAGAGAAGCTTAAACTTACTATTTTCTATAATTTACTTAGGACTCCTTCAAACTTTCTCTGCCAACTTCTATATTAGCTCCACCTGAATTCTCAATATGAAAATAATCATTTTCACCAGAGCAATTAATTCATTTTATTCCTCCTTTATGATTTATAACCTTTTGCATATATATCCACCTCACCAATTGTCCAATTTGTCACATCTTTTGAGTACTCAACTTGTACTTTAAGTTGTTAAATTAATTATTTGTCCATTTTAAAATCTCAAGAAGTATTTTCACCTTTTCACCCATCCATTTGCAATCATCTCCATAGTTGCAATTTTAGGGATCTCACCAGGCTTCTTTAAATAGATTTCCAAAATTACGATTTCAAAGCTCATATTTCTAGTCATTAGTGAAATAGTGATAAATTTCTATCTCATAGTCCTTCGACAAGTCACTATCCATAATCATGAAATCATCACTATTTCACTGACCCTACATTCTATCTTCTCTAAAGTGTTGATATTTTTCTATTTCATAGATTCCTTTATTTTCTTTCTTTGAAATGGAGGAAATGTATCAAAATCACTATTTTTTGAGAAATTATTTTTTCATGGTGATTATTTAAGAAAATTCTCTAATTGATTCTTCTTCATGGATTCTTGCATTTTTAACAATAGTTTTCTAATTTTGAAATCTAGAATTTTTTGCATGTACATCTCCTTCATAAAGTTCTTCTAACCTATTCCAAATATCATGAGAAAGATATATACCTTTTACCTCAAAAAATTTTGATTCTTGAAATGTAAAGAACAATGATTCACTAGAATATATATTGTACAAGGATAGTTCTCTTTCCTCAGGTTTGCAAGATAGATTATTTTCTTCCTTGACTGTCATCATATTCTTTTTGATTGTCCACTAATCAATTCCCATGCATAGAAAGTGATTCTTCATTTTTTCCTATCAACTATATTAGTTCTTTCTATCAAACTTTGGACTTTCCCTCTTGAATTCTATGGATTTCCTTTAGTTACAAAGCTTCCTAATTAAGGACTTGATTCTTTATTACCAATTGTTATAAAGTAGAGTCCACTAATATAACTGGGGGGGTTAATCAGTTGTATACCAATTACAAATTAAATTTGTCTTAGTAAATCCAAGATCAATAACCAATCAAGTGAAAAATTCCAAGAGATGAAAAACAAAATACAAAATGATGCAATGATTTGTTAACTAGGGAAACCCTTGATTAGAGGGAAAACCCTAGTGGGGATGAAACCCACAATATGATGCATAAATATTAAATTTCCTTGTGAAGGGATAAAACCTTTTTTGGATTCAATTACAATATAATACATAGGTCCATGTTAGGAGACTTTGAGTCCCTATCAAAATATTCTAGCTATTTCATGAGCACAAGGAAGACAACTTAACCCATTGTCCAAAATGCTTTAATACTATTACACAAATTAGATCTTTAGGATAGCATATCTGAGTAGTGAACTAATAAATACAACAAGCTCTTTTCCAATATAGTTCCTTCTATGTTCTTAATCCAACATCATCATAATCATTTTCTCTTCTGTTATCAAATTTGCATTTTTAGACCACAGCCACATCAATACAACAATTTATGTGATACTTACAACCAAGGAAAAAATATTTCCTCTTTAACTTGTCCAAACAAATAATTGAGTAATCCTTTTTAGGTTATCTAATGTATAATTAATTACATATGACCTCATTATGATATTACAATAAAGTTCTAAATGCTAAAATATGTTCTATAACATCCTAAATAAGTCTCAATATAAGAGTCGACTGTCAATGAACATATAACATGTTACACTTTATTGACCTTCAAAAAATTATCTTTAGAATCTACTATCATGAACATATCATCACAAAAATATTTTAAATCATGATCTAACCTCTCTCGGCTTATTTCCATATCACTAATAAGATATAACTAAAATACCAATAAATTATTTCCTAAAGACTAGTTTGCTACTAGTTTCTACTAAATCAACTATAACTGATCCAATCCTTCACATGAAAATGTGAAAACATAGATTTACCATTTGAACACATTACTAAGTATAAATATATTCCTAGAAAGCTTAAATTCCCATACACAAACCTCTTTAATCAATCCAACCTCTACAATGTATAGAAACTATATCTACTACACACCTAAACACACATATATTCACATCAATGACAAACTTGTCATTAGTGAAACACATAAACATCAAATACAAGTTATAAATGTTTCCCTAATCCAAACAATCTTCCATAAATCCTAATAATATTTAGTGTAATAAAACATGAAGGTATTTTTTTCTAATTTTATTTGTGTGCTTTCCCCCATATTTTTCTATAGGGGTTTGGGGGTATCAACCACATCATGGGATCAAGTGGTTGTGCCCCTTGTGAAGTCCAAGGGAAATGCCTCATGAAGCCAAAATTTAATTTATTATTGTAAATGGTTTTGCGACTTATTTTTTCTATTGACCAACATATTCAAACTCTAATTTTGTTACTAATATAACTCTTATTAAAAGGACTTAGGGTTAGGGTTTTTGTATGAGAATTTTCTAGCTCCTTGTAAAGGTATTGAGTTGTATAGGATTGCATATTTGTTATTGTCAGAGTAATAATTTATCTCCTTAACCTAGGTTTTACCTTTTATGGTTTTGATCTCCTTTATAATGATTGATCTCTTTTTTATTAATTCATTTATTCAATACAATTTGCAATTCTTTGTTGCATATCAAGAATGTCTCATCTTTTGTGGATCTCTTAGTTTGAGCCTCCATAGCTACTCTCCCCTCTTTCTATGACAGGTGCTTATATGCATTGATTGCAGTGATTTTTGGGAGCTGTGGGGTTGATCTTTCATCAACTTCAACATGGTTTCAGAGATTTAGACTTTCATGCCCCTATTCTCTTCATGAGAGCCTTGGCTTTAGTTAATATCTATTATTTTTAGAGGTTTTTTTGGTCTTGGATATGGGGTGTCACTTTTTAGTGCACTTTGAATCCAAATGCACCTCATTATTGGATTTGTAGCACCCAAAAACCCCTATTTCCATATTAGATTTATCCAATTTGGACACTGTTGCAATCTGAGTCAAAAAATTGTCTCCAAATTGGGCATGCTTCCCAAGGTGGCAATTTTATTTTTTCTACAAAAAATTAAAAAAATAAAAATTCTCTTTATTTTTAAAAAGTCACATGTTTTAGAAAAAATAAAGTTTTCAAAACACACTTTGAAACTGCAAACTTTATTTTCTTTTTCAAATTCAAAAAAGGGTGATGCATCACGAATGACATTAGTAGCTACTAACATGGCTAACACATGTTAGCGCGAGTACTGATGCATGTGTAGGTACTGACACATGTGTAGGTACTGATTTCATCATCTTTTGAGGTGAAATTTTTCAATCATTCAACCATCATATATTTATTTTTTGTCATAAAGACCTATCTATGGTTTTTTTTTCATATCTTCGTCATACTGAGGTAACTTTTAACAAATTTTATATCATTAAAAATCTCTTTCTAAGCCCATCATGATGGTGTAGGTTTTTTTTGTTGATAATGTAACAATATATAGTTGACTAAGAGTGGGTGGTGAATTAGGAACCACTTAAAGCTTGTCACTTTGAATACTTTTGTCTTTCTTTATTAGATTGTCTAATCTATTGTCATGCATGAACATAAAGCAATGTAGAAATCAATACTATAACACTTTGACACAACATTTGGTAACCCAAAAACCCTCCAAGGTAAAGGTAAAACTGGGGTGGGATGACTATACTGCCTACCCCTAGTTTACTTTTTAGTTACTATTGTCAAACTCTTTTAGGCTAGCTTTATGATTATGTTTGATGATTAGTGGTATTTGATTCTATGATTGTTGAATATTGTTTCATGCTCAATTGATTATATGATGGGATTACTTTGGTACTAGTTATTTCATGTATGCATAATTATTCCTTAATGATGAGGATTGTTTATAGTGATTTCAGTTATTTCCTGATGTTAGATGGAAAATATATACATGTTTTCTTTGGATACTTACCCCATACTTGCATGTGTATGGTGTACCTATATGTTTTATTTAATGTATGATGTTTCTGATATGGTTGAGGAAGGGAGTCATAGTCACCTACTAGTTGGCATCTACACGATGCACCACTTCCCACCATTTTCTATTTAGTTTAGAATATATTTATATGTGCATGCATGGATTTTATGTTGATTGTAGGTACTGGTTATCAACTTCCTTGAATTGCCAAGATGAGTGTACCCTATTGCAATATCTCAATGGTAAGAGAGGGGAGATAACTCTTGAGTTTGAATCCTATCAGTAAACCATTTTTCCTAAAAATTAAGGCAAGAATCTGAGTTGTTTAGCTTTCGAATTTGTCAAGTTATGTAACTTCGTGATTATAACCCTAGAGTTTGATCTAGTTTTATGTATTTTATCATGGGTTTTCTCTTTGGGTCTATGATTATTTTCTATTGTAATTAAATCAAATTAATGATTTGATTTTGATGCAGGAGCATCCAGAGGTATAAGGGCAATCCTGTGTCACCCAAAAAAAATGTACTTAGACTTAGTTTCTGTTTCATGTCTTTACATTTTTGGATACCCATTTGGGTCAAATAAAGGTTCCAACTCTCACAGTTCCACTATCAGTGTGTTTGAAAATCCCAAAAAAATAGGAGCATGCAATTTGGCCGTCATTTTGGTGACCTAGAAGGTGTGAATTGGCTAGATGAATGTAATTGTGATTTAGAGCATTCCAGAAAAAGAATCAGGTCAAAAGGCCCCACAGTTTGAAAGTTATTGCAATTTTTTGGGTTTTGGAGACCTCCTAAGAATGCTTTGAAGTCAAGTTAGGGGCATTAAATGACCTCAAAAAGGGCCAAAAAAAGGGGGACGAGTGAAGCTTGTCCATAGGGCTATAGAGCGCTTCGAGAGCTTTCCGAAAATGTAAACGGTTCGTCAATCGGAGCTACAGTTCAAAAGTTATGCCTCTCGAAAGTTCGGTTACTATTTTTGGATTCTTCTAGATTTGCACCGACTTCTAACGCACCTTCCGTAACCTTCTATTTGGTCGGTGGATGCCTACTAGCACTTTCTAGAATGTACTCTTAGTCCTTAACCCTCCAGGGTCTATTTAAGGAGATTTCTGGCATTGTAAAAGGCAGTTCGGAGTGGAGTTTGAGAGGAGGTACTAAAAGGAGAAATTATCTCCAGATTTATGCTATTGTAAGCCCTTAGGGCATGTTTTGAAGTTTATTTTCTCTACACTGTTTGTACTAGCTTATTTTCTCAGTTAATATAATTTTCCCTTTCTGTTGGTTCCACTCTGTTCTTGGGTCGTGTCCCCATCAAATTTAATGAATTTTTTATAAGAAAAATTTGATATTTAATTATATTTAAACAATTGAGAAATTAATTAAATAAAAGAATTAAATTTAAAGATATAGTTAAAGTCTAATTTTGGGCATAATAATATTTATTTAATTTAATAATAATATATTTAGGAGCACATTTTAAATAAATGCTAAATATTATTATTATTTAAGTTAATAAATATTTTTATCAAAAATGTCGAAAGAATTAATTAAAGAGAGAAAGAAAATTATTTAATAAAGATATTTTAATTAAATGGAAAAATGGTTGTGCATGAATATTAAAATATAATTAAATAATAAAGGTGAAAGACTTTTCACATGATTACACAATCAAAGCCTTAAATTTGGGGAAAAACTCTTTATTAGCAATTTAGAGGTCATTTCTCAAGAACTGGGTTTTGTAATAGCAATTTTCTGAGAAGGGTTTTAGCAAATAAGGGAATACTTGCATTCTCTATGTGTTTGTTGTATTAGCATCAGATTTAGGTAGAATCTTGTGAATTATTTGCATAGTAGTTTTTCCATTCTTTGATTTCCTATCTTCTTCGTGTTTGGATAAATCTGTTTTAATGTTTTAGATTTGGTTGAAACCCGTGTTGAAATTTATTGTTTTTTTTGTTCTTGATCATGTCTGTGAATGAATTAATTAAATTGAAACCCTTGTCATATATTTTAATTTTTCTTCATTCTAAGATTATCTATATATTGGAATTGAGAATTTATAAACTCTCATTCTATTAATTTAATAGAATGAAATTTTTAATCAAGTGGAGTTTTGGGAAAGAAATTGATTAATAGAATGCAAAATTTGATTGTTTATCCAAGTTTTCCCTATTAGATTAACTTCACAATTTTTGTAAAAATATATATAATATATATATAATATATAAATTTATTAAATTGGGGGGACAAGTTGTTTGTTTTTAATAAACAAAAATTTGAAAAAAAAAAAAATTCATGTGTGGGGTCACCAACCCCCACCCAGCCCTTACCTTTTTACCCCCCTCCTCCCCCCAACCCCTTGCATGGCAGAAAGAGTGCTGCCAGTGACCATCTTGGTTGTTGCACTGTAGACTTTGCTACCATGACAGTAGGTACTACAATAGGCAGTGCTCTATTGTCGCATCAACAAACTCACCATGGCAACACTACAGCCTATGAGCTTAAAATAAATGCTGCAAAAAAATTTTTTAATTTGTGTTTTAATTTATTTAATTTTATTAAATTATGTTATTTTAATAACATTTTTATTAAATATTAAAATTAATAAATGTTTTTAATTTTTAGATGTTATATTTAATTTAATAAATTGTTATATTTATTAAATGTTAATATTTATCAATAATATTATTATTTTATTTTAATAATTATTACTTTACTATTAGATTAATAATTACTTTATTAATAATTTAATATCAGTTATTTTATCAATAAATATGTAATTATTATCTTTAATAATCTAATGATTATTGATTAAAATTTAATAATATTTAATTAAAATTAGAATTAATGTATTATAAAATTTTATATGTAAAGTAAGTTCAAAAATTGTAAACTTTATCAAACTAAAAACTTACAAAAAAATGAAAACTTGAACCTTACTATAAACTCAAACTGTGCCTCTTCAAAACCAAACAAAATTGTGAAACTGCAGTGCTAGTTGTATGCTTTCTTATGTGTTGGGTTTGGTGGTTGACTTAGAGAGTTGACCAATTTTAGGATATCTACCAAAGGCTGAGAGTTATTGTTTTTGGTGATGTCATGTGATCATGTCATAGATTTGGTTTATGTGTACTTATTTTTAGATCAGACTATTTAGAATGATTGTATTGGTGAAACCTATGATTTTTGGATTAGTGATATTTCAATTATTTTTTATTACTTGTTTAACAACTAGTGTATATTTTATGGTCATATGAGACCTTCTACTTTTACTAAGCTTAGGGTAGGTTATATGTATGTCTCGTTGGAAAGTGGTTTGCAATGGAAGCCAGAGCCCTAAAGAGGTTACTTGGGTGACCTATTGTAGGTTATTTTAATAAGTGATAATATTATATTAAATGAGAGTAAAATGAATTAACACGAGTCAATGTTTTTCCTCGTCCATGCCTCGAGTGCTAGTGCAGACTAGGATGGGAGTAGAGAGGATGCTTGGTTGTGACCTTGCTTCATTAGTATGCCTTGTTAGTACGAAAGGATACTAGTGTTGCATAGAGTCACTAGGTGGCCAGAGTCCAGTCTAGAGTAAAATTAGAGTTGGCTTATGTAATGACACTTGCCCACTTACATATTAGACTCCCTATATGTCATTGATGCCTCTGGGTTTAGATGTCACTTGTGTCTTGGTACCTTGACTTAGATTGCTTTTAGGTTTTCCTTGACCTAGATGTTGATTTTGACTTTTGGGATTGTTATCCTATTGTGGACTTGAGACTATCTCCTCAACAAAGTAGGAGTGGACCCTTTTTGGGTTACCAAGAGGTTGAATGGTAGTGTTTTTTACCTTTATCATTGAGATTTGTCAATTCAATGCCATGGCTAGAGTCCCCTGTTCTACATTTCCTTTCATTCTATTATTGTGTACTATGATGGATGGTTATACCTATTATATTTTATTTTATTTCATGGATCTTAAGATAAGATGTAATCTGTTTTATGATGTATATTCTTTTAGCCTTTCATACCCTGTGACCTATATAGTGGATGATTTTTCTTTCTAATTATTATCAAGTGGAATTCAAGATAATTGTATATTATTTAAATGGATTCAAACTTGTAGTTATTCTTTAATGTGGATGTCTTATGTATTGGCTTTTTTATTTAGAAATAATTAAACTTAAATGGAATTCAACGTGATGGGACCCTTAAGAATTGTAATTTGTTTTATGGTATGTACTTATCTATATGTTATTGCTTCTACTATATTATTTCTACTGTTGTTAAGTTATTATCTTTCAAAAAAAAATTTGACAAACTTAGTGAAACTTTAGGTTAATTTCTTTTGGATTCTCTAGTGGGGTGTTACAATGACACCCACAATGCTTCACTACTATGGTTGTAAAGTTGC
This sequence comes from Cupressus sempervirens, assembly GCA_028749045.1. Taxonomy (NCBI): domain Eukaryota; kingdom Viridiplantae; phylum Streptophyta; class Pinopsida; order Cupressales; family Cupressaceae; genus Cupressus; species Cupressus sempervirens. The sequence goes on from CM053790.1 coordinate 331,787,492, forward strand.
CCTGTTAGGGCTTACAATTGATCACTTCTGGTGATCTGCTCTATTAGGAGTTTAAAGGCCTGCTAGGTCTACCTTATGAAAAAAGATTTTACAATAAAATGAAGTATGTGCTCTATTAGGAGATTTTACAAAGGACTAATAGGTCCACCTTGTTAGAGGATTTAACTTGATGCAATTTTTAGGATGCAATCAACAACATGATCCTTTTTTTGCAACTTTATTTGTTGATATAGATCTTTTATTAAAGTTTGTAATCACCTAGCTATGATAGATGTGTCTTTTCTCTATCCTTCTATACTACTTGGTAGCCACAAGACTTAAAAACCAATCAATCTACTATTCTTCACCCTTCATTCTCTTCCATTTCATTCCATCTTCCTTTTATTACACACTTTTCATACCCACTTTTCAAAAAAACATTACATATTTCTTATATAGCTACCCAACCCAAATTTTCATTCAAGGTTGGCCTCAAATGAAAAGGTGTCTTTTTCAATAATCGAATTATATCTTCAAGTCGACTAATGTTGATGCTTAGGTCAAAACTATGTACTTGAGTGATATGTTGATGCTCAGGTGATACTATACACTCGAGGGATACTACTTCCCTTGCTTGCACTAGATGCTCAATTCATGTTAAACACTTGGTGAGCATTTCTAGCTTGGTTAACAACGTGATGCTTGTTCTATATGGTGATACTTAGTTAATACAAGATCTTCTCAATTTTCTTAGGCTACACTGAAAAACATTCTGACTAAAGGAAAGCTCAGTTGTCTAGTATTAACCAACCTTCTTGAATAATGACTTAGTGTTTTGGAACAAATTAACAATATGTCTTGCCATAAGGTCAACAATCTCCCCCTTTGACATTAGCAACAAAAACACTTAACATGAGAAATTTTGTCTTCAATTCAAAAAGCTCTTTAATCCACTATTTTTAGTCAAAACTCTCCCTTTCCATATACTTGGATATGCAACTTGGTTTGAACTGAAAATTGTGGCTCAGTTACAACTGAATTGAATTTTGATTTTTTCCAAAAATGTTTTTGTTTCACTGTACATCCTTATATATTTCCCCTTTTTTTACTTTATACATACATACATATTTCCCTCCATATATTTTCCACCTTGTTTTTGTTACAAATGCCAAAAATATGACTTTACAAGTTTATACCAAAGTAATGAAGGAAATCATGATGCACTTTCAAAATTATAGACATTGATTTATCCTAATATTCTTGCAATACCTTCAATATGTGTAGTTCAATTTGAAGCTCTATTGATAACTCCATCATGTGATCTACAACTAAGAAATTTATTTCATGAACCAATGTCTTAGCATGTGAAGTTGTTTATACATTATATCCATTATGAGAAGTATCATACTCTAAATATATGTTAATGATGCCCTAATCCTCGCTTCTTGAGGAAGGGTGCTCCCCTTAATACCATAAACACATAATAGAAAAAAATAAACAACAGAAAATGGGAGAACAAAATATGGACTTCTTATTTGCACCACAAATGCAAAATTATAGAATTCAAAAGTACAATATGCTAACCCACATGGGTGCCTTCATTATAGTAATCTAAAAGACTGCCACCTAGAGCTATTCTAAACAATGTTCAAACCTTTCTTAAATAGACAATTTTATGTTGCTCGAGAAGGTTCTAGATGCTCAAACTTAATACCTAGGGCCCACAAGCCCTAAAAATACATATAGAGTTGGCTAAATACATCTACAATTTATTTTAGAAATTTTGGTAGCCAAAATTTAGAAGGCCATAACTCTTGAACCATTACTCTGATTGGCTATTATAACTACTTTTCAAAAATACTATCTCTTGATCTACAAGCTTGGAATGGTGCAAGTGCCCTTCCATTAAGTCTTTAGACCTTATCTAGGCATTCTAAAGCCTCCAATGATGAGCCTAAAGATTGTTCCACAAATATTTCCATCAAAAATCTATAATAACTTCTTTGATACTTAAGATAGAGCAATGAGATTTTTATGGTAGGCTTATAACTCTAAATGAACCTTCATATAGAAAATGAGAACATTCCAAGCTCATACGGAAAACTTAGTAAAAATAGCAAGTTCCCATAAACAATAATCACCCTATCTACTAGTCCTTATTAAAATAGAAAAGACTGAAAAGAAACTATTTTTGGGTGCTGGAAGATTGTTCTTACACCCAGGATGCTCTTGCATCACTTCTTCCCTTAGTAATTTAGACTATAAATCTATCAAAAATGTGACCTTCACAAAATGATTAGAGATGGTACTTAGGTCAAGTGCTATCTAACTAGAGATTTTCTTTAAATACTCATCAATCTTGGCTAGTTGATCTTTTATTTCCTTAGTGAAATTGGATATATCACACAATTTAATTAATAAGTTTATAACATTATTTACAACTCCTTCTAATGTAGAAACGAGACTAGGAAATTCCACTTGATCAATGATAATCTTCTTAGCTACATTTCCCAAAACTATTTTCCCAAATTTACTTTATGTTCTTTGTAGAAGTTTTTCCTAACCATTTATGTCTTTATTGAAATTATGTACAATATCAATTAGCTTCTTTATAATAGTGTCTTTATTGTTTACCTCTATTTTCTTTAAATCCAAGAATATGTCCTTGATGTATTCAAGAACCTTTCCTCTGTCTCTTTTTGCCTTAAATTTTTGTTGTTGAGCCCTTTTTCTCTAGATTTCACTCAAGATTTCCATTGGTTCAATAGAGAGATTTGATTGATCACAATTTGGAATCACAATCTTATTGTTAAGATCAATTTACTTTGTTGTCTTTCCTTGTTCTTTAACCTTGGCACTCAATGAGTGTATGACTTCTTTTCCTTTTCTTTCATCCTTCTTCTCCTCACTCAGTTGAATATTATCTTGTTCTTTATTTTATTTAGCTTCTTTTTCAACTATCTTAACAGTCTTATTGGTTTCTTTCTCAGTTAATCTTCCCTCCTAGAGGTACTTTGTTTTAGTTTCTTGGTGTTTAATTAGGTAGATTTAGAATTATCCTTTTTCTTCTCTATGTTATGTTCCTTTTTTGGGCTTGGTTTCAAGATGTAGATAGGGAAGCTATTACCTCAGCTACCTAAATCTCAAATTCATATTCTTCTATTGCTTGTACACTTGGTGTTGCATCCTAATCTCCTTTATTACCTACCTCAAAAATAGTTTTCCACATATTTGTTATGGACTTTACAACTTCTTCTATCTTATTTGACAAAATTTGGAAAGATTTAAATCTAGAAGTTTTCATGTTTTCATGCTTTATCATAGCCTTCTTGACATCTTCTTTAGTAAAGTGTGGCATCACACTTTTCAATGTTTTTTCTCTTGTACCATGAGTTCACATAGCCTGAATAGGTGACTTTCCTATTCTCTTTTCAATTTTATTACTTCTTCTTGTAGGATGGTATTCCTCCCTAGTAGATCTTCTATGGCTACATCTCCTTCTTCTAAACTTCTTTTTCTACAAAGGTCTTCTATTCTTTCTCCTATGTAAAGATTTCCATTCATCTGCATTGCTCACTCTTTTCTTCTTTTCAGAGAGTGATTGAGTTTCTCTTTAAGTTTCTTGATTTTTTCCATAACCATATGTAGATCTAGGTTGTCATTCTCAATGGATTTTTTTAACTTATACACTTCCATTTCCTTAGATATTTACTCTCAAGCTACTAAGCTTCTGATAGGAGAACCTCACTCTGATACCAATCATTATAAATTCAATCATAGATACGTGATTGAGAGGGGGTGAATCAAGAACCACTTAAAATTTATTACTTTGAATACTTTTTCCTTTATTTATTAGACTATCTAATCTACTATCATGCATGAACATAAATAAATAAATAAATCAACACCATAACACTTTGACAAGATATTTGATAACCTAGAAATCCTCCAAGGTGAAGGTAAAATTGGGGTCGGGATGACACCCACAATGCTTCACAACTACAATAATAAAGTTGGCCTATTAGGGCTTACAATTGATCACTTCTAGTGATCTACTCTATTAGGAGTATAAAGGACTCCTAGGTCCACCTTGTGAAAATGATTTTACAATATAATTAAGTATGTACTTTATTAGTATATTTTATGGTGGACTACTAGGTCCACTTTGTAAGAGGATTTTATCTGATGTAATTGTTAGGATGCAATCAGCAATATGATCATTTATTTGCAACTTTATTTGTTGATACAAATCTTCTATTGAAGTTTTTAATCACCTAACTATGATAGATGTGTCTATGTTCTATCCTTCTAAACTATTTGGTAGCCACAAGACTTAACTACCAATCAATTTGATATTCTTTACACTTTTGTGTCTTCCATTTCATTCCATATTCCTTTTATTACATAGATTTCATATCCACTTTTTAAGAAAACATTACATCTTTCTTATATAGATATCCAACCAATGTTTTTTTCCATGTCGACTTCAAATGAAAAGGTGCCTTTTTAAAAATCAAATTATAGCTTCAAGTTGGTTGATGTTGATGCTTGGATCAAAACTATGCACTCAAGTAATATGCTAATGGTTGGGCAATACAATGTACTCAGATAATACTCTGGCACTCAGGTAACACTAGATTCTTATGTGATACTATGTACATGGCTCACACTAATTTCCTTGCTTATGATGGATGCTTGCTACATGCTTATGTTGGAAAAGCAAGAGGATTAACTGAGAGTGGAGGGGTGAATTAGTTACCACAAAATCAAATCCCAATCCCTTAAGATGTCAGCACAAAACAAAACCAAACTCTATTGAAACTGAAATATTGATGTAACTCAATTAGTACTAAAACACTTGGTTAACACAGTAACTTAGTTTACACTAAGAATGACTGTCACTTAGTAAACACTTAGTTAATACTAAATATATTCATTGTTACTTTGTTAACACTAAACATGTAGATCTTATGATATTAAGTGTGATTAACCTTAATTGACATTGTTTTAGTATTATAAAGAAATTAACATGAACACAAGAGACATTGGGATTTAACATAGAAACCCAATTTGGGAAAAACCAGCAATTGCATCTAGTTACTATTTTTCACTTTTCTAAAGTGAACCCTGTTAGGATCCAACCCTATTAATTTTTACAAAATACACTATTAGGTGTGACCCTATTAAAGGATTTAATTCACCCTGTTAGGAGTGGCCTTGTTAGAGGACTTTAGACACTTTATCTAGAAATGTCACCTTGTTAGAGGATTTGGAAAATATTTGTTAAGCTAACTCTATTAGGAGATTTATTTCACTACTACAATTATTAGAGAGTAACAATGATATGACTTGATTTTTGATACAATTGTATTTTCTGATTTTAGATCTCTATTTTGGCTTGAATACCTGATCCTTCTTGATCAAAATATTCTTTGCAGCTCAATCAACTCCTAATTCACTTCCTTGATTCTTCTTTTCAATCTTGTGCTTCTTCTTCTATTCAATCCTCACCTTGACCTTATACTTATATGTTTTACCTTGTCAAGTTGTCTTGAATACAATTTCTAACAAATGAAATTCATCCCACAAGTCGGCTAGAACTAACCAACAAAATTGTTAGATCAAATAAATTGATATAGGAAAATCCTTCTTTAGCCAACCCAACTCAGTCAACACTAACTCAAAAGTTATTTTCCTTCAAACTTCCTACAAGACAAATTGACAAGGTAAAATATAGCACAGTTAACACTTGTTCCATGGCAAATTTTCTTGGGTAACTGAGTGAGCTCAATAAACACTATCTCCTTGTAAACTCCCTTTGCTAACTAAGTGATCTCAATTAACACTTGCTCCAAACTTGGTTAACATTTAAACTCTCATCATATGCTACAACTTCCTTTGACTCATGAGTGAGCTTGGCATACACTAATTGCTTAGTATATACTTGACATTTTTGTAACATCAAAGGCAACATACAATTGAATGATTATATCCAACAATCTTTCTCTTCAGCATTGATGACAACACAACATGTCATGATACATAAAATTTTTAGAGCACAATTATAAGTAAGTATAATATCCTTAGTTTCATTCTAATTCTCATCCATGACTAGAACTCCCTTTATCAGTGTGAACTCCCTCTTTCATCAATCTTTGATTGCAATGACTACAATATCAAACTCTCCCTCTTTGATATTAACTCAAATTCATTCTCCCTCTTTGAAATCTCAAACATTCACAAAAATTTCTTTGATATATGAAAGAAAAATCTCCCTCTTTAATATTAACTCAAATTCATTCTCGCTCTTTGACATCTCAAACATTCACAACAATTTCTCTTATTTATGATAGAAAACTTTCCCTCTTTGGCATATTATACCAAAGACAAAAATTAATTTACTTTCCATGGACCTTGATGTAAAAATTCATATGCAATCTTCTCATACAATACTACATCAACTTCTCAAATCTTTGACAAGCTTGATTGACGCATCACTAAAATTTGATTAGTGAGCTTAAAATAGGGGAATGACCCTTATCTTACTTCTTAGATACAAAAATTTATTCTTAGGCAATGTCTTGGTGGATATGTTTTCAATTTGTTCTTTTTTATTCACATATTCTAATCCTACCACTTTGTCTTGCACCAATTCTCTCAAGAAATGATATTTTATTGCAATGTTCTTGGTCTTGGTATGCATCACTAGATCCTTCGATATGTTGATTGCACTTGTGTTATCACATAAGCTAACTGGGTCCTTGATCTCCTCCTTTATACTTAACAATAGTTTCATGAACCACACAATGTTGGAACAATTGACTATTGCAGCAACATATTTTTCTTTTGTTGTAGAATGAGATAAATAGTTATGCTTCTTTACTGTCCAAGATACTAGCCTCTTTCTAAGAAAAAGTATTCCACCACTAGTTCTCTTTCTATCATCAATGCTTCCTAACCAATCTAAATTAGTGAATATTTAAATTTAAAGTTTCCTCCTTTCTTATAACACAAACCATAGTCTTCAATCCCTTACAAATACCTCATGATTCTTTTGATTACCATCATATGGTTTTCTTTAGGATTAGTAGAGAATATAGCTACCATACCAACTGCTAATTCTATATCAGGTATTTTGTGCACTACATAATGATTTTTTCCAATCATTGATCTAATATGTGGTCTAATCTACCTCTTTTGAATCATCATTTTTGGAAAGCTTATGTCTAGTAGACATTGTTGTTCCAATTGGTCTAGAATCCTCTATTCCAAATTTCTTTGATACCTCCTTGATGTATTTTAATTGAGTAATATAGATACCATCCTTCATCTATTGAATTTGTAAGACAATAAATATTTTGATCTCTCCAAACATTGAAATTTCAAATTCCTTACTCATTTCTAAAGAAAAAGATTTGTACAAATCATCATTTTAGTAAATAATGTATCATCCACAAATATTTTTGCCAACACAATCTTCTTCTCTAGCCCTTCTTTGATGTATAGGTTGTTTTTATCATTAGTTCTTTAAAAACCAATCTTTATGAGATAATACCATGCTCTCTGAGACCATATAAAGCTTTTTGTAGTCTACAAACCATGTCCCTTTTGCTAGGATCAATGAAACCTCTTGGTTGCTCAATGTAAACTTCTTCTTCTAAGATTTCATTCAAGAATGTTGATTTCACATCTATCTGATATAGTTTGAATCATTTGTGTGTTTCATATGTAAGGAGTTTTCTAAGACCTTCTAGTCCAGAAATAGGAGGAAAATTTTCTCCATAGTAAATACCTTCCTCTTGAGCATAACCCTTGCAAACTAATCTTGCGTTGTTTCTTGAAACTTCTCCATTCTCATTCAACTTATTTATGAATACCCATTTTGTGCCAATTTCATTCTTGTCCTTGGGTTTAGGAACAAGAGCCCAATTTTTATTCCTTTAAATTGGATCAATCTCTTCATTCATTTCCTCTATCCAACTTTCATTTTCTAATGCATCTTTAACAGTTCTAGGTTCAAATTTAGTAAGAAAGCATGTACCTTTTAATTTTTTTCTTTCCATTATACGATCTAACTAATCTCTAATGATTTTCTTGGGTGCATGATGACTTCTAACATATCTAGCAAGTTTGGGCTCCTTCTTTATAAATTCACTAGGTTCACCATGATCTTTTGAATCATGCTCAAGTCCAGGTATCTCTAACTCAAGTCCATCAGATGGCTTAGTTTGTACTTGCTAAAACTTGAGTCCTTCACACTACAACTTAGGTCCTTCATACTGTGACTTAGGTTGCACTAGCTGCACCTTGGGTTGAACTAGGGATTTTGGGGACTCAGGTGGTGAAGACTATGGACTACAATTTTCTTGAACTTTAGGTAAAGTGTCAAGCTCATAGTAATCAAAATTTATGTAGTTTTTAAGTTCTTTCCTACTTTATTCTTCGGACTCTTCTACAAACTCATCAATCTTTACATGTGTACTTTCTATAACTTTGTGAGTAGATAGATTCAAATATTTGTATGCTTTGCTCTTATTGGAGAATCCCAAGAATATGCCTTCATCACTTTTCACATCAGATTTTCCTTTTCTTGACTCCTTCAAAATATAACATTTGCTTCCAAATACCTTTACATAATACACATTAGGTTTATAGCCATACCATAATTCAAAATGTATTTTATTTGAGTCCTTCTTCAACAAAACATGGTTCAAGGTATGAACTGTAGTACTAAATACTTATTTCCATTATTTGATAGCAACACTCTTCTCCATCATCAATGTCCTTGCACAATCCATGATTGATCTATTTATCTCTTAGCAATGTCATTCTACTAAGGTGTACCAAGTGTAGATACATGTCTTTTGATTCCTCTTTAATTACAAAATTCATTGAATTCATTCAAGATGAATTCACCTCCTCTATCTAATCTTAAACATTTTAGTTTCTTTCTTGTTTCTATTTCAATTCTAGCTAGATACCATTTGAAGTTTTGAAAAGCTTCTAATTTATCCTTTAAATACATAACTGTCATTATCCTACAATAACCATCAACAAAAAATAAAGTACTTATCTCTAGTGTAGCTTTGTACACCAATAGGTCCACAAAAGTCTGTATGAACAAACTCCAAGACTTCTTCAAAATGAAATTTTTTCTTTTTAAACTTGTTTTTCCCATCTTTCCAATTTGACGATTCTTGCACATGCCCATATCAAGTTTCTTTAGGCTTGGAATGTCTATAACCCTTTTATTCTTGCTTATGTTGACTACATTCTCAAAATTCACATAACACAACCTTTTATGGCATAACCAACTTTCTTCTACTTGAGCTATGAAACATGAATTTATAGTTAGATCTAGGTAGAATAGATTCCCTCTTGTTTGATTGCCAGTCTCAACTAGATTTCCATTTCCATCCAGCAACTTGGCTTTCCTATTCATGATTTCTACCTTGAATCCAATATTATTCAATTGTGACACACTAAGTAGATTATGTTTCAGTCCTTCAACCCAATAAACATTATCACATCTAAGATCATTGGTTAGTGCAATACAACATTTTCCCTTTGCATAGCAATGTTCATCATTTCTCAACCTAACACTCCCACCATCATGGCATTCCAAGTGCTCAAATTTAGATCTATCACCAGTCATATGGTGAGAACAAAAATTATCAATATTACAAGTATCATTCTTACGAAATGAGGGTCATCTTATCATTCTCATTATCTAATTCATCCTTAAAAACAATTTAAACCATTTCATCTTCTTCACTACTATCAGAATCTTTAACCATGTAATAAGATTTTTCTACCTTTGTCCTTGTAGTCTTTCTATCTTTTGAAATCCTTCTTGCCATTGTACTAGTCTTACTTCTTTTCTTCTTTTCCTTCTTTGTTTGGATACCTTGCATCAATGTGACCAACATATTCACAAGAAAAGAAGATCAAAGAAATTTTTCCTTTGTACTTTCCTTTTCCTTTGGTAAATCTTCTTGCAAGCAATGCTTAAATGACTTCAAGTTCATCATCAGAACCATCTTCATCTTCACTATCATACCTCTTGCTTTTAGGCTTTTCAAGTTTCTTCTTAAGTGATAGCTTGGCTTGGAATGTAGACTCAAGGTTACTAGAATTAGGAATTTTTGGCATTAAGTTATTATTTCCATTAGTGACAACACTCATCCATATCAGTATAGCTACTGATCTCAACACTTAATTCTCTACTCTCACCAAGCATTCCAGTGTTATCTAAGCTTTGAAGAGTTCAACAGTTTACACTGAGGAGATAGTGGCTACCAAGTAAATATAGGCAATGTGAAGATCAGCAGTGTCTATTGAGATTCACAGTGACTATCGAGTAGTAAGCTTGTATCATGAAGATTTAGCATAAACCAAGCATTGGAAGTAGTATTGTTTACCGAGTAAAGCAAGGTAAACTTAGTGTGTATTATCTACTGAGTGACACTACATCTACCGAGTCACCAGTGGTCACTGTGTTTAGATATACATCGAGTGATTAGTATGGAGCAAACCTTCACTTCTATCAAGTGCATGAAAATGTTGAGTAATAGAGTGAGCATTGTGTATTAGAAGGTCACCAAGTCAGTTCAGTGAACCCAAGTTATTTACTATTGAGCCAATTTTGTAATGTATTTGTTCACTTGTGTTTTGGCTAACCTTGCAATTTTGTAAATTTGAAAGGTATATATGTAAGGTTTATTATAAGATATTACATGTATGAAGTAATAATGAAGTAATATGAAATATTTTTGAGAAATACATGTGAGAGATTATCGGCAGCAATTCAAGGAATACAACAAGTTCATACAAAGACAAAAAAATTATATCCATCACATAAGGTGATCAATGCATAAAGGATCTTATCAACAATCAATTGTAAGTAGATCCAATACTTCATCTTAACAGGTGAATCAATTTTCTAAATCCTTTAACAAGGTAGACTTAACAGTCTTTGTACAAATCTCTTAACCAAGTGCATACTTCATTGTATGTTTGTAAATCCTCTAACATGGTGGACCTAGTAGTCCTTTGTGCTCCTAACAGGGCAGATCACCAGAAGTGGTCAATGTAAGTCTTAATAGTCCAACTTTATGCTATAGTATTGAAGTTTTGTGGGTATCATCCCCACCCCAGATTTACTTTCTATTTGGAAGGTTTCTAGGTCACCAAAATATTGTGTTCTTTTGTGTGATGAGTGTTTTAACTTTTAGTATTAATACATGCAGTAGCATAGATTGTTTTGTGGAAAATTTAGAAGAAAGAATTTAAAGTTACTGATTCACCCCTCCCCTCTTAGTAACTTATCATATATTCAATATTTCTAATAATTGCTACCAAAGCTTTGTGGTTCTCAAGATAAAAGCTTTATAGCTTGATCAAATATCTAATAACAAATGGAGATATTCAGACTTGACAAGGCAATTGAAAATGAAAAGATAGATCTGAAGATGGCCATAGCTCAACTCAAAGAAGCAAAGGAGAATCTTTCTCAATCCCTAAAAAGAAGGAAGGAACTTGCAAAACAAATGGATGACCATTTGTATTTTCAAGAAAATATTGAAGATTTTTTCCCATCAAGTAGCTCAGATGAAGCTAATAAGGCAACCAAGGAACTCCTAGCAAAAAATGGCTCTCTACAAGAAGAAGTAAGGAAACTCAAAAGAGAACAAGAAATCCAATCTATCAAGCTATGTGAAATTTTGGAACAAAGGAATAAGGCAAATGAAGACTTGGAGGCAAGAAACAATGAAGAATGGAATCATTCCAATCAGCGTGAAGACCTCATTGATCAAATCACTAGAGCAAATGAAGAAATTAGAATTCTCAAAGTAGAGAATGAAAGAATAAGAAGGGATCTAAATTATGAAAGGGAAATCAATGAAAGAATAATGAGAGAACTGAGATGTGAAAATTAAATCATTGAAAATTTGAAGAATGACCTAAATGCTAAAAAAAAAATCAATGAGAGAATTTTGAAAACACAATAAGACATGAATCAATTGAATCGGCAAAATGAGCAGAATCTTCATAGGTAAAAAGGTAAAGCAGAATTGGGATACAATGAAGAACAAGATGAATCTTCCAAGAAAGGTGCAAAAAGGAATCAAAAACTCTCATGTAATAATTGTGGTAAAATTGGTCATACATCAAACAAATGTTTGTGCAATGGAAAAGAAAAATTCAATGGGAAGTGCTACAACTGGAAACAGCATGGTCACAAAGCCAATGAATGCAAGGAGAAAACAAAATTTGAAGGTAAATGTCACAAATGCAAAAAGTATGGTCACAAGGCATCTCAATGTAGATCCAAATCATTCAATCCAGCTGAACAATTTGTAAAGGCAATATTTGAATAGGACTACAATACCTAGTGCATATGTCACTATTGTGGAGAATATGGACACACTGGCATAAATTGTGCAAGGCATCACCTAAGAAATAAAGATACTACTATAAGGTGTTACACATGCATTGAACTCAATCATATAGCTAAAAACTGCATGAATATAGGCAAAGTTGAAGTTGAAAAGAAAGCAAGGGCTGACAATATAAGGAAACAAATGAGGCAGCAATGGATTCCTAAATCTACTGAGGATACAAGCTCAAATCATGGTAGTGAAGTCACTCAAGAAGTGGGTGACTCCATCCCCTCAAACTAAATTCCTAAGAATGTATTGGAGCTATACTCAACAAGTAAATCATAAGTAGTTCCAAGAAGTATAACAAATGCAAATGATCCAATCAGTATTCCAGATACATTAGGATCACAAAAAGCTCATCTTTCGTTGAGCTACATTAGACTTCACCAAGGAAAGTTGGTTGTAGACCTTACTGAGTGAGGTCAAGAATAAGAGGAATTTGGTTCATCTATCGAGTTGATACTCTTGCCAAGTCAGGTTAGTGGATGACAGTATATCACACACTTTGTCATAAAAGGGCAATTTTGACTTCATTTTTCATCACATCCTCAAAATTCAAAGAGCAGAGCGATTTGAAAGAGCATTGTAGTGTTTTTTGAGTGATTTAGCAGTAATATCTTCACAAATTTTATCATTTACTGAACAGTGATGGTGTCTACTGGTGGAAGCACCACTAAACCAAAGAAGGGTTCTGAAATGCTAGTTAAGGGCATCAAATGGAAAGCACCAAACTTCAAAATTGTTTCGGCCATTGCTATATCACTTAATCCTTATGGAGCTCAGTTGAAAATCCTGCCTAAGGTACTCCTAATTAATGAAATTTGAACTCACTTTAAATGTTCTATTCAAGAATTAGGGACATTAGAAATGGATACTACCCTAGTTGCAATGTGTGTTGACAAAGTTTTGAAACTCGAGCATAAACATTTGGAAGTTAAAGGATTAAGTCATATCCCTCACATGCCTTCAAATTTCCAAGTAAAATGGATAAGATACATATTGAGTTAGTTTCATAATGGTCAATTATGGTTGGACAAAGAAGAAGATGATACACAAGGTTACGGGTTTGCCAATACTAAGCAAAGCCAAGTCAACCAAAACCCTAGATTAGGAGGAACTGCAAAAGAAAACCCTAGCTGAGTGGGATGGTAGAGGTTTGAAATTAAACAATGTCACTGACATAAAGCTTAGGTTTAGCATCCATATCATTGTAGATAAGACCTACAACTCGAGTTGTTCAAACAGTGTTCCTTGTGAGGCAATTGACCTAGCATACAAGGTTATAAAGAAGAACCTTGAATTTGATTTGTCAGATGTACTATTGAAGCAATTGAACAAAAACATTGAAATTGTGAAGACTTCCAAGAACAATTCCTTCAAGTTTGGTTCATTGCTTACCAATTTATTCTTTTATGTTCAAAAATTCTTTCCATCTAAGGGCACGGTCGTATGGAGGAAAGATACCCCTATTCTTTATCAGATAAATGAATTCATTCAAGAAATGGGTGAAAACTTTGAAAGGGTGCTGGATAATTATTTTGAGGCATTCAAGGAGAAAATGAACAATAGATTCTAAATCCCACCTAAGCTTGTGGAAGACTACAAGGATGACATATGCTTCATGGTGGACTGTGATAGAGTGTACATTCAAGTAGTCATACCGAGAGTGGCATGGGTAAAATCATTGCCTTAGGAAATTAACATTGATGAAGCTAGAGACATTATTGAGGCTTTAGTAAATGAGCTAGCCAATCCAAATCTTCCTACATTTGGCACTTATGAGGAACCCAAGAAGAGGATAGCGCTTAGCTTTAAGATACCTCGAGGTCTTAGCAGAGGCAAAAAGAGGATTGCCAAATTGAAGATAGCTGAAGGTCCTCTAATGCTTACTGAGGGAAAGGGTGAGGATGAAGAGGAGGAATGAAGAAGAAGAAGAATTAGAGAAAGAGGAACCAGTGAAGAAGAAAGGTAGAGCGATTATCACTAAACCTTAGAAGAAACCAACTACAGTATTCTCCAAGAGAGGTAGGAAAGGTAAAACTGAACCTGTATTCATTCACTCTCCACCTACATTTGAGGAAAGGATGAAATAGCTAAGAGTTGGAGCAGGAATATGTAACTTCAAAGTTCTCAAATATGAGACTTAGACTCTAGCTGAGCAAAAAGAAATTGAGGACTTATTCATGGAGAATATGGGTATTTGGAAATACTCCCCTGCTCAAATGCAACCTCAAATCCATGTAGATATTTTTACCAAAATCCAAGTCAGATGGGAGAACATGGTGCAAAGTGTAAAAGACATCTTTGAACAACAATTGAGATAGCTAGTACCTAATCTGACTAATGCAAAAGTAAAGAAGTCAATAAAAGAGCATGAAGATAGAATGATTCTAAAGCTTAACTCATGTTTTATATTAATGAATAACATAGAATCAGTGGTTAAGCATGCCTCAGACATCTGGAGAGATGTATATCATCTCAACAAGCAATCAGATGAAATTGTTATAATTAAAGATGATGATAGTGATGATGATAATGATGACAAAACTCTCATAGTTACTGAAGGTGAGTTTCATGCTCTAATGGAGGAGAAGGAAGAAGAAGAGAAGGAAGAAGAGGAGGAGGAAGTAGAAGAAATGGATGAAGTAGGAAAGGAGGAAGAAGTAGAAGAGAAAGAAAAGGATGAAGATGATCTGGTCAGAATTGTAATAGAAGCAATTGCACCTCTTCCTCACACTCCACCACATACTGTCACATCTGTGGAGATAGCTTCTATTAGTGAGATTGTGAGCACAATAGCAACATCAATTGCCCAATATTCACCAGCCACCTCCCAGCTCCAAGAGTATGCAATGGAAGTGTCAAGCACTTCATCTATTGAGATGACTATTACTTCCTTAGCTACTAAGTTAGCTCCCTCTACTTCTACATATTTAGTTAGTGTATTAGTAAGTTCTACATTTTTTTCTTCATCAATTCGAGTAAGCTCTATAGTTTTGTTTTCATCAGCATTATCTACATTTACTTCAATTCAAGTTAGTTCAATCACTTCTATGGGTATTCTACCAAGTGTGGCACCATTTTTGGGAAGTGTTTCAGTTTTTGGTCTAGTTAGTACTTCTATTGGCACTCAATCCTTAAGCCCTATTCCATTTTTCACTGCAAGCCCTTCTATCTCTACGATTGTGTTAGTTCCAAAGGTCAAACTAGTCATCACTGAAGTAAAACCAAGGCAACCATTGAAACTTCTTATCATTGGAAAGGAAATTGAAGAACACATTGACTTAGACATAGAAATAATAATAGCTAAGATTGACTATGAGACTGCTACTATTGAAGAAATGAGGTTAGCCAGTCAATTTATAGAGAAGAAAGCTATGGAGAAGCAGGTAAGGTTTGAAAGGGATAAGGAGTACAGAATAATTGAAAATGCCAAGAATATAATTACAGATGCTATAGGTATTGAAGTGGATTCCACTCAACATATTTTGATTTAGTTAGAAGAGGTTGTATAGAAATTTAATGAGGACTCCTCTGGACAAGAGAAGCTAATTGAAAAGGCTGAAAGGAAGTTTGATAACAAGGTGTTGGAGCATATTACTTAGCAGATTGCAATCAAACAAGTGGAGTAGTCCATATTTTTGCGTAATTTTGAAAATTCTTTTAATAATGCAGCATCACTTTTTTCCAAACTTTGTGATGTGTCCATACCAATGAAATAAAGGAGAAGCTAAATACGATTGATGTTGACATGAAATCTAGTGTATCAAAGTTGCAGGCTGACCCCTCTTCTAGCTCCTCTCGTCACACCAACATGAAATATCTAGCAGATGTGTAGGCAAAAATTTTAAAACAAGAAACAAGAATAAGTTCAAACTTGATTGATATTTAGAACATGATCTTGCCAATAATGGATACAATGCAGAAACATATTGCTCATTGCAAGACATTGGTTTAGGATCATAACTTCTCAATGGCTGATCACATGATCAAATTATTAGCAAAAGTTCAGATTGCTCCCTCCACCTGAAAAATTTTGCAAGAAAATTGGGATACCTCTTTTGCCCTCATTCTTAAGGTACATCAAGAATTTCTCTCTCATTTTGGTGTAACTATATAGATAGTATATGTAGCTCTTTGGCATTACTGTCAAAAAGGGAATTTTTGTATCTAAAAAGAGATATCAGTATAAGTGAAAGGGGCAAATAGCACTCAATAGAGTCAGCTTGTATATGTGTATAGCTATGTACATAAGTATCTTTGTATATACATTATTTTTCATCAAGGAGATATATGTAAAAATGTATATGTAGCAGCTTTACAAAGATCAATTTTGAAAAACCAAAATTCAAAAAATCAGTGAGTCAATTTATGTACATATGTTTTGGCTTATAAGTGTTTTGTCACTAATGCCAAAGGGGGATATTGTTGGCATTAAATTAGTATTACCATTAGTAACAACACTCATCCATATCAATATAGCTACTGAGTTTAGCAACTAATTCTCTACCCTCACCAAGCATTCTAGTGTTAACCAAGCTTTGAAGAGTTCAACAGTTTACACTGAGCAGACAGTGGCTACTGAGTAAATACAGGAAATTGTAAGATTAGTAATGTCTACCAAGCTTCAAAGTGACTATCGAGTAGTAAGCTTGTGTCATGAATATTTAGTGTAAATCGAGCATTGAAAGCAGTCGTGTTTACCGAGTGAAGCAAGGTAAACTTAGTGTGTAGCATCTATAGAGTGACACTACATCTACTAAGTCACCAGTGGTCACTGAGTTTAGAAATACATCGAGTGATTAGTATGGACCAAACCTTTACTTCTACCAAGTGCATGATGATGCTGACTAATGCAATGAGCACCATGTATCAGAAGGTCACTGAGTCAGTTCAATGAACTCGAGTTACTATTGGGCCAACTTTGTAATGTATTTGTTCACTTGTGTTTCGACCAACCTTGCATTTTTGTAAATTTGAAAGGTATATATGTAAGGTGTATTGTAAGATATCAATGTATGAAGTAATAGTGAAGTAATATGAAATATTTTTGAGAAGTACATGCAAGAGATTATCAAAAGTAGTTCAAGGAATATAGCAAGGTCATACAGAGATAGAAAATTTATATCCATCACATAAGGTGATCAATGCATAAGGGATCTTATCAGCAATCAGTTGTAAGTAGATCCATTGCTTCATCTTAATAGCTGAATCAATTTTCCAAATCCTCTAAAAAGGTAGACTTAATAGTCTTTGTAAAAATCTCTTAATCAAGTGCATACTTCATTGTATGCTTGTAAATCCTTTAACAAGATGGACCTAGCAGTCCTTTGTGCTCCTAAAAGGGCATATCACCAGAAGTGATCAATGTAAGCCTTAACAGGCAAACTTTATACTATAGTATTGAAGTTTTGTGGGTATCATCCCCACCCTAGATTTACTTTCTATTTGGAAGGTTTATGGGTCACCAAAATATTGTGTTTTTTTGTGTGATGAATGTTTTAACTTTCAATATTAATACATGCAGTAGCATAGATTATTTTGTGGCAAATCAGAAGAAAGAATTTAAAATTATTGATTCACCCCTCCCCTCTCAGTAACTTATCATATATTTAATATTTCCAACAAGGAATATAATTATCAAAATTATCTAACTCAAATTCTGTCAACCTTCCCATTAGTGCATCCAAGGTTATATCATTCTTAGGATTACATCTCTTTTCTTGAATACCTAACACTATGATTGCATAAACAAGAAGGGTTTTGAGTACCTTTCTTACCACTATTACATCATCAATTTTCCCACCTAAGACTTTGATTACACACACACTAGCTTTGATTCTTTTGTTATATTGTGCAATGTTCTCATCTTCTTTCATCTTCATCTGATCAAATTTACCTCAGTGAATTTCTTACTTAGCTCTCCTTACATTTTCATCACCTCCATAGATAGATTTTAGCTTAATCCTCATCTCAATAATTATTATCACAATCTTTTACCTCATCAAATTCAGCATAGTTAAGAGTGGAAGTAATGTCAATCATCATAATGTTATGATTCTTATTTTCTGTTATTTCTTCCACAGTCATAGTTCTAGTAATTGTCACATACTTGGTGTTCAAATACTTTAGGCTCGAGTCTCTAATGGCTGCCAACTACAACTTCATAAGTTTCTTCCATGCTTGGAATTTATCTTTATTTAGCTTAGGGATCTCCCTTCTATAAGAAATCTTGATCTTTAGCTTAGGTCCTTGAAACCTTCTCTACAAGCCCCAAAAGCTTTTATACCAATTGTTGGAAATGTAAGACAAGTAACTGAGAGGGAAAGGTGAATCAATTACCAAAAAATCAAATCCCAATGCCTTAAGATGTTATTACAAAAAAACCAAACTCTATTGAAACTAAAATATTGATGTAACTTAGTTAGCATTGAAACACTCGGTTAACACAAAAACTTGGTTTACACTAAGAATGATTGTCACTCGGTAAACACTCAATTAATATTGAATATATGTACTATTAATTTGTTAACATTGAACATGAAAATATTATGATATTAAGTGTGATTAACTTTAATAAACTTAGTTGTAGAATCATAAAGCAAATAACATGAACACAAAAGACACCATGATTTAACGTGAAAATCCAATTTTAGAAAAATTGCCAATTGCAACTTATTACTATTTTTTCACTCTTTTGAAGTGAGCCCTATTAGGATCTAACCCTATTAAATCTTAAAAACCACACTATTAGGTGTGACCCTATTAAACGATTTAGTTCACCCTGGTAGGAGTGGCCTTGTTAGAGGTCTTTAGACACTTCAATCTAGAAATACCACTTTGTTAGATGATTTGGAAAATAGTTGTTAAGCTTACTTTATTAGGAGATTTGATTCACTACTAAAATTATTAAAGAGTTATAATGATATGACCTAAATGCTGATACAACTATAGTTTTTGATTTGAGATCTTTGTTCTAGCTTGAATACTTGATCCTTCTTGATCAGGATGTTCTTTGTAGCTCAATCAACTCCTAATTTGCTTCCTTGATTTATCTTTTCAATCCCATGCTTCTTCTTCTATTCAATCCTCACCTTGACCTTGTACTTATATGTTTTACCTTGTCAAGTTGGCTTGAATACAATTTCAAACAAATGAAATTCAACCCATGAGTCAACTAGAACTAACAACAAAACTGTTAGATCAAATAAACTGATACAAGAAAATCTTTCTTTAGCCTACCCAATTTGGTCAACACTAACTCAAAAATGATTTTCCTTCAGAATTCCTTTTGTAATCAAGTAATCTTAGTTAACACTCATTCTAAGCCAAATTTTCTTTGGTAACTAAGTGAGCTCAGTAGACAATGTCTTCCTACAAACTCCCTTTGGTAACTAAGTGAGCTCAGTTAACACTCACTCTGAACTTGGTTAATATTGAAACACTCTTAATACACTATAACTTTCTTTGATTCTTGAGTGAGCTTTGCATACACTTATTTCTTGATGTATACTTGACATTTTTGTAATATTAAAGATGACATACAATTGAAAAGAACAAAAGACCTTACAACACAGATGGATGATAATCTCCACATTGAAGAAAGAATTGAAGACATTTTTCAAGACAAAAGTTCAAATGAAGCTAAAGTAGCAATCAAAGATCTTTTTGAGAAGAATCTTACTATTCAAGAAGAAGTCAAAAAGCTGAAAAGAGAATAAGAAATTCAATCAGTAAGAATGTGTGAAGTCATCCAACAAATGGAAAAATCCAACAAACAAATAGAAGAAAAGGACATGAAATTCATCAACTATCTCTTCAACACAGATCTGATTGATCAACTCAATGATGCAAATCAAGAGTTTATCAACTTGAGGATAGAGAATGAAAGATTGTAAAATGATCTTAGCATAGAGAAGAAAATCAATGAGTGGATGATGAAATACCAAGAAAGCATGAATTAATTGAGTGAGAAAACTCAATTTAGACACAAAGGTAAAACTAGATTATGATACATAGAAGAAGGTGAATCATCTCAGTAAGGAGTTCAAAACAACAAAAGGCCTTCATGTAATCATTGTGGAAAGATAGGGTATCATCAAACAAGTTCTAAAGAAATGATAAATCAAATTTTAGTGGGAACTGTTACTATTGTAACAAACCAAGACAGAGAGCAAGTGAATGCATAGAGAAAACCAAGTTTGAAGGAAAGTGTTTCAATTGCAACAAACAAGGACATAAATATTTAGAATGAGAGATAAGAAATGGAACCCAGTAGAACAAATTGTCAAAGCTATGTTTGATTGAGATTAAAATACATGGTGTAGATGTCACTATTGTGGTGTGTATGGGCACATTGGAGAAAATTGCACAAAACATTGCATTTATGTACAAAACTTGGACATATTGCCAAGAACTGTATGAATTAGGGAAGAGTTGAAGATGAAAAGAAAGAAAAGGCTAACAATATCAGAATTCAAATGAGGTAACAAAGGGTAAAGATGTCTCCAAAGAAAGTGTTGACTCCCAAGTCAGTGAGTTGGGTGACTCAACCATTTCAAAATAGTTATTTATGAAGATTATTAGAACTATTGTTCAGAAGGAGATATCTCACATTAGTTCTAGTTAGCAAGAAAGAGGTTCATATCATCATTTCAAATACATTGGGATCATTGAGTTGGAGTAATAGTTCAAGTGATGTCTTAAATCTTTCCAAGAAAGATCAAGTTGTAAGACCTAACTGAGCTTGGATGTAGATGGTGAGATCAGAGTTCTTACCAAGTTGAGGACTCTACCAAGTTTGAATTTCTTATCATCTTGAAGTTCCTTCTGAGTTTATAGACCCTATTGAGGTCAAAGGTATCTTCTAAGCAATGAAGACTTAGTCAATTTGGTCATCTTGTCACCAAGCTAACTATTGTATGACACATTAATGATAACTTTAAAGATAGAAATTTTTTTTTAAGAAGAAACTGAAGGTTATTTTTTCACCTCAAGTTTTTAGAGCAAAGATTATTTGAAATATTATCAAGTAGTAAGGCATATTCTCACAGAAAAGTAAAGAAAGATTTAGAGATGTTGATCTGAAGTATGGACTTTAAAGCCCCAACATTCAAATTGAGTCCAATGATTACAAAAGAGCTTGACCCAGTTGGAGCTCAATCATAGAATCATCCTAAGATACTTTTAATTCATGATATTTGGTCATACTATCACTATTATTTCAAAGAATTAGGAACCCTAGAAATGAACCAGGCATATAATGAGTTGTATGTGGATGGGAATTTGAAACCTAAGCACAAGCATTTGGAAATGAAAGTTTTAACACATATCCTACATATGCCGAGAGATTTTCAAGGAAATTGGATTAGGTTTATTCTAAGCCAAGTTCATGACATGCATTTATAGCTATATCAACCAATTCAGATCACCAAGAATATGATTTATAGAATCATAGGGTTTTTTATGCTTGACAAGGCAAAAACCACTAAAAGCCTAGGTCAAGTCAAACTAGCTAAAAGGACTCTTGCTAAGTGGGATGGTAGAGGGATGAAATTGAATTGTGTGACTAACATAGAGATCAAATTTGGCATTCATGTTATTACCCACAAGATCTAAAGCTTAAGTCATTTGAATGGCATTCCATGTGGAGTTGTTGACCTAGCATACAAATTTGTGAAGAACAACTTTTCTTTCAAAATTGTTGAGTTGCTATTGAACCAACTGGGAAAAAACATGGAAATCATTTGAATTTTAAAGAAATGTCATGTCATTGTGTATTATCTTTGATGTTATACAAATGTCATGTCATTATTAGTCAGTATATGTCAAGCTCACTCGGGCAGTGAAGATAGTTTTCTGTGTCTACTAAGCATTCCTATGATTGCCTAGTTTAGAAGGCAGTGTCTATTGAGTTCACTTAGGCATCAAAAAAAACTCTAACTGAGCTCACTCGGTTACCAAAGGATCTTTCTGAGTTTGGACTATTAACCAAGCTTCTACTAGTTAACATAGGAAATCATTTTTGAGTTAGTTTCTACTAAGCTAGGTTGGCTAACAAAGGATTTTCTATTTTTTCATATTAAGCTTAATTGACTTATCTATTGGTTCTAGCCAACTGAGGTAATGAATATTAATAATTTTAAGTTGTATATGACCAACTTGACAATATGAAAGATATATGTATAAATTCAAGTTGTGGATTCAAAGTGTGCAAGAGTGTGAAGATGTGATGAATGAATTGAAGATTTTATGATATGAAGGATAAGAAAAATATCCATGTGGATTAGAAAAGCTATATCTGATCAAGAAGGATCAAGTACAAGCCAGAATAGAGATTTGTAATCAGCAACTCATTTGCATTCAAATTAGTAGTAACTAATTCACCCCTCCCCTCTCAGTTACTCCTCTTATATTTCCAATAATTGGTATCTATGAATTTGGTGCTTGTAGAGAAGGTTTCAAGGACACAAGCTAAAGATTAGGATGTCTTACAAAAGAGATATCCCCAACCTGAACAGAGACAATTTTACAGCATGGCAAGGACTTATGAGGTTAGATCTAGCTACCATCAGTGATTCAAGATGAAAATATCTTGATACTAAATACAAGACTCCCACTAGAACATTATTAGTTAAAGATATTGATGAGAAGAATCATAACATCATGATGATTGATATTGCATCTGCTCTTAGTTATGTTGAATTTGATGTGAAGTCAAAGACTATAAGAAATCTCATGAAATGTGGATCAAACTAAAAGACATATATGGAGGAGATGAAAATATAAGAAGAGCTAAGGATGAAAGTCTTAGAGGTCAATTTGATTAGATGAAAATGAGAGAAAATGAGAATATTGCAAAATATGTGGAAAGAATCAAAGCAAGTGTAAGTGCAATCAAAGAATCTAGAGGAGACATCGAAGAGAAAACAGTTGTAACCAAGGTACTTAGAATTCTTCTTCCTATTTATGCAATTAAAGTTTTTATTATTCAATAAATGAGATGTGATCCAAATAACAAAATGTCTTTGGATGCTTTAGTTAGAAGGTTCATAGTTTTTTAGTTAGATAACTTTGATAACTATGTTCCTAGTTCAAAGGTTATTGAGTCTACTTTTAAAGATAAACTCTCAGTCAAAGAAAAGGCTAAGAAATAAAAGTCCAATCAATAAATAAGTGAAGAAAAAGAATCAGAAGAAAGTTTAGATAGTGATCTTGAAGTTATTGAAGCCCTACTTGCAAGGAAGTATTTCAAAGGTAAAGTTCCTCTAATCTACTTTTCTTGTGAAGAAATTGGTCACATTGTTGCAAGGTGTCCAAAAAAATAAATCAAAGATGAAAAGAAAAGAAATAATCACAAAGGCAAGAAGGATTTCAAGAACTACAAGAACTATAAGGACAAAGGTAAGAAATCTTGTTTTATAGCTAAAGATTATGATAAGAGTGAAGATGAAATGGTATATATTGTTGTGAAAGATGAATCTGATGATGAAGGAGATAAGATGGAACTTATCTCTCATGTTAGAAAAAATGATATATGGATTATTGATAGTGGTTGTTCATATCATATGATTGGATATAAAACAAAATTTGAGCACATGGAACATTATGATGGAGGTAGTGTGATATTTGGAAACAATGAACCTTGTAACATAAAAGGAAAAGGATGTATTTCATTGACTAAATAACTTATATGTGACAATGCTTATTGGGTTGAAGGACTAAAGCATAATCTACTGAGTGTGATACAATTGAACAACATTAGATTCAAGGCAAAATTCATGAATGGATAGGCCAACCTACTAGATGGAAAAGGAAATTTGGGTGGATCTAATAAGCAAACAAAAGGTGATCTATTTTATCTTATTCTCAATGATTGTTCATGTTTATTTGCTCAAGTAGCAGAAATATGGTTATGGCACAAAAGGCTATGTCATGTAAACTTTGATAATCTAGTTACAATAAGAAAACATAGAAGATTAAGAGGCATTCCTAGTTTGAAGAAGCCTGATATGGGTTTATGCAAGAATTTCCAAATTGTTAAGATGGGAAAGACTAGTTTCAAAAGCAAAAACTATTAATCTAAAGAAGTCTTAGAGATTGTTCATATAGACTTATGTGGACTTATTGGAATAGAGAGATATAGTGGAGAAAATTTTTTCATTCTTTTTGTTGATGACTATTCTAGAATGATGAGTGTAATGTGTCTAAAAGAAAAATCAAAAGCCTTTCAAAAGTTAAAGTGGTATCAAGCAAGAGTAGAAAAAGAAACTAGAAAGAGATTGAAATGTTTAAGATCAGACAGAGGCGGTGAATTCATCTCCAATAAATTCAATAATTTATGCATTGAAAGAGGAATTAAAAGACAAGTATCAACGCATGGTACACCACAACAAAATGGTATAGCTGAATGAAGAAATAGATCCATCATGGTTTGTGCAAGAACCCTGATGATTGAAAAGAATGTTGCTCTCAAATACTAGGAGGCTATCATCACTATAGTTCATACCTTGAATAGAGTACAACTGAAGAAATATTCAAACAAAACTCCTTATCAACTATGGTATGGCTACAAACCTAATATAGGTTACTTGAAAGTATTTGGCAAAAAATGTTATATCTTGAAAGAGTCTAGAAAGGAAAAAATTGATGTAAAAGGTGATGAAGGAATATTTCTAGGATAGTCCTACAAAAGTAAAGCATACAAATATTTGAATTTGTCTACTCATAAAATAATAGAAGCTACACATGTTAGAATTGATAAGTTTGCAAAAAAGAGTGAAGAAGAATGCAACAAGAAGCCAGAGGATTGCAAAAGATTTTTTTACTATGAACTTGATTACCTATGAAATCTATCTAAAATAAAGGAGGCTTCATCTCCTAAGTCCCCAAAATCTCCAATAGTTATCGAGTTGCAGATAGTGCAACTCAAGTCACAAGCAGAGGCTACCGAGCTAGTTCAAACTGAGTCTAATGGACTTGAGTCACAAACAATATAACCAAAGCTTGATACTAAAGTTCATGATGAAGATAGTGGAACTCATTCAAAGCTCAAATAGCTTGTGTTAACAAGATAGGTGAGAAGGCATCATGCACCTAATTAGATCATTTTAGACAAATCAGATAGAATATTGACTAGAAGCAAATTAAAAGGTACATGTTTACTTGTTGAATTTGAACCTAGAAATGTTAAAGATTCTCTATAAAATGAAAGTTGGATTAAAGAAATGAATGAAGAGATAGAAAATATAGAAAAGAATAAAACTTGGATCTTGTTCCTAGACCCAAAGATAAAAATGTAATTGGCAGAAAGTGGGTATTCAAAAATAAGTTAAATGAAGATGGAAAAGTTTCAAGAAATAAGGCAAGACTAATATGTAAAGGTTATTCTTAAGAAGAAGGTATTAATTATGAGGAGAATTTATCTCCTATTACAATATTAGAAGGTGTTAGAACTTTACTATCATATGCAACATAGAGAGGATTTAAAGTATATCAAATGGATGTTAAATCTGCACTCTTGAATGGAATTCTTGATGAGGAAGTCTACATTGTACAACTAGAAGGTTTTGTAGATTTTAGCAAAAGAGACATGGTCTCCAAGTTACACATAGAAAAGCTTGGTATGAAAGATTTCATAATTACTTGGTACAGATTGGCTTTCAAAGAACAAATGATAACAATAGTTTGTATATCAAAGAAGGACCAAACAAGAAGATTATGTTGGTAAAAATATTTGTTGATGATACTCTATTTACAAGAAATGATGACTTTTACAAAGCATTTTTAGAAGAAATGAATAAATAATTTGAGATGTCCATGTTTGGTGAGATAAAATTCTTTGTTGGTTTGCAAATACAGCAGAACAAAAACTGTATCTACATCACTCAATCTAAGTATATCAAGCAGATACTAAAGAAGTTTGGAATGGAAGATTCAAGATGAGTTGGAAACCCCATTTCTACTCGACATAAGCTTTATAAGAATGATGATTCCAAAGAAGTAGATTAGACCACATACAAATCAATGATTGAAAAATTATAGTATGTACTACATATAAGACTTGATATTACTCTAGTAGTTGGAATGGTGGAAAGATTCTCAGAAAATCCTAGAGAAAATCAAATGATGGATATCAAGAGAATCATGAGATATCTAAAAAGGTACTAAAGACTATGGCTTATGGTATGAAATTGGAGGCAATTTGGACTTAAAAGTATTTACTAATGCTGATTGGGCAAGAAGTCTTGATGATAGGAAAAGCACTAGTGGTGGATCATTCCTTCTTGGTAAAAGACTAGTGTCTTGGATAAGCAAGAAACAAAATTGCATCTCTCAATCCACAATAGAGGTAGAATATGTGGCAGTAGTAGTGATTTGTTCTAACATTGTTTGGTTCAAACAATTATTGGAAGGAATGAAGATCGAGATCAAGGATCCAATAGTCATATACTATGATAACACCAGTGCAATCAATGTATCAAAGAATCTAGTGATGCATAACAAAATAAAGAACATTATTATAAAATATCACTTCTTAAGAGAATTGGTGCAAGATAAAGAAGTAAGATTGGAAAATGTGAATACAAAAGAAAAAATTGCAAATATATTCACCAAGCCATTACCTAAGGATGCATTTTTGTATCTAAGAGGTAAGCTAGGGGTCATTACCCTATCCAAAGCTCACTAAATAAAGCTTAGTGATGCATCAACAAGAGCTAAGTTGAAGATCAATCAGTTGTGTAGAATTGACAAGGTCATATTGCAAATGAATCAGTACTTAAGGTACATTGATATTAAAAGAGTTGTTGTCTTTGGCATTTTTTGTCAAAGAGGGAGAAGTTTTACTATCATATCTCATAAAAAAAATATTATTTCAAAGAAGGAGAAGTTTGTTGTAAGAGGGAGAAAGTTCTGTGAATGAACTTGGTAGAAGTTTTTGTAGATAGAGGAAGAATCTAGGAAATGAAGAGCTCATATATATAGAGGGAGTTCTCAAGAATAAATCCAAAATTTCATTGTGTTATGACATGTGTTTCCATCAATGCCAAAAAGTTAGATTGTTGGATACAATTGATTAATTGTTTATTTTCTTTGATGTTACAAAAATGTCATATTATTATCAGTTAGTATATGTCAAGCTCATTCAGGTAGTAAAGACAATTTTCTGTGTCTACCGAGCATTCTTGTGATTGCCTAGTTCAAAAGGCAGTGTCTACCAAGGATTTTATTATTTTTGCATAAGGAGTTTCAATTGGTAAAACAAGCTAGACTTTCTTTGATAAGTAAGAATTATTACCCAAATGGGTTGTTTGATCTTTTGTAAACTAATTTATGTTGTCCTTCCAGAGTTAAATTTTTTAGGGAGATAAACTTTTCATGTTATTAATTGACGATTATTCTAGGATAATTGGGTTAGTTTATTAAGAGAGAAGTATTAGGCCTTTGACATATTTAATATTTTCAAGTCTATGGTTGGTATATGGACAAGTTTCAAGATAAAGTGTATGAGATTTGATAGAACATGAGGAAAAAATATGGTTTTCTATACTTCATGGACCCCTTCAAAAAGTAGTGCACTAGAAAGGAAGAAAAAAAACATTCTACACATTGTAAGGATAATTATGATATATGAAAATTCAATACATGTTTATTGGAGAGGAGTAGTAAGTACTATGGTTTACACACTTAACTAAGTGTGTATCAACATTTATAAGATTCCTTATGAATTATAGCATGGTCGTATTCCTATTATTGATATTTAATCATTAATTGGGGAAGTCATGTACACTATTCATAACTTGTGGGGTTTGAGGCACCACTCTAAATAGAATAGTTAGCTCATCAAGGTATTTTTAGTTGACTCATAAACTATTTTCCAAGGTTCACGTTCCAAGTATGCTTAGCATTAACTTGATACATTGACTTAAGTTATATAATATTATCTTAGGGTTAGGGTTTTCTATGGTGAATATTTTGAAAACAATTGTTCAATTATTTATTGTCTTTGATGTTACAAAAGAGCTCACTTGGGTGATGAAGATAGTTTCTAGTTTCTATCAAGCATTCTACAATAAAACAAGTTTAGAGATAGTATGTGTTGAGTTTCACTTGAGCACCAAAAAAATTTTGCAAGAAGAGAGCGTCTATTGAGTTTACTCAGGTGTCAAAGAGAAGTTGGCATTGAACCAGTGTTAACCAAGCTCACTTAGTTACCAAAGGATTTTAGCTCAAGATGTAGTGTTAACTGAGTTCACATGGTTAATAAAGGAAGTCTAAAGAAATTCTTTTCGTAGTTAGTGTTGAATGAGCTAGGTCGACTAACAAAGGATTGTCTTGAATCAACATATTTAGTTTGATGAATTCATTTGTTAAGTCTATCCAACTTAAGGTATGAATATTAAATATTTTAAAGTGTATTCAAGTCATCTTGAATATGCAAAAGATATAAGGTCAAGTGTGGGATTGAAAGAGAGAAGCATGGGATTGAAAAGATAAATCGAGGAAGCGAATTGGAAGGATGTCAAATTATCCTAAGTTGACCAAGCTGAAAATTTTTATTTGGCCAAGGAGGATCAAGTATTCAAGCTAGAATAGAGACCTAAAATCAGCAATACATTTGCATTAGCAATCAGGTCATATCATTGTTACTCTCTAATAGTTGTAGCAGTGTATAAAATCTCTTAATAGAGTTAGCTTAACAACTATTTACCAAATCCTCTAACAAGGTGGCATTTCTAGATTGAAGTGTTAAAGACCTCTAAAAAAGACACTTCTAACAGGGTGATTAAATCCTTTAATAGGGCCACACGTAACAGTGTGTTTTGTAACCTTTAACAAGGTTGGCTCCTAATAGGGCTTACTTCAGAAGAGTGAAAAATAGTAACTAGTTACAACTGGCAATTTTTCCCAAATTACATTTCTACATTAAATCCTAGTGTCATATGTGTTCATGTTAGTTGCTTTATGTTTTACGACTAAGTTGATTGTGGTTAATCATATTAAACATCTAAAGAAGTAATATTTTCGTGCTTACCAAGTTATAGTAATTCTTAGTGTTTTTTATAAGAAAAATAGGTTTTACAGGGATCATGAAACCCAAATGTTAAACATTCCAAAAGGCTAATAATAATAAATTAAAGCCCAACCAAAGTACAAAAGCCAGCCAAAGGGCCAATTCAAAAAATAGAAAAAAAGCCAACTATCCAAAAAACTATACCAAACTAATAGACCAAAAGATAGGAAAAGAAAAACCAAATTTATTCCTCTATCTTTCTCTCAAGCTCTTGCATTATTTCCTTTGCTTCATAGGCTTTGAGAATCTCCTCAGCCATCTGCTCCTACTTCTTCTGACCAACCCATTCCAAGTTATTGAGAGTAATTTTAGTCATCACATCCTCTTCCACTCTACCTCTTTCTCTATACTTTTCCTCATTTTCATCCAAAAAACCTCTGGCTTTCAGCATTCTAGTAAGGGACAGGATATTATCATTAACAGAAGTCAAAATGTAAATCATCTAATTTTCCAAATTATGATTGTAGTTTTCCAAATTCTTTATTCTCTTCTCAATCAAACTAAGATGATCCCCCTGTTCATTCAAATTACCACAATCTAGCTTTTTCCTTTTGTTTTCCATCTAACCCATTCTATCTTTGAAATCCTCCAATTCATGGTAGAGCCATTTTATAAACCTAAAATTATCAATCATACTATTTTTGGCATTATTAAGAAAATTCCTGCCAATTTCCCTTACATTACCTATAATAGCCACCATAGCCAGATCAATGAGATCCTCCATCTAGAGTTGACCTTATTTTTCTTCTAGAATTTGAGGGTTCATAGTCTCTCTGACAATACCCATTTTGGAAGTTCTAACATTAAAAATTCTCTAGGCCATGTGCCTATCCTTGATTACCACTGCTCCTCCCTCTCCATCTTTCTTCTCCTTTTCCTATTCCTAAAGATGAGTTGGGGAAAGAGGAATGAAAGATATCTCTGACCTAGAATCCAAAACCCCCTCAGAATTCTTCTCTTTAGACATCCTCTATTTTTTAACCACTAGCTCCTCCTTCTTAGTTTCTACCTCCTCTTCACCCTCTTCACTAGTTTTCATATCATCCCCTTCCTCTTTATACTCTTCATCTCCCCGATCAGAAGATTTAGACCTATGTCCTCTAGGGCTCTTCCTAAATGGGGTTTTAATTTATGAGGACAATTTCTTCTCTAAATCCTTTTTGTTCTTTCCAATTGAAATGTTTTCTTCATCCTTCAAACTAATACTTTGGTCATCCTCTAAATCAGATGAGAAGCTAGAGCTTCTTGTATCCCTAGATGCTTCCACAACCTAAGTGGGGGTTTTTCTTCTTGTCTGAGCCTTGAAGTGCTCATATATTAAAAGAAATAACCCCTCATGTAGGGCTAGATTCACAGAGGGATTTTCCTTTTGCCCAGAAATACCCTTACACATGGAAATATATAAATAAAGTGGGAAAGAAATCTTGACACCATAGCAAAAGTGATTAAGTAAAAAAAATTGTGTTCTTATTCTATCAAATCTAGTGTCCAAAGAAATATATTCTATAATAGCTTGTAAAAAAAATCTCCATAGCTTCTTGATAGAATCCATTTTGTAGTAGGTTTCACACTTTACTAGTTCCTTTCTCTCCTTAGTATTCATTGCAAAATCCTTCATAGTGTTTGTTGACAGCTTCTTATCTCTGTAAAAATTCAACCCCTCTACCAAAATTTTAGTTACATGAGCTATGACATCCTCACTAACTTGAAATGAAACCCCATCCACTTCAACCCTCCCACCCTTCCAAGAATTCACCATATTGTTAGTGATCATAGGGTTGAAACCATGAAGTTTAGCAATATAGTTGGATATACCACCCTTCTCTAACTTTTTCCATACTTTAGTCATTTTTTTCTATTTATTTGCTTCTCCAATAGGTTTCTTCCTACTTCTTTTCCCCACCATTTTTATATTCTCAACACTAACTATTCTCATAAACTCCATCCTCTAAAATCCTTTCTCAAGCCTCTGAAAACCCTTATGGCAGCATCTCTAATAATTGTTGATTTTTCTTTCTTTTCCCCAAAAATGGTAAAGGAGAAGAAAATAATCAACCCAAGAAATGTGTCAATTTGACACCGATAACATCATCTAACTGCACTTTTTGTAAATTCCATGAATACAATAACTCATACACAAACTCTCATTAATATCCATTATTACTTTTAGATATCCCTCATACTTCCCTAGATTTTTTCTAGCTCAATAAGGCTTTTCACTTCTTCCAGGATATTCCTACTCAAATTCCAAATTATCACCTTATCTTGCCTAACTACTTTTTTGCCAAACTAGTCAGCTACAAAATTTGTCTCCCTATATTCATGGGTGACATGGAAACTCTCAAAATTGCAAAGAGAGGAGTGAATTTCTTCAATGATATTAGCTATGAACCATGATAGTTGGATGACCCCTTTAATACACCTTATGATGTTAATTGAATCCCCCTCCAACCATAATTTTTTAACTTCCAAATACCAAAGCTAATTTCAATGTTTGGAGAGTAGCACTAGCTTCTACATAGTGATTTTCCTGATATCCCAAAGGGTAGAAAATAGTCACCACCCCTCCTCCATATAAATTTATAATGATACCTCTACAACTCGATGGACTAGGGTTTCCTTTAACTACACCATTAAAATTTTCTTTATGCCATCCCTTAACAGGGAGCACCCATTTCACCTCCTATCTTTTAGTCCTCTTATCCTTGTCCTTCTCCTTCTTCTTACCACCATTTTCAATGTCTCCCCCCTTTCTAATTTGCTAATTTTCCTTAATGTTGCTATATATTTTATCTTTCAGAACAAAAGTAGGTTCCTCTCTATCTCTAAAGATTCTATTATTTATTTCCTTCCAAACTCCCCAACAAAAATGGGGCAAAGACTAGGTACTTAAATCCTGAAAATTTGTACCTTTATGCATACTATTTCATCGACAAAAAAAATCCAATACATTACCTGGCTTGCACCAACTTACCCTAGAATTATTAGTTATGTTGTCCCAAACATCCTGGGAGTAATGACAATGGATAAAGATATGATTAACCAATTCCATTTGATCTTTACACAGTATACATCTATTGGGATATAATGTCCTCTTTTAATCAAATTATAGTGAGTAAGAATTTTGTCTTTTAAGGCCAACTAGAAAAAAAATTAATCTTTGGGGTAAGACCAAGTAAACAGGCTTTAGCCCAAGGGGGCTTCTCATTCAATCTCCAAAGAGAGTTATATCCCAAGGAAATCATGTAACAACCATTAGGGTTGTCTCCCCATATTAATTCATCCCCTTTGTTATTAAGAATCATTGGGTTTAACATTATCATAACTAGCTTGAGGTCATTCAAAATGAAAGAAAAATCTTTCCAACCCTAGTCAGTTCTATAATAACTAAATTTCAAACCAACTTGCTTAATACAAATATTAGCCCAATTTACAAAAATAGGATTATTTATAAGGGGACCTTAAATCAACCAATTATCATGCTAGAAGAGAATATTATCACCGTTACCCACTTTCCACTATATCTTAGCTTTGGCCAGGTCCCTAGCTTTGAGGAGACCATTCCATATGATAGACCCATTTGAAATGTCTTCATTATTGAGCAAGAACTGAATAATAGGTCTTCTAACATACTTATTAACAAAAATATCTATCCATTCCCCTATACTATTAAAAATGTGCCAAATTTATTTTGCTAGAAGAGCCTTACTGATATACTTTAATTTCCTAATACCCAAGCCCCCATAGCTCTTAGGAAGATAGACATTATCCCAAGCCACAAGGAGATATCTTTTCTAACCCTCAAAGCTAGACCAAAGAAAATATCTTTGGATCCTTTCCATTTTGTCAGCAAATTTAACCGTAATCCTGAAGAGAATCAAGGCATACATTAGGAGATTCTAAAGAGTGGATTTAAACAAAAGACATTTACCTGCTTAACTAAGAGACGCCCCTTTCCACCACACCAACTTCTTGCTAAATTGTTAAGAATCCCATTCTAGAAAGAATCAAGATGCTTAGAGCCCAGTGGGAGACCAAGATACCTAGAAGAGAGCTTCCCCATTCCACACCCAAGAATCCTTGCAATTCTCCTTTGTTTATCCTTCAAAGTATTGATGAAGAAAATAGATTTTTTCCCCCAATTTATAAGCTAGTCTAATCCTCCGATATACATATCCAATAGATCCTTCATCCCTTTAGCCTCCTTAATAGATGCCTCCCCTCCCATAATAGTATCATTGACAAACTACTGATGAGAAAAAGAAACACTCCTTGAAGAAGGCTTGAACCCTTTAAGTCTCCCATCTTGTTTATTCTTCTTAATCAACCTTCCAATACATTCAACCATAATAATGAACAAAATAGGAGAGAGAGGGTCCCCCTGTCTTAACCCTCTTGAAGGTTTAAAAAAATTTGAGGAAGCCCCATTTACCAAGATGACAACTGAAGAAGTAGAAATAAGTTGAGATATAAGCTTGCAAACTTTTTGATCAAAACAAAAAGCCTGAAGCACCGAACTAAGGAAAGTCTAGTCCACCCAGTCATAGGCTTTTGAAAGATCCAGCTTAAGAAGCATACCTTCTCTTTTTCCTACTTACATGGAATGAATCACTTCATGAACCATCATGATATGATCCAATATCTATCTTCCATTGATAAATCCTATTTGTTGCTGAGATATAATCAAAGGGAGAATTTTAAGAATTCTAAAAGATAACACCTTTGAGATAATCTTCTAGAAAGAATTGCAAAGACTTATAGGTCTAAATTTATTCAAAGAATCTACCCCAAGGACTTTAGGAATGAGGACTAGGAAAGTAGAATTGGTTTCTTTTAGAAGGCATCTAGCACCAAAAAATTCCTAAACAGCCTTCATCACATATTCCATAACCACTTCCCAATAAGTATGAAAAAAGAAAGTTTGAAAGCCATCCGATCTAGGGGATTTTTCTATAGGAAAAGAAAAAAAAGCTTCTTTAACTTATTGTGCCTTAGGAATCACCCTCAATATTTTTTTATGATGGGGTTGAATAATCAAAGGCATACAAGAGATAATTTCATTCTGATTCACCACCAATAACAAGGGATCCCAAGATAGAAGAGAAGAGAAATAAGAAACAGCCTCAATAGAAATATCATTCTCTCTAGTTAAAAGATCTTGCCCCTTTTTTAAAATAGAAATTCTATTATTAGCTCTATTCTTAAGAGTAGAGATATGAAAAAACCTAGTGTTTTAGTCCCCCTCTTTAAGCTATTTGATTCTTGATCTTTGCTTCCAAAATTTCTCTTCTTTACTTATAATATTGTGCAAGTTAGAATAGACATCTCATCATTCCTATTCAAATCATTATACCCATCTTGTTGAATGGTGTCCTGAATTGAACTGAGCTTGATAATAAACTACTCTTTATCCTAAAAGATATGGCCAAAATCCATCTTGTTCCAAACTTTAATCATCCTTTTCACATTGCTCAACTTCTTTTCTACTCTAAACATAGCTATTCCTTCCATTTCCATACCCCACTAATAGAAAATCCCATTCAATAAATTAGGATGGAAAGTCCACATCTTTTCAAACCATAAAGGGAAATTCCTCCTTGGTTCAAGAGAGACAACCGAGAGTGATATAGGAGAGTGGTCTGAACCAACTCTTGGGAGAAGAGATAGCTTGCAAGAAAAAGAATTCAGTCAATCTAGAGAAATAAGAGCTCTATCCAAATGAACCTAAATATAATCACTTCCAATTCTTTTATTGGACCAAGTGTAAATTCCACCCAATATATCCACATCCAATAAAACCAAACTATTAATAAAATTGGAGAGATCCAACTTGCTTTCCTAATCCGGGGCCAATCCTCCCAATTTCTCCTCATCCATAAGAGGAGTATTGAAGTCCCCCATAATGATACCTTTATTCATATTACTATTCTAAACCATATCACAAATCTTTGTCCAATAATTCTTCCTTTCCCTTCTAGAATTAGGGGCATAGACATTCACAAGGAACCAATAATCATTGGAATACAAATGAAACACTTTACAAAAGAAAATATTGCCATCATTATACAAGGGAGTAAATCTGAATTGTTTATTATTAAAAAGAGTAAGAAAACCTCCTAATGCTCCTTTAGAATTCAAATCCTCACCAACCATATTATCACTAAAGGAAATCTTACCCAAAACCTCATTCTTAATTTTTGTCTCTTGACTCAACAAAATATCAAGTCTTTGATCTCTTATCATATTCCTAAGAATTTCTTGCTTATGGACACCATTAAGGCCCCTAATATTCCAAGAAATTATCTTCATTTCAAACTAGAAGTACACTCCAAAATAGTTCTTTGGCTCCCATCCACCAAACTCCTTTTGGCCTCATCCTACAAGACTTGACTAGTAGACCTCCTACCTACTAACCTAGACCTCTCTCCCACATCTAGTCTTCCACAACTCCTAGTCTAAGATGGAGAAACCAAAGAGAGCTCCTAACTATTCTTCTTTTTAGGATTTCCTTTATTTTCCTTCAAATAGTCATCAACCATTTCCATCTTTACAGGATATAAGGAATTGGCCATAATCTCAAGTCTCTCTACCAAATTATAGGACACAAATTGGTCCTTCCTTGTAGAAGAAGGAAAAACAAAGACTTCCTCTTGATTATCCATCTCTAACTCTACCACATTATTCAAAGCTTTCTCCCCCTTTCTCTCCCTTTGAGAAGAAAAATTGATTTCTTAAGATAGACTATCATTATTTGTCCTTATCTCCTTCCTCTCCACTTGAGGTGAAGCCAAACTAGCCAACTGAGGTTGAAAATCCTTCTGACTCCTATCATCAATGGAATTTAATTTTAAGATTTCTCTTGTCAAAACCACATCTATCCTTGAATTCCCACTATTATTGAATCCATCTTGCACCAAATCTAAAACCTTCTCCTTCATCTAAAATCTAGATAGCTTGGCTAGGGAATCCACATCCTTGCCATCAAAGAAGCTAGGTTTCTTGACTTGTCCTTCCACCTCACTTAAATAAGATCTAGACAAGACCTTATCCACTATCTTTTCTACCTTTGAAACATTCTGGTTTGATTTATTTCCTCCTTTAATAGGGCATTCCACTATCTTAACTAGGTCTTCCACCTTAATAATATTTGGTCCAAACAAGACCTTATCCATTGTCTTGTCTACCTTTGGTTCATTATGGGCTAGTTTGTTCACTCCTTTAATAGGGGCCTCTACTATGTTCTCTTGAATCTCCTGGCCTTCCTTAATATCCTTATTTTTCTAGATATTTTTCTCCTTTCCAAGTTTGGAAACCATAGGAATCCTTTTCTTTTCAGCTTTAGCCTTAGGACACTGATTTGTCTTATGTCCAAATTTCAAATAATAAAAACAAGAAACGCGAACACTTTCATAATCCAGCTTCTGAATATGTGTTCCAAGCTTACAGTGAAAGCACACAACTTCCAACATATCAACCCCTTCGTGCACTCCAATACAAATCCTAGCATACATTAATTTATTTCTAGAAGCTGTTACTATAATACCCCAAAATTGGCTCATTTGCCATGATACCAATTCTTGTCTATTCTAACTAATCGTAAGACCTATTCTAATAGGCAATTCTTATTTTGATAGTCGCTACTTGACTTAATTGTCAAATGCTTGAAACCCTGATTTGCATTAATCATACTCATTATTTAATCCCTATAGTATGCACTCATATTAGCCACATTAAACCTATCTTATTTCAATTTAATTTAATCTAAAGTATTCATACTTTATTAAATTAAATTATCTCTTAAGGTTAATGTACTACAGGATAAATTTATTTAATTTAATAAATATGCCTATCTCAATTAATTAAAAGAAATTATTTAATTAAATGGGAAGGTATTTCTAATTAATTTAAAAAAATTATTTAATTAAATGAAGAAGCTACTTCTAATTAATTAGGCAAAGTTATTTAATTAAATAGGAAGTTATTCTTAATTAATTAAGTAAAGTTATTTGATTAAACAGAAAGTGTCTCTAATTAATTAAATAAAATTATTTAATTAAATAAAATATATATTTATGAGAGCATATCTCATTTTATTAAATTAAATATCTCTCCTAATTTTATCTTCAGTTCAAAAATGGAAATTCCTAGTTCACTGCTAATCAAATTAGAAGTGACCCAGATCACTTACTCTCACACTAAAATTTATTTGAGCTAACAAAATCTTACACTCAGATCTAAGGTAGTTAACTCCCTCTAATTTGGGAATCTTCCACCTTAACTAAACCTCATCTTCAATCCTAACCGTTGATTAAAATCCATCTCAATCGTTGGAGTATTTAAGGAAAATCTATTTAAGAGACCCTCATTTCTTCATTTGGGGGGATGAATTGGATTTGCTATCGAATTACTGTCACATTTTGTTCTCACTTAGCTCAATATATTCTCAAATATTTTCATCATTTAGCTTAATTTCATTTAGCATTGAGAATGTATGAATCTAGTATAACTTCTTTTACAAGTTCTTAAATTAGTTTGCATTATACATTTAGAGTAAATTTGTACATTCATCTAGCTTAGTTGCATCTCTCAAATCCTTCATTCTTAGAGGGTCTAGTTGCTTACACCTCAAATCTGAGGATATTTAATAAGAAAAATCTCTCTAGATAGAAGGTAATAGGTCGCCTTGCCAGAATATTCTTGGGTGAACAATCTCATGTTCATTCTAGGATGAATCCATGAATAAAGACTGTGTTGAAGTGTCTGTGAGTTTCAGAGGCTACATTTCATAGGTACATTTCTGGCACCCACCATAGGGATAAGAAAATCAATTTCTTAGGCCTTTTCTACACTTTTTTTATTAGTTTTCAAGGTCTCTGTCTGTACAGTTCCATATAGATTCAAGAATCTTCGTGCGAGATAATCCATTTTCATGAGAGGATTCTGAATCTTCCCGCAAAGATTCTTTTTGGTTCATGCAAGAAGGTGCCTGAGCACACAAACCTTTGCGTGGCACCTTATTTCTTCACACGGGCTGTAAAAATATTTCACTTGGCTCTACTAGAGATCTAGCATGAGATCTTGTAATAGCAACCTCTATTTCAAGCATTTTTACTTTGCAATTTACTCAATTTTCTTAATGTACTTTTCTTGGAATCTGTGTTCCTCTGTTTCTGTAATTTTCTATAGCTTAACTATTGTTTGCAAGACTATTTGTCAAAGATTCCTTATGAAACCCACTCAAACATGGACTAACAATTTGCTGGCAAGATGATTACCAAAGATACATTTTACAAAGACCATTTTTTAAACCCACAAAATAGTGTGTGTTATTTATTGCTTTCCAAACATAGATTAATTAGGGGCTTATGAACTTCCTAGGGCATAAGATAGAAGAATAGGGGTTTATGCTGTTCACCACTTGGAGGTCATGACAAAGAGTGAATCAAAAACCTAGACATTTTTGAAAGACGGCACTTCGAAGAAGGCAAGAAACTTAGTGGTTCTCTAGTATGAGTCCTTTTCTATGAAGAGATGATGATTTCCTTTTAGGGAATCAAAATCTTCATAAAGAGCAAGTCTAGATTGATTAAGCTAAGTCAGTGAATCAACTTGTCTTGCGTGTTTGGGTGAGAAAGTAAGGTAGAGGAGTATGCTCTTTCCCCTTGGAGGAAATTATAAACTTTGACCCTTGCGATCAAACCACCAGTCTGAGTCAATCCTTTAGAGGGCTTTCCGGAGTGATCCAACCTTTGGGAATGACCCAAGTGAGTATAACCCTTTCACTAGAGATTCCAACTCACTATAATCAAGATGCTTTATAGATAAAAAGACTCCAAAGATAGATTAATTTCTTCCCCTTGATTCTTGATATCGCATATCAAGGGGAAGCTCTGTCTATACACTGGTTGACACCAGCCCTTGGGTTACTAAGTAAGTAGAGTGCACTTTTATATGTTGGTGTCGGCTGCTGGTCTCAACTCTACTTGTGGAGCCACCGAGAATAAATATGAACGAAAGCCAATTAAAAACCTTTAGTTAGAAGCCACCCGGTTCACCTCTGAAAGGAGGCATAATCTTTGTGCAAGGGGGAATAATCTCTCTCATAGAACTCACCATAGGCATGCTACTAGAAATTTGAAGGTGGTATACATGCTTTTCCCCTACCACAAGGGTGCTCATTCAGCATATACTATTGAGTCCTTTGAATATACCAAAAACATGGGCACCCTCTAGAGGGTGACATGGCTATGTAAGGTACATGCATGCACATAAGATGTGGGACAAAGGTTTTTCCTTCTCTACCAATTTTTTTTTTTTAGGAATAAAGTGTGTTTGTTCTTGAGTCATAAACAAGTCCAAAACTATCTATAATAAATAAAGGTCAAGACTCCCCTATCCTATCGAGTTGCTTTGTCCTCAACAGGACTATTTTCGACTACTGCTGACTTAAAACTGTCTTGTTCAAACACATTGCCTTGATTGAATCTTGAAAGATTGTCCAAATGTCTTACTAAGTTAACCTCGCTATCTATCCAATCAAATGTGTCTGATAAATTTGTCCAATCTGTTCGAACAGTCTAAAAATCTGTTCAAAATCCAACATTATTGTTAACTTGGTCTTGATTTTTATGCAAATTTGTACTTTTTCATGTGAGAATTCATCTTTTCATGTGAGTCCATTCAAGTCTTCATGTGAGATCTTATGTATACCCGCATGAAATCTTGCCTCTGTCTTAGCTGTCCTATCATTTCTTCGCATGAGATAGAAAAATTCCTCACATGAAATTAAACTACTATCATGAGTCTTTACATGACCCAGTGAACTTCCTCGCATGGCCCGTAGAGAATCTTCGTGCAAAATTCTACTCTAAAACTGTCAAATTAGTCAGCTTGACCAATCTACAATCTTCGTCCAATCAGTTTCCTACACTGAGTTGTCCTTTTCTATCTATGCACAGTCCTAAATAGTGGCATTTAGCTAAACCAAAGATTTGTCATCCACATTTTCACTAGTCTTATCTTTTACTTCTCTAGATTCTTTTTTTCTAATGCTTGTCATACTCTATGCTATGATAGTCATAACCTTGGCTATTTTAGCCTTCAAATTTGACTACTCGTACCTTATTATATAGCATTCTTGTCTTACCCTATTGAGACTCAATCATAGTGCATTCCTTGTCCAAGTTCTTGCTTCTTGTCCTTGTCTATGACTGTCGCAACCAGGAGCGGCAATGTGTTTTATCCTCTTAGACTTAGATAAGGTCATGTTAGGGGTCATAATTGCAATAGAGGTCACTTACCTTTCATTACAAAATCTATAACTAGTTCAGCTAGTGAGGCATCTTCACAATCTCCCTCACCTGTCAGGTCACCTCAAATTTACTGAACATTTTCCATAAACCTTCAACAAATCAGGAATCTTTTGTATCAAGAGGACACTGAGATAGGTAGAGGTCCTGTGTCACCAAACATGATGTCTGATTTCTTTTTCAAAGGACCTTTTGAAATACAACACACTGAAACTAAACACGTTCCTACAATGACTAAACATGAACCTAAACATGGTATTTATAGTCAACATCAAGAACCACCCAAGAATGACAATGAGAAAGAGAAAGACCGTAACATCAATGAGGAACAGGAAGAGATGGAAATATTCCCTGAACACATTAAAAAAATGTTGAAGAGATAAAAAAATTCAAAAGGTCATGGGAATCCTACTCAACGAAGAGAAAGAAAAGTATTTCTCAAACTTGCCCAAGAGGTAGCAAAGTTGCCCTCTCATTTTAATGTGGAAGCTATTATCATGCCTGAAGAAGAAACTAAGACTTCTAAACTCCAAAAGCAATTGAAAATTATGCAAGACCAATTGGCTTAGATGATGCATGAGAAAGAGAATCCCATAAAGACATACACATTGGATGCTCTTTGTCCATTTCTATTTGACAAAAGCATAGACATGCCACCTTTCCCACGACGCATATAGCTACCAATTATGACAAGTACTTTGGTACTACTAATCCCCAAGATCACTTATTAGAATTTGGTGCTTTGTCTATGGAGTTTATACATGATCAAACATACCTCATGCGTTTATTCCCTAGAAGCCAAGGTGGTCAGGCTTTAGAGTGGTTCTCACATTTACCTCTAAGTATTAAGATGTTTGATGAAATTGCCAACTTATTTGCTCAACAGTATTCTCATAACATTCAACATCCTATCAACATTCGATATTTGTGCAACCTTAAATAGAAAGTTGGAGAACCTTTTCTCACATTCCTCTAACAGTGGAGACAACTGTACACTAAGTATTCCCACAAAATTCTAGAAATGGAGAAGCTTGACATTTTCACTGATAACCTCCTACCTAATTTCAAATATAGAGTCCAACTTCAAGGTCCACGTACCTTTGAAGAAATGATAACATAGGCTATCTGTATCAAGGAATTTAGGGTCAAGAAAGGTGAACTCACTCTTAAGAGGGACACAAAACAAGGTTCCACTTCCAATAGGGATAAAACCAAACATGTCAACAAGAACTGAGAAATTGTACATGATGGATTCATTGACAATGTCACACCCAAACCTACTAAAGTAGCACTTAATCTCACAAACAGCCTCAAAATGGCCAAAAACATTGATAAACCTCCTCTTGACAACAAGCCATCCAAGAATAAACCAAGAAACTCATGGGCAACATGCCCTAAGTGAGAGTATACACCCTTGGGAGAAACTTTGGACATGGTTTACAAAACATTGCTACAACACAAGCTTATTTCCCCAATGGATAATCCTCATCCCTATGATCCACAACCATGTCCACCATGGTGGAATGAAACCTCATTCTATGAGTATCACCAAAATAAGGGTCACAAAACTAGCAACTACATAAACTTGTGCCATAAAGTCCAGTACATGATTGATGCTGGTGATCTTGTGGTAGATGGACATAACAAAAACTCGGATCACAAGGTGTTCAAAGAACCTTTCCCAGCTTATGAAAACGGAGAGACTTTGAAACCACAACCCTACAACAAGGTCAACTATGCATATTCCAATGATGACAATGTCATTCACATGGTTGAACCTATGGATTCTGAATATTGTGACATTATTACCATTAAGGGAAAACAAGATAATGACAAACCCAAGATACCATTTGTCTTGAGGGGCTCTACTCTCAATGCAATGGATAATACACCCTTGCAACACTATGCTAATGCTATTACTCATTCTCATGCCAAGTTGGTGCTCAAAGGCCCTGTGCCTCCTACTTCTGATCTTGAACAACACAAAGACAAAGCCCTTGTTGTTCCATCTAGCATAGGTACAATACCCACAACAAACTTGACAACAACCAGTTATAGTATCCTCGATAAATTGAAATGAACCAATGCCTAGATTTCCATCTTTGAGTTACTTAGAATCTCACCTGCTCACTAGCAAATTCAGGACAAAGAACTTGCCAAGGAAAATGTTCCTCAAGATCTTGATCTTGGGCAATTTCAATCCATGGTAGGTCACCTAACCTTGACTTATCTTATGACCTTCTCTAAGGAGGATGATAACTCATTGATTCACCCACACAATCAACCTCTAAACATTGAGGTTCTGATCTATCAGACACGTGTTCGTTGGGTACTCATTGATAACAGCGTTGGCCTAAATATTGTCTCTGCTACTTTTCTTAGATAATTGAATTATTCTAAGGACTCTATTGATCCTCGACAAAATATCACTATCAAATCATATGATGAAGTGGAACAAAAGTCTCTAGGTCTTGTGGTTTTACCCATTTGCATCAGTCCTGTAGAAAGGGACGTCACCTATTAGGTGCTTGATATTCCCTTGGCTTACAACATTTTTTAGGATGGCCATGGATACATGAGATACGTGGTGTACCATCTACATACCACCAATGCATCGAGTTCCCATTTCATGGCTCCAAAGTTACTATTCCTGCCACTACTAGCTATACCTACAATATGCTCAAGGTTGCTAAAAAAAATTTCCCTGCTAACCATGAGTCTACTAATTATCATCACAATAAGCTGAAACAAATCGAGCAATCATTCAAACTAAAAGAAATTGGCATGGGAGAGTACCATATTGAACCAGTGTTGTCATTAACATCTCTCCCTGAGTCTCCTCAACATTATGGGAGACCTTCAAAGGCAAAGAAGTCGTTCGTGCTGACACCCCAGACCAAGTATAATGGCACTTTTTTCAAGGCTGCAGTGCCCTTAGAAGATGAAAGTGAAAATAGAGCCATTGTAGCTTGGATTTTTAGAGAAGAGGCTCCAATGGATCTAATAGAAGAAGCTCGAGAAATCACTCCTGAGAAATATGGACCTAGTCATAGGCTTATGAAGCATTTTGGTTATGAGGGAGTTGGCCCTATTGGGTGCAATAACAATGGCTTAATTGATCCTATCAAAGCAAGAGCTCATAGCAATAGTGATACAACTGGCCTAGGATTTAATAAGGTTCCTTTTCATTTGGGACCAAATAAATACATACCAACACCTGATAGTTCATCTGAAAACAAGTCACAAGCTTAGTCAAATGCTCAAAAGGAAGAATTTGATGATGAGGATTCTTATCCTCATCCTATTCCTCATGATCTCACTAAATTCTTTGCTGAGCCAGATGACTTTGTGCCACATGTTAGCATTGTGGATAATACTAGTGACTCTTCTGAGGACAATACTAAGCAACTCAAATATCATTCAGAAAAGGGAGAATCTAGTCAATCATTTCATATTGAGTATTTGTGTAAGAACCCAGGGAATGAAGGTGA
The DNA here is from genome assembly GCA_028749045.1 of Cupressus sempervirens. Taxonomy (NCBI): domain Eukaryota; kingdom Viridiplantae; phylum Streptophyta; class Pinopsida; order Cupressales; family Cupressaceae; genus Cupressus; species Cupressus sempervirens. Next base: position 331,831,788 of record CM053790.1, read on the forward strand.
GTATGTCCCTGTCACTGTTAGGGAGTTCTATAGTCTCTCACCATGTAGCACTTATTCTAAGGAATATGAGTTTGACTCTCTTTCAAAAGTGACTACTGATAAAGACATTGACCAAGTGCATGTCTATGAAAACCAAATCAAAGTGGGTGTAACATCTAGGGTTAGGTCACATGGGTCTGATCCAACTAGTGTCCTAGAGTTGTCAATTAGTGACATTCATACTCTGAGGCATTTGAACACACCTATGGATGAGGTCGCCATAGGTCTTGAATTGGTTTTCCAAGCACTTAATGACTATACTGTGAATGCAATTGAACTAACCACTACTCTCTCACTCACACATCCCAAGCTTATAGACTAGAACCCTAATGCATCTAGCAAAGTCCCCATATTCTAGAATGATTATGCTCTTGCCTATTACCTAAATGCTATTGAACCTATAACATCTTCCAGCAATGAGCAGAGTGTCAACATGACTGAGGCTAACATCAAATATCTTAGTCATACAATTAAAAAGAAAAAATGCAAAAGGTCTGATGGTGAAAACCACATTGTGGCAGTGTCAGAACCCAAAAAAGTAAAAACAAAAGACATCCAAGGGTGAAAACATCTCTAAGATGCCTATGGATGAGATATTTAATGCACTTCTCAATCACTTTTAGGAGAGATCATCAATGTTGATAGAGCCAACACATCCAATTAATCTAGGCACAGAAGAACATCCTCATATGATACATCTGGTACAGTCATTGTCACCTGAAGAGAAGGAAGAATTCAATGCTTTTTTCAAAGAAAAGAAAATATTTTTTTCTTGGACATACTCTAACATGCTAGGATTGGATCCTGATCTTATCATGCATCACTTGTCCATAGCACCAAGCATCAAACTAGTTAAATAGAAGCTTCGAAAAATGCATCCTCACATTGCATTGCTCGTCAAAGTAGAATTGGAGAAAGTTCTAAAAGTTGGTTTCACCCATGCAATTGATTATGCTAAATGGATATCCAATATTGTTCTAGTTTCCAAGCATGATAAACCTATCAGGGTTTGTACAGACTTTTGTGATCTTAACTTGGCATGTCCTAAAGATGACTTTCCACTCCCTAAAATTGATATGCTCATGGACATTACGACTAGCTATGAGATGTACTCACTTATGGATCATTTTTCTAGATACAATCAAATAAAAATTAGACCAAAAGACTAGGAGAAAATAGCTTTCACATGTACATGGGGAACCTTTTGTTGGAATGTGATGCCATTTGGCTTGAAGAACACTAGTGCTACATATCAACTGGCTGTTACTACAATTTTCCATGATATGATGCATAAGACCATGGAAGACTATGTTGATGATACCTTGGTGAAAAGTGCTAAACATAATACTCATCTGTGAGATTTGGGGCCCATCCTAGATCGTATGGAAAAATTTAATCTTTGACTCAATCCTAAGAAATGCACATTTGGAGTCACATCAAAGAAGTTGTTGGGATAAATTGTTTCTACAAAAGGAATTGAGGTAGATCCAGAGAAAGTACAAGCAATAATGGATATGTCACCACCTCAGAACATTAGCCAAATGAGAGGACTACAGGAAAGGCTCCAATCTATTCATAGGTTTATCTCACAATTAGCAAATACATCACAACCCTTCATAAAGACCTTACATAAGGGTGTAAAAATCATTTGGAGCTAGGATTGTGAGTAAAGCTTAACACAGATCAAACAATATCTTGTCAATCCACCAATCTTGATGCCTCCTTTTCATGGGAAGCCTTTGCTTTTCTACAATTTAGCCACGGAAACATCTCTAGGAATCATGTTGGCTTAGGAAGATAATGACAACAAAGAAAGAGCTATTTACTACTTGAGCTAAACATTGGTCTCTTATGAGAAGAACTACAACATTATTGAGAAAGCTTGCCTGGTAGTTGTTTTTTCTTCCTAGAAGTTGAACACTACATGCTTGCCGACACTACGCAACTCATGGCTAAAATAGACCCATTAAAGTACTTATTCAGTAAGGTAGCTCTTACTGGAAGATTGGCTAAATGGGTTATGATACTCAGTGAGTTTGACATTCAATATGTTGAACGCAAGGCTATCAAGGGACAGGAAATTATAGATTAGCTAGTTGATGCACCCATACAGAGTCTTCTACCAATGAACATTGATTTCCCAGATGAGTCAATTTTGACACTCATGCACAACACATGGGTTATATTCTTTGATGGGTCCTTCACACAACAAGGATCAGGTGCTAGATTACTCTTTATTACACCATAGATATACTTATTTCCCAAAGTGTACAAGATTATGTTTCCTTTTATAAACAACATTGTTGAATACGAGGCTTTGATCAATGGCATGAAAATTGTAGCTAAATGGAGAGTGGATAAGTTAGATATCTTTGGTGACTCTCAACTTGTCATCAACCAGGTTAATGATGTGTACCAAATCAAGGATGACAAACTAATTCCTTACAAGCACATGGTTGATGACTTAAAGAAGTATTTTGCACACATCACCTTCCAGCAAGTTCCATGAGCAGATAATAAAGTAGTTGATGCCATGGCCACTCTAGCCTTCCTGCTACAAATGCCTAAAAATGATCTTTGACATGAATTGTTGGTGGAAGCGTTATGGTACCTAGCCTATGACACCCCTGAGTCTAAGATGATCAATTCTGTTATACAAAAAGAATCATCCTGCTACCATTAGATTTATTCCTTCCTTCACAATCAAACCATTCTAGAAGGTCTAAATTTGGAATGAGAAACATTACCTAATTCATAATGCTTTGCATTATGTCATTATTGTTGATGATCTATATAGGAGAGGTCTTCATGAAACACTCCTTAGGTGTTTAGAGCCTGAAGAGTCCAAACACACACTAATTAACATTCATGAGGGCATTTGCAGATCTCATCCCAATGGCCTAACACTAGCTCACAAACTCCTTCATTCTGGTTACTATTGGCCCAAAATGGAGCAAGAAGCTATCAAGTATCTGAGGTCCTACAAGCAGTGTTAGCTACATGAGAATCTAATTCACGCTCCAGCCAAAGAGTTGATTCCTTCTACTACAACATGGGCCTTCGACTTGGTGGGATAGATCCACCCAACCTCTTCTAATAGGCATAAGTTTATTATTACAGCTACAAATTACTTCACAAAGTGGGTAGAGGCAGTACCTCTCACAGTTGCCGATGGCAAAATTGTAGCACTTTTTATCACAAACTACATCATTTGCAGATATGGTGTACCATCCTCAATCATGACTGACAATGGAGAAAAATTCAAGATCAAAGACCTCAAGGAACTATGCATGAAATTCAAAATCACACAACATTGGTCTTCTATTTATTACCCCTATGGTAATGGCCACGCTGAAGTATCCAATAAGACTATCCTGAAAATCCTCAATTGCACAGTCAGCAAATTGGGGAGAGACTGGCATCTCCAGATCAATCCAGCACTATGGGCATATAGGACAAGCATCAAGACCCCAACAGGCACGACTCCCTTTGCTTTGGTCTATGGTATAGATGCTATGCTTCCAATAGAGGTTGAGATTCCTACCTTGAGAATCTCTATGAAAGGCCTTATCATTGATGATGACTACAAGATAGCTTAGCTTCAATAGCTTGTGTTACTAGATGAATTTCAACAAGTGGCATGTGATCATAATATGAGCATATCAACAATGAATGGAAAGAAGTTACAATCAGAGGGTCAAGCCACATGATTTTCAGCTGGGTGATCTCATCCTGCAAGAGAACACTAAGAATCAACAACAGTGAGTACAAAAAGGAATGTTTGAACCAAATTAGCTTGGTCCTTACATTATTACTACAGTATATGGATGTGGCACCTATCAGATTTCCACAACTAAAGGAGAAGTGCTTAAAGAACCTATCAATACTCTCCACCTAAAGTAGTTTTACAGTTGATCTAATGTCAGTAAGCTCTTTGTACATATCTATATGTCTTGAAAAAAATCCTAAAAATCAAAAAAAATCTTGAAAAAAATTGTTACCCTAGTGAAAACCCAGCAATAGGTGCCTTGGTAACACCAAAAAAGTGAAAAAATCTCAAAAATACAAAAAAAGAAAGAAAAAATCAAAAAGAGAAAAATACAAAAAAATTGAAAAAACAAGAAAAGTGTCATTGGTGAAAACCTGGAAATAGGCATCATGGTAGCAAAAAAATTAAAATCCTACCAAGAAGGTGAAAACTTGGTAAATAGGCACCTCTTATTCCCAACGCTCCATCTTCCAGTGCATCTTCTAGCTATTCTATACAGTCGCTTTCATGCTTCTTCTTTACTGCTTTTCCTACTTTCCTCTCACGTATCCATAGATTGAGTCTTGTCATAGCTCGAGGGCATTCCCCTTCAGTGTCATTATTTTCAAGATTCTCCTCATAGAATCTCCTTCGAAATAGTCACCAGTGGTCCTCACTGCGTCTACCTACTATCGCTAGTGTCACTATTTTTGAGATTTTCCTCATAGAATCTCCTTCGTGATATTCACCAGTGGTCCTCACTACATTTTCCTACTATCACCACTATACCCCATTTTTAAGATTCTCCTCATAGAATCTCTTTTGCAACAGTCACCAGTTGTTTCAGCTATTTCTGCCTACTGTTGCTTGGGTCATATCTCCAGATTTCTTTATGAAAGATCTCTCTTGCATTAGTCACCAGTCATTCTAGCTATGTCCGTCTACTGTCACTTAGTCCTCTTTAGGTTCTTCATCATGAAGATTCCCCTTTGACCTTAGTCACTAGGCATTATGACTACGTCTACCTACTATTGTCACCCTACTAAAGAGATTTCTTTCAAACATGTTCTGGACACTAACACTTGACATCAATCCCAAAAACATTGCACTCAAAAATGATATACTTGTTAGGATATGTTCAGCTCTTTTCTTTGTTTACTTTGTTTTGCTTTATCATATCTCCTTGAGCAACTTGATGATGTTATCTTTGACTAGAGAAGTAATGACTAGGGGGATGATCTTTTTTTTGTTTTCTATCTATGGTTTAGTTCCAATAAGTTGATATATTCTTATAAAAGGGGTGTCCACTATAAGAGCCTCCATCTCGCATTAGATGGTCAAGTGTACCTTGACTCCTTTTATATGAATACGTCAATAACGTTGGTCCTTCTCCTTGTTTGTTGGAGTGAACTCTTCATGCTATAGTAAATACTGATAATCATCCTGCTAAGTGAACGTACGGGTCACTGCAAGTATATCTAGCACACTTCTGTCTTAGGTTACAAATGCAAGGGTCATTGCAAATAGAATAAATATTGATTACTTAGCATAAGATTGATCTCTTGTGTGTCAGGTGTGTTTTTCATGCAAGCAACATTTTGGTCATCCTAGCATTTATGCTTTGATGTCTATGTTAACTTGCTATATTAAAAGGGACAAATGTTTTGGTCATTCTAGCTTCTTGTGCCTTGAATGCTTACATTTAATCTTGAAAAACCTATAACGTATGTTCTATTCATATTCTCATGATTGCAATGTCAATGAAAATTGTATAACATATGAGATTTGTTCTATATCCAGTGATTATAAATTGTCGAGGCTTGGTAACCAGACCTAGGGTTGCACTTAATATAGTCTTGCAATACAGTGCTTCACTTGCATAAGCACACAATCTAATTGTGATTCTATTTCTCCCCTGTGTGATGAAGGATTGGGGGCATCTTCAAACATATCAGGTTTCTCCATGATTGCACAAGCATTTGATTCATTGATTTTTACTCCTTAATGGAATACCTATCACTATCAAGTAAAAACACGCAACACTACACAAGATGCAAGTCTATTTTCCATATGCATTGCATCTATATACTCATAATATCTACTCTACATGCTCATAATCACATCATATCAAAGTACAACATACATCTCATAATCATCACATTGATATCTCATGTACATCAAAGTGGGGCACACATAGAAAATGACATGTATATATATACATATATATATATATATATATATATATATATATATATATATATATATATATATATATATATCAAAAAAATGGGTCAATACAAAAATAAGCACTACTCGAGTGCTATCAATCAAAATGATACAAAATGGTGCTGGCACACCAATCAATACATAGCCAGAGATCAAAATCAAGAGCTAGATGCCACAACATCTAACTTTGTCCTATACTCTCATCTCTAGGAGGAGTAGAAGTGGGAGCAACAGGTGGAGGAGGAGGTAGTGGCATGTCAGGCCTCACAGGAGGTCGTGCACCTCTAGACTCTCATGCATAATATGAAAATCATTGCACCTGCAGAGCCTCATTAAGCACCACTATCAAATATGCAGCAAAGTAGTAGGCTACCTGGGCTGACTGTAATTGAACCTTATCCTATAGCATCATTGACCTCTGCTCAATAGTCTTAGCATGCTCTCTCCATTGACAAATCTCCCACTGTCTCTTGGTCAATTATGCATCGCGAACAACTACCTGTATCTGCAGATCTCCCAACTATCAAGAGGCTTGATGAACCTGCTCTCAGTAGCGTCGCACTATAACTTGTGTTCTAGCAATAGGTCGATCAAGCATATCCTCATCCAACATCTTAAGTGCCTATTATTGTGGTAATGCCTACTACTATGGTGGTTCCTACTACTGCAGTGGTGTCTGCTCCTCCATCCTCTATCTCTGGCACTGACTCTGTCCTCTCCCACTACCCTCGACACCTAGGTCTGAACCCATCTACCATGGAGGAATCTGTGCTTGTTGTACCTATGCCAAACCTGTGATTGCATATGTGGTTGCACCTATGGCTGTGGTTGTGCTTGTTGCTACTGAGGCACCTGTCTTTGTGCCTAACCTGCCATCCCTAGTGGATCAGTAAATCACGGGAATGGATGGCTAGTCATATGAGCCTAACAGGCTGGTTTCATCCTTGTATCTGCTAACTCTAAAAGGTAGTCCCACTGAACCATAGCAAGACTACGTACGTCTATCATGGATCGACCTGGATCCATATGTAGAGGCAACCCCTGCTCTACATCCCTCTGTAGTCGGGTGTAGGCATAGTGCTCCTATGAGATATCCTATGGTTGGTCATACTGCTACCACACCTATGAAATCACAAACCGCTCTATGATCTATGTGGTCCTACCCAACAGTGGCCGTGAGGTAAACATCCAAGGAAACTCTCTCTAGGCATCATCCCAATCCTTTGTCTCTCTCTAGGGCCACCATATAATAGAGACTAGGTCATTGAGACTTGTCCTCCAATGCTCTATCTTACCCAAGAAGACCAAGGTAATATGCCCCTAATATCTGTAGATATATGGCTCCATCAGCTCTTAGGCATCCTTGTGAATGGGCCTACATATGGGAAGATGCTCCCATGCCCATATCTATAACACATAAACATCGACGGCCATAGTATTCTTCTCATGAAAAACTATCGCATGCATCTCATGGAATAGGTGGGCTAGCATACACTAACCCCACCAAAAAATCTCAGGTGCTTCTACCATTTGGCGAAGTATAACTCCCCACCCACACTCTAGCCCATGTTGTCCTCTGTCAAGCATCAAAAAATAGCTTAGAAAGATTGCTAGCACAAATGCCAGTCTGTGCATCTATCCATATGTGTGCATTAGCTCATCCCAATTGATGGATCAACCTCTCTGTAGCTCCCTCCCAAACACAATAGAAAGTGTCTCTATACCTACTTGGGGCACCGTATCATAAACAACTCATGCACCATGAAAAGGGATCTGCAATATCCTCCAACTATCCTCTGGGATGATCATCATCTCTCCCACCGGTAGATGGAAGGTGTTCATCTCTGAATGGAAACACTCCACAAAAGCTATGAGTAGGCCATGATTCACCATCACAGTTGGGATCTGGCATAGAGAGGATAGGCCCAATCACTCGATCTGTGCCAGGTCAATAACATCGAGACTCTGAAGTAAAGGGTCGTAAGGTGGGTAGTGTGATATGAATGACACGTCACCAAAGACCTCCTACACACATAACCAACAACAATAAGCAAACGATCAGTACTTGAATGAAATAGTAGAAAAAAGCTAATAAAAATGCAAATTTTACGTACAAAATTGAAAATTTTAAACTCCACTATCACGGGTTCTCGCGCAAAGATCTTGATATCTCACGCGAAGATCTCAAGATCTCGCTCAAAGTTTCTCTCCTTCGTGCAAAGAATCTCTTCATCACACAAGAAATGAAGTTTTCACATGCAAAGAATCTCGTTCTTCACATGAGAGGTGGGTATCTCCCACGTGAGAAACCTCACTAATGTGTGCAAAGAAATAACACACCCTATTTCTTTGCACAAGGAAAGAAAATCTTTGCATGAGAAAGGATAGTCTCACATGAACACCAATTGGACAACCCTAAAACGTGCTAAAACATGCAATAAATGACCTCAAACTACGTAAAACCAAAAGTACAAAGGTGGAAAATCAATGACTTACCGATGGTCCATGGTCTGCTGGCTGACTGTGTCATCTGGAGCACTCAAAATGATGATATCTCACATTCACTACCATGTCTCTCTCAGAGCTCAATTCACTAAAGGACAAAAAAGCACAAATGAATTGAAAGTGAACCCTTGGGCCCTTATATGGCTGTTGACCTAATTTTTCAAAGTGCTTTGATTTGTGCAAAAATTACCCTCCTAGCTATTTTGATCATTCTGAATCCATTTTCAGAATCGAATTCAAAATATGACACACCTCAGTGCCTCAAATATGCATTTTAAAATTTTAGGACTGACACAATCGAACACTTGTACAATCCAAATTTTTATGATACTTTCTAACTATTGTAATCTTTCCAACTCAAAATTCTTCATGTTTTCAAAATTTATGTTTGAAAAAGTCAACTCAAGTCAACTATGGTCAAATCTGGCCAACTTTTGGTCAAATTTGGTCTTCTAGACCTCAAAACCATGTCGAATTAACTCTAAATCTTCTTCTTATTTCTTTAAACATTCTATTGAATTTCAAATTTCTTCTACTGCTTTACATCATATTTCTAGTGTGTCATCTTTCAATTTTGCTCCCGAGGGAGTAGGATGATTACATCATTGAATACTTATTGCTCGAGGCATCTCATTCCTATCTTATGTCCTCATCACTTGGGGCATCTCATCACTCAGGACATCTTGCTCCCGTCTATCTGGCATCTTTGCTATCTATGTTATCTTTTCATCAACTGATCAATCTTATAACAACTCTTCTTAGATTTTGATGGACAGGTATTGGGAGAGTCTAAAACCCAAGTCCTAAGGATCAAGCCTTGTTTTGGGGATGATTCTATGTCTCATAATTGAATTTTTTTATTTGTTATTGCTCTCAAGTATCTAGGTGTTGTATCTAGATCCTTAAAGGTTAAGCTCTGTTCTGGAGATAATCTTTTAAATGCTTATTAATTTCAGGTATCTAGGTGTTCTATCTAGATCCTTAAAGATTAAGTTCCATTCTAGAGATAATCTTTTAAATGCTTATCAATTTTAGGTATCTAGGTGTTCTATCTGGATCCTTAAAGATTAAGCTCCATTCTAGAGATAATCTTTTAAATGCTTATCAATTTCAAGTATCTAGGTGTTCTATCTGGATCCTTAAAGATTAAGCTCCATTCTAGAGATAATCTTTTAAATGCTTATCAATTTCAAGTATCTAGGTGTTCTATCTGGATCTTTAGAAATTAAGCTCCATTCTGGAGATAATCTTTTAAATGCTTATCAATTTCAGGTATCTAGGTGTTCTATCTGGATCCTTAAAGGTTAAGCTCCATTCAAGAGATAATCTTTTAAATGCTTATCAATCTCAGGTATCTAGGTGTTCTATCTAGATCCTTAAAGGTTAAGCTCCATTCTGGAGATGATCTTTTAAATGCTATCAATCTTGAGTATCTAGGTGTTCTATCTAGATCCTTAAAGATTAAGCTTTGTTCAGTAGATAATCATTTAAATAATATCAATCTCAGGTATCTGGGTGTTCTATCTGGATCCTTAAAGATTAAGCTCCATTTAGGAGATAATCTTTTAAATGCTTATCACTCTCAGGTATCTAGGGGTTCTATCTAGATCCTTAAAGGTTAAGCTCCGTTCTGGAGATGATCTTTTAAATGCTATTGCTCTCAGGTATCTAGATGTTCTATTTGGATCCTTAAAGGTTAAACTTTTTTCTGAAGGAAACCTTTAAAATGCTTATCAATTTTGAGTATCTAGGTATTCTGCTTGGATTCATTGGGATTAAGCTTTGTTCTAGAGATGGTCCTTAAAAACTTATCAATTGGTCTTTGTATCATCAACTTTGGAACCAATCTTATCTCTTGATCTTCTCATCATGCTTTCTAATTTTCTTTGAATCAAACACATTGCTCGCACATTCATCCAAAGAGGGGCAAAATGTAATACCCCAAAATTGGCTCATTTGCTATGATACCAATTTTGGTCTATTCTAACCAATCCTAAGACCTATTATAATAGGCAATTCTTATTATGATACTCGCTACTTGATTTAATTGTCAAATTCTTGAAACCCTAATCTTCATTAATCATACTCATTATTTAATCCCTATAGTATGCACTCATATTAGCCACATTAAACCTATCTAATTTCAATTTAATTTAATCTAAATTATTCATACTTTATTAAATTAAATTATCTCTTAAGGTTAATGCACTACAGGATTAAATTTATTTAATTTAATAAATACGCCTATCTCAATTAATTAAAATGAATTATTTAATTAAATGGGGAAGGTATTTCTAATTAATTTAACAAAATTATTTAATTAAATGGAGAAGCTACTTCTAATTAATTACGAAAAGTTATTTAATTAAATAGGAAGTTATTCCTAATTAATTAAATAAAGTTATTTGATTAAATAGAAAAGTGTCTCTAATTAATTAAATCAAATTATTTAATTAAATAGAAAATATATTTAGGAGAGCATATCTCATTTTATTAAATTAAATATCTCTCCTAATTTTCTCTTCAGTTCAAAAATGGAAATTCCTAGTTCACTGCTGATCAAATTAGAAGTGACCCAGATCACTTACTCTCACACTAAAGTTTATCTGAGCTGACTGACTCTTACACTCAAATATGATTCAATTAACTCCCTCTAATTTGGGAATCTTCCACCTTAACTAAACCTTATCTTCAATCCTAACCGTTGACTAAAATCGATCTCAACCATTGGAGTATTTTAGGAAAATATATTTAAGAGACCCTCATTTCTTCATTTGGGAGGATGAATTGGATTTGCTATTGAATTGTTGTCACAATTTGTACTCACTTAGCTCAATACATTCTCACATATTTTCATCATTTAGCTTAATTTCATTTAGCATTTAGAATGTATGCATCTAGTATAACTTCTTTTACAAGTTCTTAAATTAGTTTGCATTATACATTTAGAGTAAATTTACACATTCATCTAGCTTAGTTTCATCTCTCAAATCCTTCATTCTTAGAGGGTTTGGTTGCTTACACCTCAAATCTAAGGATATTTAATAAACATCTCTTTAGATAGAAGGCAACAATTCACCTTGCCAGACTATTCTTGGGTGAACAATCTCATGTTCATTCGAAGATGAATTCTCGAATAAAGACCGTGTTAAAGTGTTCATGAGTTTCAGAGGCCACATTTCACAGGTACAGTTATTGGATATATTGAAAAAATATCACCAAAGGAATTTTCCACTCCCATGAACACATCATCATTCTAGAACTCCAGAGGCAGTTTTGGAAGTCTTACCCAAGTAGATGCTTACACAAAAAATGAATCATTCAAAATTCAGCTTTGAAGTCCATTTATCGAGCACCAAGGTTGAGTGACCTATACTCCAAGGTCCTTCACACAAGATGTTTTACAAGTCCTCATTGCATGAGAAATCAAAAGATAGGAAGTCCTTTGCTATAACCATTACATTAACCTGTCCTTTAAGGTTTTGTTTCTTCTAAGTGTAAGATCTTACAATATCTATGCTTGGTCTTTACCCAATAAACTTACCCACCAAGGTAGAAGCCATTAAAGAAACACTATGATCTACCAACTCATCTAGAATTGAAATTGCACAACAACCTTTCTCCAAGCTAGATAGAATCTTACCTGGTGGAAAAGAAGACTTACCAGTTGGTTTAACTCTAAAAAGAGACAACCATTTTGCTTAAATTACCCCAGGCTAATCCAACTTGGGTGGTAGAAAAGGTTTGTTTGAACCTTTTCTCTTATCATGTGGGTCCCCATCTCTATTCTCTATCATGTCTATGATTTATGTTATCCCCTAACACTCCATAGCCCCCTCCTGCAATCTAGGCTTCTAATTCCCTCCTCCCTGAGGAATCCCATCTAGGACAGGTTTTGAATTTTCAAAAGTCTCATTTCCTCATCTTCTTCCCTGACTACTACCACTCTTGCTCACCATTCTATTGTTAAAAAATTTATTTACCCTTGGTTGTAAGCACTACAGGGAAGAAGCCCCACTATTTCACCAAGGGTCAATGGAAAACATTCTCAATTAAGATCCATAGTAGAGAATGGCCCTATGGGGACTTGAACCTTGGTTGTAGGGACAAGCCCATAGTAATTCTTAGTGTTTGTTGAGTAATTGAATGCTAATCGAGTTACAACATTATTTTTCAATTTTAGCATAGTTTGGTTTTAATTTGTATTGACATCTAAGGGATCTAGGATTTATTTTTGTGGTAATTGATTCACCCCTCCCCTCTTAGTTACTTCTCTTATATTTCCAACAATTGGTATTAGAGTTTTGGTGCTTATAGAGAAGGTTTCAAGGACCTAAGATAAAGATCAAGATGTCATACAGATTGGAGATCCCTAAGCTAAACAGAGATAACTTCAAGGTATGGAGGGAACTCATGAGATTTCATATAGCAACCATTGGAGACTCAGGCCTAAAGTACCTAGACACCAAGTATGTGGCACCTACTAGAACCATGACTATTGAAGAAATTATAGAAAAGAAGAATCATAACATTATGATGATTATTATTGCTTTAACCATCAACTATGCTGAATTTGATGAAGTTAAAGACTGTGATATTGCTCATGAGATGTGGATCAAGTTGAAGAACATCTATGGAGGAGATGATAATGTAAGAAAAGCCCAAGAAAAAAGTCTCAGAGGTCAATTTGATCAAATGAGGATGAGAGAAGATGAGAATATTACATGATATAGTGAAAGAATAAAAGCCAATGTGTGTGCAATCAAAGCCTTAGGAGGAAAGATGGAAGATGAGATAATGGTAAGAAATGTTCTCAAAACACTTCTTCCTATATATGCAATTAGACTGATAGAAATTCAAGAGATAAGATGTAATCCCAAGAATGATATAACCTTGGATGTAGTAGTGGGAAGATTGATAGCATTTGAGTTAGATAACTATGGCAATTATGTTCCTAACACTAGCAACCTTGAGTCTGCATTTCAAGACAAGCTATCACTAAAGAAGAAAGCTACAAGATCTAAAAGGAAATATGATTGAGAGGATTAAGATGGTTCTGAGGAAGATCTTGAATTCATTGAATCTTTACTTTATAGAAGATTTCCCACGAGAAAAGGGAAGTACAAAGGCAAAATTTCTCTTATTTTCTTTTCTTGTGAAGAAGTTGGTCACATTGTTGCAAGGTGTCCAAAAAAAGAAGGAAAAGAAGAAAAGAAGAATGAAAAGTAAAAGGACAAAAAGGACTTCAAAAACTACAAGGACTATAAGGAAAAAGGTAAGAAATCTTGTTACATTGTCAAAGATTCTAAAAGTAGTGAAAAAGAAGATGAAATGGTCTACAGTGTTGTTAAGGATGAATCAAATGATAAGAATGATAAAATGGAACTTATCTCACATATTAGTAAGAATAATACATGGATTAGTGATGGTGGTTGTTCTCATCATATCACTGATGACAAATCAAAATTTGAGAACTTAGTATACTATGATGGTGGAAGTGTTAGATTTGGTAGTGATAAACCATATTATGTGTGTTTGTTAACAATTTGTCCTCCTATTAGATTTTATAACTTGGCTATTTGATTTCCAATGTTTTAGAGAGACAAAAGGATATTTACCAGCAAATGGGTTAGTGTAAGTATTCTATCATTTCCCTCCAAATTATTACATTCAGCTCCCTATGATTTGCAATGATATGCAATGAATATGTTTTTATGAGATCAAAAGTTTTGTTATCATAAGCTCTCAACCTAGGAGTAGTTAAGGATAACCAAATTGTTTGTAGGCACAAACAATTTAGGAAAGGTTGATTTGAATAACCTATCACACCCAATGGAATGACTCTAGTAGATTATCTTGAGATTTCTAACCCTTATTTATATTCTAAATATAGATTAACCATCTAAATGCAGAAGACGAATAAAGAAATATGCACATGAAGAAAAATGGAATTGCTTTCACTTTTATCCTTGAATGAAATAGAATCCAACCAATAACTAATAGATTCATAAACATTTGTCTTTTATTTCCCAATGAAACTATCTAACATGATATGAAATTAACAAGAGAATAAACTAAACCATATATGAAGAAAGTAAATAGAATCACCTTCAATGTAGTTACCAAAATGAAATGGAATCCATATGATTATCATAGAATCACATATGATTGTCTTTCAACTCTTAATGCAGAACTAATCTATGCATGGGCAACAAAACATAACAAGAAAATAGGGCAAATGGAATTATAGACCAATTCACCATCAAGTTTTATGACCTTTTTATTATTAAATAAGATTAAATTTATAGTTTTTTGTCCTTTCTTAATTAAAAAGAGAAAAAATCACCTAATAGAAAAGAAAATAGGGATAAAATATAAAATTATCCAATGATATGAGCATGTGGCATCTTTTCCATCAATGATTTTGAATCTATGATATTCCTAAAAAGACTCCATGACTATTCAACTTCATGCAATTGTAGGAAACTTCAATTCTTTGTATTTTCTATTTGGTGCCAATTCAATATAATTCATATTATAATGGTCACCAAAACTGTGACTTTCCATCATTGATCTCAAATTTATGATCAAGATTAAATTATTATAAATCTTCTTTGTCTTTTCCTTTACAATATCCTTTGTGGGTCCACCGAGTACACATGTCTTTCTATCATTATGTTGCTATGATTATTTTCCTTGTAACTTTTTATAGCAATATAATGGTGAGCATTGATCCTCCTTTTGATCTGACAAAGACAATAAAATATATTAAGTCTCTATTTACTTTATGATGCAAGTCCATTTTCCAACTAGGTACATCATGGCAAACATTTGGCACTACTTTATTACCTAGAGGATCTAACATTGACCTAGTTTTTCTTCATGAAATGTGATGGGCGACCGGACATGTGTCTTTCTATCACTTTGTCGCCATGATTAAATCATGTTCATCTTTTCATAATGATATAGCAATGACCATAGATGTTCTTTTGATCTAACGATGAATGAGATGCATCATCAAATACTCATATTTCCATCATTAAAATAGCATTCATTGATCTAATCTTTATCGACAATCTAGATTTGATCTTCTAAACTATTTGACTTGTCAACCAGCCAATGGTGTCTGTTCTTTAATTCATTTTAATTTTTTCCACCATGTAGCTTATTGTAATCACATCTAAACCATTCGTGTACTAAGTTGACGATGCACATTTTCTTATCTCCATATTCTGACTCTAGGAGGGTTCTGAATGTTTTTTCTTTTGTATGAACTACTTCTTCTACTCACTAATCTTGGCCATCTACAATGTAACATTTAATGTTTTCTTTATCATGGTTAGGAACAAATCAATAAAAGATCCTAACCTTCTTCTCATTGGCATGACACATTAAAACCTCCCAAACCCTAATCACCTAGCCATTGGACTAGTTCATTACAAATATGATTCTTGCATGAGGTTAACTCAAAGGAATGATGAGAAGAAAGGTCATTCTATGAAAAATCTAGACTTAGAATTAAGACATTGATAATTGACTTAACTCAAAACCCTAAAATAAAAGATATAAACTAAAACTTGGGAAACAACATCTCTATTCAGGGATTTGAGCATAATAATTCTTGAAAGAAATCTAGCAATCTATGGTTCCACACAAAAGGTGACAACTAGAAACAAAAAGAACAAACTAAAATAGGAAAACAACAATTGACTACCTAGGAAAACAAGTAACTAAGACAAAGAAAACTACATGAATGGAAACCTACCTATGTAGCTACTATGTAGGGGTTACTTTTTTTCAAGTTTACATTTGATACAACTTCAAGTCCTACCCATTATAAGAGCATGGCAGGGTTTCTCTAGTGGGATATACCAATTTGAAGGAATTATATTGATTCACTTGAATGATCTAAAATGACCCTTTCTATAAAGACTGAAATTTAGAATTCATACCTCTTGGCTCATGTCTCTTATCCAAGATAAATGCCAAATCACCTTCCATAAATTTTCTAGGCCTTTCTCTTCTATCAAACAACTTCTTTACCCTTCCTTGGTGTTCAGTAATTTTGTCAACCATCTCTTCCCTTTCCTCTTGCAACTTGGTGAGATACATGATTTTCTTCTCTACTCCATCTTTGAAAACATCTTCTTTAATCATAGTCTTTAATTTACATGCAACAAAATTCTAGAGTTAATGGAAAATTAGCTTCTGCTCCATAAACTAATTCAAAACATGAAATACCTATGGCTCTTCTAGGTGTGGTTCTATCAACCCATAAAGCATCACGAATTTGCTTGTGCTAACTTTTCTAATTATCTGAGACCAATTTATTCAAAATATTAATCAAATTCTTATTACTAGGCTCAACTTGTCCATTTCCTTGAGGGAAATATTCAAAAGAATGTCCAAATTACCATTATCATAATAAAACTCAGCTATTTCTAAACAAGAAAAATAAGATGCATTATCCATTATCAACTTCACATGAACTACAAACCTAATCTAATGGAGACACAACCAAAGACCAGAATGAACACACAGGAAAAGGGAAATATTTTTATTAATGAAAAATGCCCTATGGGCTTACAATAGTATGATTCTAGAGAAAGAAATCCTCCACACAGTATCTTCTCTCTAAATCCACACAGAACTACCTTTACAATGCCAAAAATGTTCTTAAATAGACCCTAATTCATTTAGGGTTAGGAATACATTCTAGAATATGCCAATTGGTATCCACTACCAAAATAGAAGGTTCCATAAGTCATGTTAGAAGTCAGTGTAAAATTAGAAGTATCCAAAAACGGTAGTCCAACTTTCGGGAGGCATAACTTTTGAACCAGGATTCCAATTAACGAACCATTTAAATTTCCTAAAAGCTCTCAAAGCACTCTACAGCCCTATAGATAGCTTTTCTTTCCCCCCATTTTTTGGCCCTATACAAGGTCATCTAGTGCCCCAAATCTGACTTTGAAGCCCTCTTAAGAGGTCTCTAGGAAACTTAAAACTACAATAACTTTCTAACCATATAGTCTTTTGACCTTATTCTTTTTTTGGAGTGCTTTAAATTACAAGTATAATCATCCCTCCAAATTAAACTCTCTAACGCATCATAATTTTGGCTCTATTACAAAATAACCCAATTTCTACATTTACACGTATCCCAAAGTGCTTAAAAAGTCTAACCCAAAAAACTAATAGTGGAACTTTGAAAGTTGGAACCTTTATTTGACCTAAATGGGTATCCATAAATAAAAACACATTAAATAGAAACTATCTCTAAGCATATTTTTGGGTGATACAGGATTGCCCTTACACGACTTGATGCTCCTACATCATGATCAAAATATGCTTTTTGAGAAAATCACATACCACCTCTAATGAAGTCTTCTTCATTGGCTTGGCTTCAACCCATTTACTAAAATAATATGCGGTAGTCAGTATATAAGAATGACCTTGATTGGAAGGAAAATTAATTGGGCCTATAAAATCTAAACCCCATTGATGAAAAGGAGCTTCAATTACCACTGGTCTAAGGGGTAGGGAAGCAAGTTGAGGTTTACCACTAAACATCTTGCATTTCTTATAATTAGAAACCCATTTATATGCATCTTTAAACATTCCAAAGAAATAATAACTGTTGTCACTTAGGTTTGCACCCTTGTCTCAAGCCTATGCATGAGGACAACCTAGTGAAACATGGAAACAACCTCCAAGCTGTGGGACTTAAACTGTGAGGTTGAGTCTTCGGAGAAGGTCGACTTCCTCTTACTATCAAGATGCACCTAACTACTCTTGGAGAGGAAAAAGGAGAAGGAGAGCATGAAAGAAAATCTACTTAATCTAATCTAAAGAGGTGATGCACCAAAATAGAGTGTTCAGACCAATCTTTGCCCATATATGCACTATTGAACCAGAATGAAACTAAGGATATACACATGCAGACTTGCTTTAATCTAATAATCACATGTAGATTAGAAGACCAAGATGAATGACACAAGGAAAGAGAGATTCACTTATATTATCATTCCTAGGCCAAGGAGATACAGTCATGCAGATCATAGATCTCTACAAAATACCAATAAGAGGCAAAGAGTTCTTGCACTTTCATACCAATGGCTGAAAGAGATAAGACAAAAAAATCATGTAATTCAGAGGCACAAGGAAATTTACACTAAGAATCTGTAGACCAGTAATAGAGAAAATAGAGAAAGGTCAATGATCCCTACAAAATTTACAAAAAGTTCCTTTATAGCTTAGGCATAACTAAGATTTTCCCTCCAAAACTATCTTGCAACCACCTCCATCAAGGCTCTGCTAAGAACAATCATGGGGATCTAAAGAAATATGATCTAAGTATAGCTTTAGGTACCATGAAATCTGAATGTTAATTGAAATCAGGGCCTTGAGAAGATAGAGGCGGTGCCATTGATTGTCCTGATTAGGTAGATGGATCAACTAGGGTAGTGGAGTGATTTTTAAGCATTCAAAATTCATTCTAGAGTGGGTGGCATTGATCACGAAGATCAAATCGCATGAAAAATCTTGACTCTCTTCCTTCCTGAGCACTTGAATCAGTAGGGTCAGCCAATCAACTAAACTCTGCATCTAAAATGGGCTACATGGGCCAATAACCTCTTTCTTTTCTACCACCTCACAAGGTCTTCCTGAGTTGACCACCCCCTTTCATTACTAACTGTGCCATCCTCTAAAAAATCCTGACCGTGATGGTCACATCAATTGCCGACTACTAACCATCACTACCTCCACCAAACCCACTAGGACATGTGTCACCAAGGTGCTATGTCACTATGTGTATCCTCCAAGAAATTTCCCATAGCGAGATAGTGCCCACCATGGATCCAAACTAATCTGACGATCGTGAAGACTCGTCGTATTATTGTGCTATCTCCTTAAAACCTCTGAGCCCATGAAACACCTCAGCACACCTGGCATTCGACTCAACCTAAATTGGTACCATCCCTACAGTTTCATAACACTCGACCCCACCTTGCTACGTGTTATTGAGGCACTATGTCACTATGGGTAATATTCTCGCAGCTTTCCATAGCAAGATAGCACCCACTGTTGATCTCCACGAGATCAACAATCATGGAACATCCTCATAATACTGCACTTGCCTCCATAAAGTTTTTGGCCCATGAATCCACTTGGCA
The DNA here is from genome assembly GCA_028749045.1 of Cupressus sempervirens. Taxonomy (NCBI): domain Eukaryota; kingdom Viridiplantae; phylum Streptophyta; class Pinopsida; order Cupressales; family Cupressaceae; genus Cupressus; species Cupressus sempervirens. Next base: position 331,851,483 of record CM053790.1, read on the forward strand.
ACCACCTGGCATCCTCATCTTGGTGAGATCTGGCCCCACTAATCCACGTGGCACAATGGTGCTATGTCACTATGGATAATATCTGTGCAACTTTCCATAGTGAGATAGCACCTACCGTCGATTGCCTTAGATCTATGGTGATCAACAAATTTGTACAACCGCACACTAAGTTTGCTAAAAGGACCAATGAAATATCACCACTGTACCAAAGGGTAGGCCCATTATGTCATTTGTGCCATGCATCGATGAGGTGTTATGTCACTATGGATAATATCCTCACAGCTTTTCATAGCGAGATAGTGCACACCATTGATCCAAACTAATCCGAGGGTGAGGAAATCTTTATGCGTTCGAAAGGGGCGTGGGTCCAGGTAACTACTAACACCAAAAGATCTACACAGATGGTGATGAATCAAAATCCTCCTTCAATCGCAGTCACTTCCCACATTGCCTGAGGTCCCACCATGTTCTTTTACTAGCCGGGCGCTATGTCGCTAAAGGCGAGAAGAACAAATTTCTCAATAGTGCCATAGCACCTTATGGTGTCATTACTTTTTTGCCCACATGATAACCTCGATCTTGTGAATTATGGACCCACCTAACACGTGGTGAAAGGGCACTATGTCACTATGCCAAAACAACGTACAACTTCCCATAGCAAGATAGTGCCAACTATAGATATCTTTTGATCCGACAATGGGGAACTTGTGGGCCTGAAAAAAATATATCTAGGAAATAAGGAATATCATAAGGTTTAATCATTTAATTTTTTTGATATTCCTGGGGATGTTTAAAATAACATTAAACTGGGAAGTGACCATTGGGCGTGCAGAATTTAAAATTCAAATATTTGGCCGAGGGCACAATATGTAACATTTTTGGCAACTCATAGGGGATGCTAGCCTACTTTGCATCAGACCAGTGGCCTAAAGCATCCATTGGGCTACAGAGTTGTAAAAAATATGTAGATTCTGAGCACTGTGAAACCCTAACCCCACCTCTAAGAGGAAAACCCTGAAACCCTTGCCTCTACAATTGGAACCAGAGATGAAAGCTCCTCCTCTGCGTCCTTCAAAATTTCAAAACTTGCTATCTCACGAAGACAATCCTGTGCTTTTGCACTTCTTGGAAAAGTAGGGAACAAATTGGAAAAAAAACTAAGCTAACTATGTACATGGAATCTCAAACCCTCAAAAACATGGCTTAAGATAGATCCCATTGACTAGTATGGGCAAAATTTCACCACTAGGCATGCTTAATTGGAAAGCATTAGCCTGCTTGCAACTGATAATTAGATAGGGACCACTCCATAATGCATCAAACTCTGAGTGTCTTCCTGGTTTTTCCCTATCTACGTCCCATTTCAAAACCAAAACTCCCTCCTTGAAGATTCTAACCTTAGCCTTCCTATCAAAACTCTTTTTTACCTACTGCTGGTGTGTCTCTAGGGTCTACATGGCTTTACTTCTCTTCTCTTCCATCTCCATTAGCCCTGCCATTCTTACTATCATGGCATCATCTTCAATCAACTCCAACTGATGAGCTAGCTCTAGGGATGGGAACTCTAATGAAATTGGAAGCCTTGCTTCTCTACCATAGACTAACAAAAATGGTGAATTCCTTATTGGCCTTTTAGGTGTTATTCTGTCAGCCCACAATGTAGTCTTCAATTTTTTATGCCAACACCTGTGGTTATCTTCTATTGTCCTTTTCATGATCTTGATCAAGTTCTTGTTGGAGGACTCAGCCAAACCATTACCCTGAGGATAGTAATTTGAGAATGTGCTCAAATAGATATTATGATCCACTGCCCATGCACAAATCTGAGCTCCAACAAAAGATTTTGCATTATCTGAAATAATGGTTGAAGGGGCATCCTTCAATGCAACTTCCTCTGTCCATCTGGTAAAGTAATATGTAGCAGCTAAAATCCATTTGTGACCTGAATTAGAAGGAGGATTGGTAGGGCCTATGAAATCCAATCCCCATTGAGCAAAAGGTTGGTCCACTTGAATAGGATGAAGGGGAAGAGCTGCAAGTCTTTTTTTGCCAGAGAAGAAGGCACATTTTTCACACTTCCTCACATACTTATGACAATCATGAAATAGAGATGGCTAGTAATAACCAGCCCTCATGATCTTCATTGTAGTTGTCTTTGCTGAGAAATGACCACCATTAGGACCATCATGAAGTTCTTTGATCATTATTTCAGCCTGATCTATATCAAGGCATCTTAATAGGGCTCCATTAAAATCTTTTCTAAAGTGGACACCGTCAACTATGACATAAGGAATTGACTATAATCTATACTATCTCCTTTTAGTTCTATCTAATCTTTGAGGGTATCCATTGCCTAATAAGAAATTCATCATATCATCCATCCAACTCCTTGGGTCACTATCTCTTACCTCTTTTTGCTCTATCAATATCATAGCAGCTTCCTCATCAGGTTCTTGAGATGATAACATCTGTTTACACAACCCCCTCCCTCTTACTAGCTTGGTAATCTCAATGTTAATATCATATTCCATCACTTTAGTAATCCAGCCAGCTCTTTCCTCACTAATATCTCTGCTCAAAAAAAAATCCTTCACATTGGAATGGGGTACTAACAAATGAATCCTATTATGACACAGGAGGTGTCTAAATTTATTTAAAGCTCTGATGATTACAAGGGCTTGCTTCTCTACATAGTTTTATTTATCTTCATATTCTTTAAGCCCTTCACTAAAGAAAGCTATGGGTTGCTCTTCATTCTTGTCATTTGTTTGAGTCAAGATAGTAGAGATACTTGACTCACCACCTAAGGTATAAAGAATTAAATCCTTCTCAAATTTTGGATTCATGAGAGTAGGGGCTAAGGCTATGGTCGTCTTGATCTCTTCAAAACTTTCCTTCCCTTCCTTGGTCCATGCAAAGACCATACCTTTCTTGAGCATGGTTGTAAGAGGTTTCACCATGGTGGCAAGGTTAGGGATAAATCTTCTCACAAAATTTATCCTACCTAGGAAACTTTGCAGCCCTTTCTTGTGTTTAGGAAGAGGGAGGGAAAGTATTGCTTTTTTCCTCTCTGGATCAATGGTTAAGCCATCCTCAGATACAATATGCCCTAATAATTTTCCTTGGTTAGTAGCAAAGAAACACTCGCTTGGGTTAAGGGAAACCCCAAACTCTCTGGATCTTAAGAATACATGTCTTAGATGACCAAAATGATCTTCTACATCCTTTGAATACATAGTGATATCATCAAGGTAAACTAAGACAAACTTGTCAATCAATATTTTGAAGGCCATCTCCATTGCCTTCTAAAATGTAGCACCTACATTGGTTAGCCCAAATGGCATCTTATAATAAGTATAGATTCCCCATTTAGTGGTAAATGCAATCTTGTACCTATCAAACTCTTTAACCAGCACTTAATTGTAGCCAAAAAATCCATCAAGAAATGAAAATCTCTTTGAATCACTAACCTTGGACAAAATCTTCTCCATAAAAGGGAGAGGATGGTGATCTTTAAGGGAAGCTTGGTTAAGGTCCCTAAAGTCCACACACAATCTAATTTCTTCATTCTTCTTCCTAACAAGGACAAGGTTTTCTACCCATGATGAGTGTTTGATAGGGAAAATTATGTTGGCCTCAATCAACTTGGATAGCTCTTTTCCTATTAGGGGTTCAATCTTGGGATTCACTGGTCTTTGTTTTTGTCTTACTAGCTTTACATCATTAATTAAATATATGGTTTGCTGAAAAAAAATTGGTTCAAAACCCTTTAAATCATCATATGTCCAAGAAAATACATCATTAAATTCTTGACATAGATGAATAAAACTCTCCTACTCAATTTCAAAAGATACCTTACCCATGTTCAAGGATTTTCCATCAACAAACATGACTAGAGTGTTGTCATCTTCATCAGCAGCTAGGTTCATGGCCCTACCTTTTGCTTGATCATCAAGATTAAAAACACTCTCTAGAGTAACGAGACCCTTAGGCAATTTGTTAGAACTGAGATGAATGATCTGATCACCATACTGATCCTGCAGTCTCCATTAGTTCCTGCCTAAAAATTCTGCCTCATTCTTCAAGAAGCTGACAATTTTCTCATCAGATTCAAACACCTACCAATGGATGTTATTATCAGGGATAGTAGGCCTTACTACCACTCTGATTTGTTGCTTCTTCCCCTCCTCAAGATTCCCTGGCACATCATAAGATGCACCTATTGCTGCAAGTCTATTAGCATGCATGTTTTCATTTCTAGGGATGCTTTGAATATTAAATGCATTGAAACCTTCAAGAAAATCCCATACCCTATTTTTATAAGACTTGAGTAAACCATTCTTGGTGGTATTCTAATTTCTCACTTGATTAACCACCAACTCACTGCCTTCATACACTCTTAAGGCTTGGATTCCTCTTTTTTGAGCAAGTAAGAGACCTTCAATCAGGGATTCGTACTCAGCCACATTATTAGTGCAACTAAATTGGAGCCTAAAGAAGAAGTAGTACCTTACTTGTGTAGGAGAAATTAACATCACACTAGCCCCTAACCCAACCTTATTTCTTGAGCCATCAAAGTACATACTCCATATCCCATTCATATCTTCTTTAGTACCCACAAGATTGGGAACTAGAGCATCTTTCTCCAATATACAGTATGTACTGAGGCTTGTCTCAAGGGTTTCTAGCATAGGGTCAAATTGATACGCATTAGCCCATTCATCTTTTTATAAGACTTGAGTAAACCATTCTTGGTGGTATTCTAATTTCTCACTTGATTAACCACCAACTCACTGCCTTCATACACTCTTAAGGCTTGGATTCCTCTTTTTTGAGCAAGTAAGAGACCTTCAATCAGGGATTCGTACTCAGCCACATTATTAGTGCAACTAAATTGGAGCCTAAAGAAGAAGTAGTACCTTACTTGTGTAGGATAAATTAACATCACACTAGCCCCTAACCCAACCTTATTTCTTGAGCCATCAAAGTACATACTCCATATCCCATTCATATCTTCTTTAGTACCCACAAGATTGGGAACTAGAGCATCTTTCTCCAATATACAGTATGTACTGAGGCCTGTCTCAAGGGTTTCTAGCATAGGGTCAAATTGATACGCATTAGCCCATTCATCCAAGAAAAAATTAGGTATCTCTATTAGGGAAGTGGTGGGCTCATTCACTATGTCATTCTCATCCATCTCTAGGATAGGGCAATTAGTATGATGGAGGGCTTGAGGCTCTACTCTGATTGAAGCATTGGCTCCATATCTCATCTTGAAAGACATATATGACCAATCAAAAGATATGAAACCACCTATTTGGGTAGTGAAGTCTCTTGATAGACAGATGGCAAAATATGGCTTGACCTCAACAACAGAGATATCTTGGGTTACAGTACAACCAGGGCATGCATGTAAGGCCATCTCCACACTCCTAAGGATCCCTACAATCTTGAAAATACTACAATCCAACTGTAATACATCCCTAACAATGGGCTCATATTTCATTCCCAAAGCATCAGCAACACACCTAGGCATCACTGAACTGCTAGCCCCTAAATCAATCATGCAATTATGGATTAGTTTGCCCCCTATAATTAGAGAAACATAGAATGGAGGAGGTCTAACCTTTTTACTTGTTTCTACCTCCCTTGATGGTTGTACTAGGCTTGTGGCACTTTCCATACTGAGTGTCTGATCCTTTGGTTCAATTTTTTCCAACTCTTGCTGCAGCAACCTCTTTTGCATGGGTATAGTAGCAACAGCATCCCACTTGGAGATATTCAAATTTTTCTTCTTCATTTGCTCTACCACACTGAATGGCATAGCAGGTGTTTTGGTAGAACCCTTGGGAGATACAATTCTATGAGGTTGAGATGGAATAACCTAAGGATCACTTGCATCCTTTCTGCCATGATTTTGTCTTTGCTACTGAAAGGCATTTGATTGATTATTTGCTACTTGCTCCATATCCACATATTTTTAAAATGTTCCATCAATTACTTTCTTGTAGAAGACATTGTCATGAATCACATACTTCAAGGCCTTTGTTTTTAGGTCTCTTCTTTGTTTAGCAGTTAATCCATTAGGACATTCACCATATCTTAGAAGGTAAGTAATGTTTGAGAACTAGGGATCATGAAGACTTACCATAAGAAATTTTGGAGTATCTTCTTCTTTAACTTGTTGATTTTCTACCAAGGCTTTACAAGGATGCATTTCCTCTCACAAGTTTAACTGGCTTAATTTCTATATCATATTCTTGGACATTTTCTATCCAAACTCCTCTATTATTGCAACCAACATCTTGTTGTGTCAAAATACTTTTTATCCCAGGATCTGGCACATTTATCACTAAATGAGAACACAAACTATAAAATCTAAAATTCTTAAGAGCTCTTGCCACTACATATGCATGCTTTTCCATCTATGAGTATTTCAATTCTTGATTTTTAGAGGTATGCTCATGAAAGCAATTGGAGCTCGTATTCTCTCTTTGTTTTCTTGCATCAGTATAGCTGACATAGTATGTTCTAAAGAATAAAAATATATGATGAATTCCTTAGTGTAATCAGGATGAACAAGAACAAGAGCTTTCACAATTTTCACCTTTGATATCTTCAAAATTCTTTTTTCCAATATCACTCCATTTGAAAGGCTTATTACCTTTCATAATATCAACTATACATTTACCTATCTCAAAGAAATTAGGCACAAATCTCCTCAAGAAATTTACCTGGCCAAAGAAGGACTTCAATCAACTTTTACTCAATGGCGGACTTAAATGTTGAATATCTTTAACTCTATGTAGATCAATCTTCACTCCTTCTTGGGATACAATATGTCCAAGAAGCTTGCCTTCTATCACACAAAATACTGACTTCTTTGGATTCAATGAGATACCAGGATCTTTACCTATATGCAACAAATTTTCTAGATCTCTAATATGATCTTTTCTCTTCTTGGAAAAGATTGTCAAATCATCAAGGTATATGAAAATAATTCTATCCTCCAAATCTTCAAATGCCAAATTTGTTCCATGTTGAAAAGTTGCACCTACAATGATTAGGACAAAAGGCATTCTATTGTAGGAAAAAGTACCCTATTGTAATGCCCCGCCAAGCGATCCAAAGAATTAACTTAAAGTTTCACTAAGTTTGGTAGCATTTTTTTTTTTCATTTCTTTTTAAAACATGAAAGTAAAACCTTTCATAACACAACACGTTTCATTCTTCATGGATCCCTTAATGTTCAATTACATCTAAATCAACTAATATTAATGATTTCGTCTAATACTACATCCACATAAAATAATAATGAAAATTCCAATGTTCATACATTACATTTTTGAATGCTCAATCATCCACTGTAAATGCCACAGGGTATGAAAGGCTTAAAAGAATATACATGTGTGAAAATAAAGTACATCACCATCCTTACTCTAGTCCATGATGCAATAAAGTAAATGTAATCACATGACATACATGATACATCATCATAAAAGATATAAACATCCATCATAAAGGATAACCATTTATCACAAACATAATTAACTAACTGCACGGTTCCCCCCAACCATAAATAGCATCATTAGACCATCATGGGCCCTAGCCATCCCTCCATGTGTAACATTCCAAATCACCAAGGAGATCTTTGGTATTAACATAGTAGGAATGTCACTCCTAAAACATACTACATCATATGCAAAAAATAATCTAACATGCAAGATAAAGCATAAGATAACATCACCTAAAAGATGAAAATCATCAATATAAGGATACATGTCCACCATCAAAATCAAAGAATGCATCAACCATGGTGTCTGAGATGGATCTCATATAGTAAGAGTGAAAAATAACTACCACCCAATTGCGTAGAACCTAAATGGTCCACTCCCACCATGCTGAGGAGATAATCTCAATTCCTAAATAGGTTATCAAATCACATAGCGCAAATACTCTCAAACTCAAGGAATCCTAAAAAGTTTACTAACTCAAAGGTTCCAACACAAATCGACATCTAATCCTAGAGGCACAACATAGACATGTAGGAAACCTACTATGCAAGTGAGAAAGTGTCATCGCATGGATCATGCTAGAGTTACCCTGGTAGTCTCCCAATAGACCCTGGCCCCCTAGTGATCCCTATGCAGCCACTAGTATCCTCCCATACAGACTAGGCATACTACAGAATGCAAGGTCACAACCAAGCATTCTCTCTACTCCCATCCTAGTCTGTACTAGCACTCAAGGCATGGGCAAGAACAAAACAATTATCTTGTTAGGTTAATTAAGCCAGTATTAGGTGTAATATTTTTACTTATTATGACAACTTACAATGAGTTACCCTGGCAGCCTATTAGGGACTCGGCCCCCATTGCAAGCCACTTCCCAACACTATAAGTAGATAACATACCGTAGGCTCATGGAATCATAAATCACAAAATAACCATAGTCTTATACAAGTGACTGGAAAAATACCAGAAGATAATCCATAATAAGAGCATCAAATCTCCATTAGCAACTAAAAAGCATCCATAGATAATCATGACCACAACAGTTCTCTATTGGCAACTAAAGGTATCACTGATAATCACAATAATCATTGGTTCTTAACAAGCAACCAAAAATTATCTCAAAGTAATATTGATCGAAGACTCCAAAATGGTTGAGTCAAAATATGTCACAACACGACATCATCAAGATCAGATAAACAATTCAATTCTTTCAAGTGATTGGAAAGTAATCCAAGTACAATTGATCGATAACTCATAAAAAGGTTACATATATCACAGCTTACACAAGAAGACTGAAGACAATATCAATCAACATGTCATCATATAACCATGGTTGAGTTTAAAACATCATGATCAAAAGACATCATCATGACATCACAATAATAACCCCCAAGTCTCTGGTAGATATCATATAACTGGTCAACAATCTAGTCAACCCAAAAGTCCAAAATAAGAAGCATAGAGAAAACACAAAATGCAACCACATGTTTTGGTTCGTATAATTAAATTAAGTGTGGGGGTTTCAGTTTTCATTTTCAAATTTAGATATCGAGTGGAGAAATTTATACATTTTACCCAATCCCATGTATATTTTTGGTAGGTAAAGGTTTCTCCCTATAACTCTTAGAATTCAATTTTCTATACGTTATACATTATTTTGTTAATGAATTGTCATTTTTCAAATAACTCAATTTTCTTCTCTTGAGATTTCTCAAAATAATAACTTAAATATATTCATTTATAACATTCTCATTATCCTTAATTAGACTAAATTCTAATTAAGTAAATTGATTAATTTAAAAACTATATTATTTATTTATAAATCTTGAATATTAAAATTATATATATATATATACATATATTTATAAAAATTTTAATATTTAATAATATTAATCACATATGAATCGAATCACAAACTCAAATCATGTTATAGCTTTTAACCAGCACTGATGTACATACTTGGCTCCATTATCGAAGTCACAGTTGATGTGACAGTGTCATGCACTGATGGTCACTACCATAGTTGGCCCTGCGATCGTAGTCACAGGTACGACAACATCAGTGTCCGTTAGGCTGGTGCTTATATATACAAAGGGTAGGATGGGGTGGAACCCCTACCCCCCATTACATTTATATATATAATTTTTTTTTTAAAAAAATTATAAACGTTTCAATAACGTTTTCGCATATGTGCTTCTAAATAAATTTATTAAAATGTCTATGACTGTCATTTTTAATATATATATATATAGCAGCATTTTAAACATATATATGTATATGTATATGTATATGTATATGTATATGTATATGTATATGTATATGTATATGTATATGTGTATATATAAATATAGATATACACATATATATATACGTATACATACATACATACATATATGTGTGTGTGTGTGTGTGTAAACGTATGCAAATTTTTAAACGCATATAAAAAAAACATTTACAATAAAGCCTATGAACATAAACATAATTTTCTAAACAACTAGGGCTTTTCCATTTTATAAACTAAGAATCCTCCCTATAAAATATTTGTTCTCTAAATTTACCCATTAATTATTTTTTTAAAAAATAGGTTTATCCTTATACATCTGAAAACCCTAGCCTCATAGTTTCCTTAGGTCTATGCATATGAGAATTTCTTATATAGAATTTAACTACCCATGACAAAATGCATACAACCAAGATATTCAACATATGAAAATCCTTAGAAAGCATTCAGAAGACATGAAGAAGCCAAGAAGTGCAAGAAGCAAAAATAACATAGACAGAATCACAAGTGTCTACCTGGACACTAATGCTAATTTGCTTCTCCTCAGAAACTGCAAAGAAAGCTCCTTCCTTCTCCCACATTCCTGGGTCCTCCAAACATGCTCCCCGAGCTTCTAGGAGTGCCTAAATATAAAGAACTCTCAGAAAGCACCTAGAATGTCTCTAGAAACAACCAGAAGGTGTTGACAACTAGGCATGAATCTTTTCCAACCTTCTAGATGAGTCACAAGGTTGTAGACACCATGTGCTTAATTTGTGCGCTAACTCCTATGTTGTTGACATATGTGCAATCAAGAGGTGTGTTTACTCCTAGGCAGGCTTACAACTTTTATTTTAATTCTTTTATTATTTCTATTATTATTATTTATTTATTATTTTATTTTTATTTTTATTATTTTTAATTTCTTTTATTTAATTATTTTCTTAATTAATTCCCATTTAATTAATTAAAATCAAAATATCTAAAGATCCTGATATTATATTAATTTTTTTCCAAAATAATTAAATCTATTAATTTTAGATTTAATTAATAAAATATTCTCCAAAGACTAGCAAGATAAAATATGAAAACCCATCATAGAACAATCCATGCCAAAATCAATCTAAAGGGTTAAAATCACGAATTATGTCATCTAACACATTCGAAAGGTAAAAAAATCTCAGAGACTTGCCCTACCTCTCTAGGGCAAAAGGTTTAAGGGTTTAGGGTTTGGACTTGAGAATTTATCTCCCCTCTCTTACCATTGAGATAGTGTGATAGGGTATGCTCATCCTGGCAATTTAGTGAAGTCGATATGCAGTACCTGCAACCTGCATAAAATCCATGCATGTACATACAATATATATATATGCTAAGCTAAACAGGCAATGGCAGGAAGTGGTGCATCGTGTAGATCTTGACTAGCAGGTGACTATGACTCCCTTCCTTAACCACTTTAGAAATGCCATACAATAAGAAAACAACATGCACACCATACACATGCAAGTATGGGGTTAGTATCCATAAGAAAACACATGTAATAATAAACCATCTAACTAATCATCATCAATAACTGGAAATAATGTAATAATCATCATTAATATATGAAATGTAGAGTCTAAGTAATCTCATCACATATCTATTGAATCCATAGCAAAATATCTGATAGTCTAACATAGTTTGGCAATAATAGCAATAATGTCTCCAAAAAAATGTAAACAAGGGCAGGCACTATAGCCACCACCCCTTGGATTAGGCTTACTCCTAGAAGCATACAAACAAGTAGGGATATAACTCTTGTAATCTAGTTGCATCCTCCCATGTGGCTGAAGAGTCATCAGTAGGGTCCGATTGGACCCTTACCTGCTCGATGGTTTGACCCCTGAGGGTAAACTCCCATTGTTCCAGAATACAAATCGGCTCCAAAGCCAACTACCCATCATCTACCTACAATGCATTCTAATCAAGAACATGTACAACATCAAGGATATACTACCTAAGTACTAAAACATGAAAAACATCATGAATGCAAGCTAGGCTAGGCGGTAAGGAAAGGCAATAAGCAACTGGGCCAATCCTTTGAAGAATCTCGAATGGTCCCACAAAGTGAGGTGCTAGCTTTGAAACCATTTTGTAATGGATTGTACTCTTTTGTAGATGCACTCTCAAGAAAACCTTATCTCCCACAGAAAATTGCTTATCTGTCCTATGTGCATCAGCATACTTTTTCTGCCTATCCTGTGCCATAGTCAGGTGCTCACAAATAGGCACTACCTATTGCTCCATATCACGAAGCATTTTAGGACCCAACAGGATATGATCCTCAAGACTATCCCAACTCAAAGGTGTATGGCAAGGATGTCCATATAAAGTCTAGAATGGTGCCATGCCAATAGAACTGTGATACCTATTGTTGTAAGCAAACTCCACCAGGTAGAGATAGTCCTCCCAATGTGTCTGCCTATCCATCACATACATCCTTAACATATCTTCCAAAACCTAATTCACCCTCTTTGTCTAACCATCTATCTCTGGGTGATATGCTGAACTAAAATTCAATTATGCTCCAAGCTCATGCTACAGCGATGTCTAAAATGTGGATGTGAATACAGGATCCCTATCTGAAATGATCTTTCAGGGAATACCATGAAGTCTCACAATTTCACGCATGAAGACATTAGCTACAAAAGCTACTGTGTAGGAAGACCTGATTGGTGAAAAATGTGCCACCTTAGTCAATGAATCAACAGTGACCATGATAGCATCATGATGATGAACAGTCATATGTAATCCTACTATGAAGTCTATAGAGATGATGTCCCACTTCCATGAAGGAATGAGATTTGCTTGCAAAAGTCCTATCGGATGCTAGTGTTCTGCCTTGATTCTCTGACACTCAAGACACCTTGCCACATAATCAGCAATGTCACACTTCATCCCAGACCAATAGAATAAATGTCGCGAATCAGCATGTGTCTTTTTGACACCTGGATGTGCCGAGTAGCATGTATAATGGGCCTCTGCTAGAATCAAGTTGCGAAGCTCATCCAGTAATAGCACATAAATCCTTCCTAAATGTCACAAAAGACCATCTGACCCTTAGATGTAGCCTACAAACTTACCCTCCAAAGGTCTCCCTAAATCTATCTCTCTGCACACCTCCTGATACCAAGAATCTGTAGGAAGTGCCTAAAGAATCTGACTCCTCAAATCAACACTAAGAGCCATAGATGATATCACATATCTCCTATGACTCAAAACATCTGCCACCACATTCTCTTTCCCTTGGATGTACTTTACCTCAAAATCATACTCACATAAAAATTCCATCCATGGCCTCTGGCGAGCATTTAAATTAGGCTGCGTGAAAATGTACTGAAGACTGTGATGATCACTATGTAGCTCAAATTTGTACCCCAACAAGAAATGTCCCAACTTTTTCAAAGCATGAACTACTACTGCTAACTCAAGATCATGCATAGGATCATTTAGCTCATAATCCTTGAGCTTGTGTGATTCATACGCAATTACTCATCCATTCTGCATCAAAATTGCTCCAAACCCTTCCAAGGAAGCATCTATACATACCATGAAATCACCTTCTACATCAGGTACTACTAAGATCGGTGTACTAGTCAAAAGCTCCTTGAGCTTTTGAAATTATTCCTCACATTTCTTCATCCATAAAAACTTCTTTCCTTTCCTCTGAAGGGAAGTGATAGGATATGCTATTCTGGAGAAGTTTTGGACAAATTTGGGATAATAACCAACTAGACCCATGAAACTATGAATCTCTGACACATTAGTCTGTGTAGTCTAATCTACTATTGCCTAGATCTTTGTAGGGTCTACAAAAATACCACCACCTAAAATGACATGCCCTAAATACTTAATCTTTGATTTGAAGAATTTACACTTAGCTGCATTGGCATAGAGCTAATTGTCTCTCAAGCATTGCAAAACTAGTCGTAGGTGTTCCTCATGCTCCTTTTGAGACTTAGAATATATCAATATATCATCAAGGAACACAAGTACAAACCTATCAAGATAAGATCGAAACACCCCATTCATCAAACTCATGAAAATTGATGGAGTATTAGTCAGCCCAAAAGGTACCACTGTGAACTCATAATGCCCATAATGAGTTCGAAAGGCAGTCTTGTGAATGTCAGCTTCCTTAATACGAAGCTGGTGGTATCCTAACTTAAGGTCAATCTTGGAGAATACTGTAGCTCCCTTGATCTGATCAAATAAGTCATCAATCCTAGGTAGAGGATACCTATTCTTTATTGTCACCTTATTCAACTATCTGTAATCAATACAAAGATGCAAAGAACCATCTTTATTTTTCACAAAGAGCATTGGAGCTCCCCATGGTGACACACTAGGTCAAATGCTCCCTTTGGCCAAAATTTCCTCTAGCTGAAGATGCAACTCACCCAATTCTTATGTAGAGATACGATAAGGAGCTTTAGAGATAGGCTCTGCCCCTAGAATCAGATCAATGTTAAAATTGATGTCCCTTTTTGGAGGCATGCCTGGAATCTCACTTGGAAAGAAATCTGCATATTCTTATAAAATTGGGTGATCTAAAGTCTTCCTCATAGGATCTTCCTCCTCAAACAAAATTACCATAACTGCAAATATTTGACATCCCTTACGAAAACTCCACTTCAATTGCATAGCAGAAATCATCCATAGAGATATAGGCCTTGGTATCACAACTATCTTCACATCATTCCCTTGGTCATCCTAACACATTATAATCTTCTTCTTACAATCTATACTAGCTCTATAAGATCCAAGCCAGTCCATACCTAAAACCACATCATAGGAACCAAGGGGTATAACCCGAAGGTCGACTACAGTATCAACTCCTCCTATGCTAAGCTCACACTTATGAACTACATAATCTGTGGAGACCTTAATGCTCGAGGCTAGTTCCACTTGCCAACCATTATCTTGCTTCACCACATCTAGCTTACACTTAGCAACTATAGATGGAGAAATAAATGAATCTATAGCACCTGAATCAAACAACACTGAAAGAGGTGTACCTTGAATAGCTCTTGTGGTTTCAACCACTATTCCATGATGATCTATCTGATGGTGATCTATTGCTGCAAACACTCTATAAGCTCTACCTGCATCCCCAACTGTAGGCTTAGATGATGTTGGCCTAGGGCCTGAATACTAAGGTGCTCATTGTGGATAGTGAGCTGCAAAATGTCCAACTTGCCTACATGTAAAACATCCTATATTTTTGCCAGATCCTATCCCCATAGGTGGTGCATTTGACTACTGATGGCTATTCTTGCTAACAAAAGATTGATTGCTTTGAGCTGGCTGAGGAGGCTGATTTTGTTTATTGCACTGAGCATTGTGGTTGTTTTTGGAGTTAGAACCTCCACTACCACCTTGAGCCTGAGGGTACGATCCCTTCTACTACTGTGTCTACTAAGATTGTTGCTACTACTATTTCCCCTTAGAAAAAGGAGGCTTCTTGTTACCACCTAAGTTGTAGTTGCCTTTAGATCCTAATGCTGCAGGCACTCCCACAAAACCTCCCTGACCAAGGTTGACACTTTGTTCTACAAGGATGGCTCATCATACCGCATCCTTAAGGGTTTTAGGCTCAAATACCTTGACACCCCCGATTATACAGTTGTTCAGACCTCTAAGGAAGTGTTGAGTCAACTGAGCTAACTTGTCATTGAATCCTAAAAAGGACATGAGCTCATAGAATTTTCACTCATACTCAATTACAGTCATAGAATACTGCCTGAGGTTATGGAACTCATCTGCCCTTTGCTGCTTCCATTCCTCTGGTAGGAATCATTCACAGAAACTCTCTAAGAATAGCTCCCAAGTGACACTATTCATATCTATTCCCAACTTCTTTTCCTCAATTTTCCACCAAGTGGCCCCAAAATTCTCCAAGTTGGTAATGGTGAATCTTGCTTTAACATTACTGTCAAAGTCCTACATGGCAAAAATCCTGTCAAGGGCAATAAGCCACTATTTGGCCACATATCTAGAACCTTTCCCGTTCAAGGCCTTGATGTTGTATCTTGAAAGGTCCTTCATTTGAGTAGATACAATGGATCTTTGTCAATCCCTCCAAGGGCTCCTAGACTTGGTTCTATGCTCTTGTTCTAATTCATGTGCTTTATGCTGATCGTGAACAGGAGGTAGGCGATCAAGAATGGTCTGCATCATCTGTCTCAAGTTAACCTCTTCAAACTCAGCTTGGTCACCCTTATGGCTCTCTTCCTGCTGCTCACTAATGTGCTCTCCTTTTCTCTCTTCATGAGTAGGCCCTACATGGATAGGATCATGGACACTGATAACCATACCACGTCCACGGTCTCTTCCATGACCTCTACCACGGCCTCTAACAGAAGACCTAGTCCTAGATACCATCCTACAAAAATATCCAAAATATGAAATACTATTACAACAAAAAGACACATGTTTGTAAATAGACTAAGTTCAATTTCAGTTTTGCCTATGTTTAGGTTTAAATAAAATTTTCAGTTTTGAAAGCTAAGTGTTGCATGTGCAAGTAATAGTTCAAGTTCTGTTTCAGTTCACCTAGTTTTCAAGTTTGAAGAGATACACATAATAGTTCAAAGTCCTAGTTTTGTTCCAAAATACCCAGAGCTCCCAATGTAGAAACCTGGGCTCTGATACCAAATGTAACACCCTACCAAGGGATCGAAAGAATTAACCTAAAGTTTCACTAAGTTTGGTAGAATTTTTCTTTTTCTTTTTTAAACATGAAAGTAAAACCATTCATAACACAACAGGTTTCATTCTTCATGGATCACTTAACATTGAATTACATCTAAATCAACTAATATTAATGATTCCATCTAATATTACATCCACATAAAATAATAATGAAAAGTCCAATGTTTATACATTACATTTCTAAATGCTCAATCATCCACTATACATGCCATAGGGTATGAAAGGCTTAAAATAATATACATGTGTGAAAATAAATACATCATCATCCTTATTCTATTCCATGATGTAATAAAGTAAATGTAATCACATGACATACATGATACATCATCATCAAAGATATAAACATCCATCATAAAGGATAACCATTTATCACAAACATAGTTAACTAAGTGCACGGTTCCTCCCAACCATAAATAGCATTATTAGACCATCGTGGGCCCTAGCCATCCCTCCATGCATAACATTCTAAATTACCGAAGAGATCATTGGTATTAACATAGTAGGAATCTCTCTGAGGACCCAATGCTTTCCAATTTGGACCAGGAGGATTTGTTACACTGTATCCCTCAACTCATTCAACCTATCCATAATAAACAGCTCTGTGCTATTCCTAATGCTTCGGAAGTTAGAGAGGCTCTCTTTTCTCTACCTGCTGACAAGGCTCTAGGCCCGGACGGTTTTCCCACTTTTTTCTTCCAAAGGTTTTGGCCGATGATCATGGGAGAGGTTGTTCAGGCTGTCCAAGAATTCTTTGGAGCCACTATGGGAATCTACAGAGAGGCGATGAACCCCCAACTCCTGGTGGACGACCTCGAGAAGCCTAGACTCAATGAGCTAATTAACCCGGCTATGGTGGCTATTTTTGATAATGCAAGAGAAACGAGCATGAATCTATTGAACAATGCTCGCAATAGCATGATCAACAACTTCAGATCAATTAAATGGCTTTTCCATGAGCTTGAGGATGTCAGAGATAGGGTTTCCCAAATGGAAAAAATCAAGAGCAAGATAGGTGTAGAAAGCCAAGGCGACCAGAACAGCTGGGAGACTCCGATGGAGAGGAGAGTAAAAAATATTGAGAACTACAATCACAACCTGGCAAGTCAAATGATCTCCCTCCTCACTTCGATCAACGACAACATCCTCTCTCTCTTGGAAAATCTCAAAGACAGGAACCAGATGGAGGAAGATGATAAACAGAACAGAGACAAAGATAGGCTGGATGTGGATAAAGCCAAGGACAGCACTATGGAGCAGGATTTGATGAACGCCAAGGATCATAAGGTAGAAGAGCAACAAGAGTGCGCCGAAGCTGCCCAGACCATGCTCGAGATGGAGAAGTAGTCTGCTAGGTTGGGTCTCTGTCCTTTGGTTTTTGTTTCTCCTGGCTTTGGCTTTTTGTCTAGTCTCTATTTTTCTAGTTTGTTCTTTGGCCTTTTTAGTGGGCAGTTGTTTCGGGCTGGGCCTTTGGGCTTATTTTCAGCCGTAAGGCTTATGTTTTGGCTGGGCATTTTTTTGCTTATTTTCAGCCTTTCTTGTTGTTAAACTTATGGGTTTCAGGACCCCTTAAAACCTATTTACCTTATCAAAAACATAGTAGGAATGTCACTCCTAAAATGCACTACATCATATGTAGAAAAGAATCTAATAGCAAGATAAAGCATAAGATAACATCACCTAATAGATGCAAATCATCAATATAAGGATATGTGTCCACTATCAAAATCAAAGAATGCATCAGCCATGGTCTCTTAGATGGATCTCATATGGTAAGAGTGAAAAATCACTACAACCCAATCGAGTGGAACCTAAATGGTCCACTCCCACCATGCTGAGGAGATAATCTCAAGTCCCAAACAGGTTATCAAATCACATAGCACAAATACTCTCTAAGTCAAGGAATCCTAAAAATTTTACTAACTCAAAGGTTCCAACACAAACTGACATCTAATCCCAGAGGCACGACATAGACATGTAGGAAACCTACTATGCAAGCGAAGAAGTGTCATCGCATGGATCATGCTAGAGTTACCCTAGTAGTCTCCCAATAGACCCCATCCCCCTAGTGATCCCTATGCAGCCACTAGTATCCTCTCATACAAACAAGGCATACTACAAAATGCAAGGTCGCAACCAAGCGTTCTCTCTACTCCCATCCCAGTCTTTACTAGCACTCAAGGCATGGGTGAGAACAAAAAAATAATCTTATTAGTTTCATTAAGTCAGTATTAGGTGTAATGTTTTCACTTATTAAGACAACTTACAATGAGTTACCCTGGCAACCTCTTAGGGCCCCAACCCCCATTGCAAGCCACTTTCTGACACTACAAGTCGATAACCTACCCTAGGCTCATGGAATCATAAATCACAAAATCACCATATTCCTATAGAAGTGATTAGAAAAATATCAAAAGATAATCCATAATAAGAGCATCAAATTTCCATCAGCAACTAAAAAGCATCCATAGATAATCATGACCACAACAATTCTCTATTGGCAACTGAAGGTATCACTGATAATCACAATAATTATTGGTTCTTAACAAGAAACCAAAAAGTATCTCAAAGTAATACTGGTCGAAGACTCCAAAATGGTTGAGTCAAAACATGTCACAACACAACATCATCAAGATCAGATAGACAATTCAATTCCTTCAAATGACTGAAAAGTAATCCAAGTACAACTGATCAATAACTCATAAAAAGGTTACATATATCATAGCTTACACAAGAAGACTAAAGACAATATCAATCAGCATGCCATCACATAACCATGGTTGAGTTTAAAAGATCATGATCAAAAGACATCATCATGACATCACAATCATAACTCCCAAGCCTCTGGTAGATGTCCTATAACTGGTCAACAATCTAGTGAACCCAAAAATCCAAAATAAGAAGCATAGAGAAAACACAAAATGCAAACACATGTTTTGGTTCACATAATTAAATTAAGTGTGGGGGTTTCAGTTTTCATTTTCAAATTTAGATATCGAGTGGAGAAATTTATATATTTTACCCAATCCCATGTATCTATTTGGTAGATAAAGGTTTCTCCCTATAGCTCTTAGAATTCAATTTTTTATACGTTATACATTATTTTGGTAATGAATTGTCATTTTTCAAATCACTCAATTTTCTTCTCTTGAGATTTCCCAAAATAATAACTTAAATATATTCATTTATAACATTCTCATTATCCTTAATTAGACTAAATTCTAATTAAGTAAATTGATTAATTTAAAAACTATTTTATTTATTTATAAATCTTGAATATTAAAATTTTATATATATATATATATATTACTATATTACTATATTACTATATACATATATTTTTAATATTTTTAATATTTAATAATATTAATCACATATGAATTGAATCACAAACTCAAATCATGTCATAGCTTTTAACCAATGTCGATGTACATACCCGGGCTGCATTACCGAAGTCGTGGTTGATGCGACAGTGTCGTGCATTGATGGCCACTACCACAGTCAGCCCTGTGACCACAGTCGTAGGTACAACTACGTCAGTATCCATTAGGTTGGCGCTTATATATACAAAGGGTGAGATGGGGTGGAACCCCCGCCCCACATTACATATATATATATATTATAAAAGTTTCAATAATATTTTCGCATATGCGCTTCTAAATAAACTTATTAAAATGTCTACGGTTGTGCCATTTTTAATATATATATATATATATATATATATATAGCAGCATTTCAAACATATGTATATGTATATGTATATGTATATGTATATGTATATGTATATGTATATGTATATGTATATGTATATGTATATATATATATATATATGTAAATGTATGCAAATTTTTAAACGCGTATAAAAAAAACATTTACAATAAAGCCTGTGAACATAAACATAATTTTCTAAACAACTAGGGATTTTCCATTTTATAAACTAAGAATTCTCCCTATAAAATATTTGTTCTCTAAATTTACCCATTAATATTTTTTTTTTAAAATAGGTTTATCCATACGCATCTGAAAACCCTTGCCCCATAGTTTCCTCAGATCTATGCATATGAGAATTTCTTATATAGAATTTAACTACCCATGACAAAATGCATACAACCAAGATATTCAACATATGAAAATGCTCAGAAAGCATTTAGAAGACATGAAGAAGATAAGAAGTGCAAGAAGTGAAAATAACATAGGCAGAATCACAAGTGTCTACCTGGACACTGATGCTAATTCACTTCTCCTTAGAAATTGCAGAGCAAACTCCTTCCTTCTCCCACATTCTTGGGTCCTCCAAACATGCTCCTCGAGCTTCTAGGAGTGCCTGAATATAAACAACTCTCAAGAAGCACCTAGAATGTCTCTAGAAACAACCAGAAGGTGTTGACAATTAAGCATGAGTCTTTTCCAACCTTCTAGATGAGTCACAAGGTTGTAGACACCATGTGCTTAATTTGTGCGCTAACTCCTATGTTGTTGACATATGTGCAATCAAGAGGTGTGTTTACTCCTAGGTAGGCTTATAACTTTTATTTTAATTCTTTTATTATTTCTATTATTATTATTTATTTATTATTTTATTATTTTTATTAATTTTAATTTCTTTTATTTAATTCTTTTTCTCAATTAATTCCCATTTAATTAATTAAAATCAAAATATCTAAAGATCGTGATATTATATTAATTTTTTCCAAAATAATTAAATTATTAATTAAATCTTTTAATTTTATATTTAATTAATAAAATATTCTCCAAAGACCACCAAGATAAAATATGAAAACCCATCATAGAACAATCCATGCCAAAATCAATCTAAAGGGTTAAAATCATGAATTATATCATCTGACACATTCGAAAGGTAAAATATCTCAGATACTTGTCCTACCTCTCTAGGACAAAAGGTTTAAGGGTTTAAGATTTGGACTTGAGAATTTATCTCCCCTCCCTTACCATTGAGATAGTGCGATAGGGTACGCTCATCCTAGCAATAAGTTGATACCTAGTACCTGCAACCTACATAAAATCCATGCATGTACATACTATATATATATATATATATATATATGCTAAGCTAAACAGGCAATGGTAAGAAGTGGTGCATCGTGTAGATCCTGACTAGCAGGTGACTACGACTCCCTTCCTTAACCACATTAGAAATTCCATACAATAAGAGAACAACACGCACACCATACACATGCAAGTATGGGGTTAGTATCGATAAGAAAACACATGTAATAATAAACCATCTAACTAATCATCATCAATAACTAGAAATAATGTAATAATCATCATGCATATATGAAATGTAGAGTCTAAGTAATCTCATCACATATCAACTGAATCCATAGCACAATATCTGATAGTCTAACATATTTCGGCAATAATAGCAACAATGTCTCTAGAAAAATGTAAACGAGGGCAAGCACTACACCTATGGTGTACTAAATGTAGTTTTGAACTGATCTTCTTCATCTACCTAAATTTGATTATATCTTTAAAATCTCTAACAAAGACATCATTTTTTGTCCAGTGGTAGTTTGTAAAAGATGAACCATATTAGGGAGAGAAAAATTATCTTTGAGTGAGGCTTGATTTGTGATGTGGAGCCTTATCAAACTTAGAGGTTTATTTGGCATGGTTTTCCTATAGATTATTTCTATGGGGATTTGGGGATGGATTCAAGGGACAGTGCCCCTGTGGGGTCCTGGGAAGTGCCCCAAGTGTGCTCCCTATTGCAATATAGGGTGGGGTTGAGGGGCAATATCCTCAAAGCTTAAAAAATCTTATATTGTAAAAGGTGTTAGCTACTATTTTTATATTATTCTAGCCCTAATTTTTTTAAGTGGAAAAAAGCTTGTATAAAAGGCTTAGGGTTAGGGATTTTCATAATGTGTGATGCAAAAATTGGTTCTTGTGACAGTACTGAGTTGTAAAGGATTATGGATTTTAATCAGGTTGTAATCACTAGATCATAATAATATTTGACTTGTTGTTTGGTGGACGTAGCCTAGGGATTGGGTGAACCACATTAAATCTTGGTGTCTTGTGTTCTCTTCTATGTGATCTATTATAATCTAATATTGGCTATATTTTCATGTAACTATTATTTATGTCTGAGGTTAATCCTAACAGCTTGATTTAGATTTTTTAAATCTAAACAAATCCTTATCTCTCCATTCTTTTTCCTCACTGGTACAAGATTAGCAACTCAAGTAGAATGATGAATAGGATATATAATCCAAGCCTACAAAATTTTATCAATCTCTTTGAAGATTGCTCCTTCAATTATAGGATTATAGATTCTTTTTTTCTACCTAAATGGTGTTGCTTCTAGTTTAAGAAGTATTTCATGTTTGAAACTTCCACCCATGAAATTCTTTAAGTCTTCATAACTCCAAGCAAATACATCTTGAAATTCAATGAGTAATTTCTTGATTTCTACCCTCTCCTCTGGTGTGCAACACTTTCCTATGTTTATCATCTTTGGGTTAACTTTTTTCCCTATATTGATTCCATCATATTCACCATGGGTTTTTCCTTTATTATCTCTTTCCCTCTTTATGTATGCAACATGCCTATAAAAAAAAAATTTCTAAAGGGATTAGATGGGGTGGAATCTTATTACCTTTCAATTGAATCATACTAGGCTTTGTTTCCTTTTTTATCACCTATCACTAAATCATCACCATTTACATTAGTGCTTCCTTGAAAGTACAAGCATTCAAAAGGATATTCCCCTTCAATGAATTTTTATATATGTTTATCATCTTCAATCACCTACCACAAATCTTCATCATCAGTGACATTAGGCCTGAATAGAACTTCTACTTTATAGGTTTGATCTTTAAAGTTATTATGTGGTAAGAGTAATGATGTAGAGACTTCCAAAGAATCAAATTTTGAATTGAATTCTTTGAGTACTAACTTAATTGAGAATTCATCCAAACTTTCAACTTCATCCCAAACCTTATCATGGTATCTTCTCAATCTTGAGTTCTTTACTGCATGTTGATTTTTGACTTGTCTTACCACCAAATTTGCATCTCCTTGAGCTTTAAGAACCTTGACTCCTCTTTTTTTTGCTTCCATTATTCCAATGAGAAGAGCTTCATATTCTACAATATTTTTATTTTTGTTGAAATCTAATAGGCCAAGCAAGTCATTTCCCCACTAGGTGATGTGAATACTACCCCTGCACCCAAACCAACATTAGCACAACTACCATCACATTCCAAAGTCCACAATCGATCACCTTTTTTTTTTTTTGGTTCTAAAATATTGGGTATTAAAAAAAAGCATGTAATTACGAAACTACATTTTATGATAGAAGATCTAAGATCTAGGATCATCTAATTTCAAGACAATAAACGTTTCCTTTTCTTATGGTTCTAGTTTCACCTTTTTATCTCCATCTTGGATAGTAGTAAAATACCAATATAGTTTTATCTCTCCCTCCCCACCATATCTTTGCAAAAATTTCTACTTAGGAGCATGTCATAGCTTGCAGGGATGTATGCCACTAGAATAGTTAGTTTTAGTCTTTTGGAAGGATAGGCAACAAGGGAAACTTGAGCATATTTTATCTATCCAAGGAAAGGCACTTGTTTTTAATCCATTGAGTAACATCTACCAAAAGTTTTAGGCGATGGAAGTCCCAAAGATTTTGTTATAGGAGCAGGCTTATGATGATCAACTTTAGCATTAATATTAACATGACTTTATCTTTATTATTACAATGCTGAACTAATATTTTCAATTGATCAAGATTAGACTTTAGGTAATCCAATGGAGATATTTGGATTCTTACCTCTTTACAATATTGTATGATGTAAAAGGAATTATTTGTCTTACCTTTGTGTTCCTTTTGTGAATTTGAACTTGACATGCTACTGTCTTTATCAACTTTTTTTGATGATGCATTACTTTTGAAAGAAATTGAATTGTTGGTCTGATTTCTATTCTTCTAACCTTTGGTCATTATTGTTAAATGAGGTCCTTCTAGAGTTGCAAAATAGTCACCTCCTACCTCTAAATCTAGTTCATACTCCAAGAAATAAATTTTAGATTCACCACAAGGAGTATGATCATCCTCACTTTTAGGATATTCAATTGTTTGTTCTTTGTTATCCATCATCTACCTGTATCTAATCATATCAGCACGTGTATCTCCATAATGATCTACCCTTAAGTGAAAAGCACACACATTTTATCTATTATGAGCACCTTCAATTGCTAATCTTTTTCAAATAGGTGGTATTTACAATGCTTTAACTCCATTTGGTTTTCTATAACCTTCTTGATTAGATTGATGAAAAGAATGAGCAGGCCTATCAATTTGTTTCTTTAAATGAGCTCATTAGACAATTTTTGAAGTATAGCCTCTATATTATTAGAAGTACTAGTTGTACTACCCATGGTTCTAGATTGAAACTCTCTCTTCCACTTACTAGAGGCTATCATGTCATCCTCCATCTCCATAGCTAGTGTTTGAGTAGCTTGTAAGTTTGTCACATTAGCCCTTCTAATTTTATATCCCAAATTAGGAAGCATAGACCTAATGTAGAAGGTTTTATTATTATCATTTATAGGTGCACTTGTAGCAAGTACTCTTTTGATGAGTTTATTAAATATGACATTAAAATCTCTCATAGAAACTGATAGTTCTTTCTTTATCTATTCCAATTGCAACAATAATACGTTCACATCTTCTGTACTTTTATAATATTCTTCAAACATTTGTTTCAATGTGTTCCAATCTTTAATGCATCTTGTAGGAAGATCTTGAAACCAATCAATAGTATTTTCTACAAGTCTATCTGCCACATTCTCAAGTTGAGGATTTACTACACCACAAGCCTTATGGAAGGCACTTAAGTGATGTTCTGCAGAGGTGGTACCATCACCATTAAATCTTGGAATATTCTTCCTTGATTCTCTTGGAAAATTATTATTATTTGTAAGGGAAAGAGGACCAATTGCATTTTCCCAAGGAAGTGCCATAGATGCTAATATAATATTCTGGTTTCTTTGAAAAGTAATAGAAATAAGGAGTGCAATACCAATCAATAACAAAGCATCAAAGATAGGAGGAATAGAATTTTTGGTAATAGAAGGAGCAAAAGGATGACTTCTTTTTGTTTTATTAGGAGAAACTATAGGAAATTTGATATCTTGGAGTTATTTAGTTACTAATTCCCTTGCATGTGTTCTTCCTTTTCTGCAAATATCTTTTTGAATAGGGAAATTTTCTTTCTTGAGTTCCTCATATATTGTGTCAATCCTTCATCTTTATTTGGCACTCTCGGTATACTTGGGATCCAAGATGTATCAAATGTTTAGAAAAATTTTGTTTTCAATTTATCTTACTAGTCTTCAACTTTAATTTGTGTCTTTTCTTTAGCAAGTTGAGGCTATAAAACAAGTGTCAATTACTTATAGAAAATAATTTACTACCACAAGTCATTTCTTGCAACTCAAACATATAAAATTAGATCAAAAATTAATGTGAAGGAAAATTCTTTAGAAATTTCATCTAAATTTTCTGAATAGAGTCACCAAAAACTATTGGTTAATAGTTTGTCCTACTATTAGATTTTATAACCCAACTATTTGATTCCTAATGTTTTGGAGAGACAAAAGTATGTTTACCAACAAATGCATCAGTGTAAGTATTCTATCACTGCCCTCTAAATTATTAGGTATAGCTCCCTATGATTTGCAATGATATGCAATGAATTTTTTTTATGAGATTAGAAGTTTTGTTATTATAAGCTCTTAACTAGAGAGTAGTAAAGCAAAACCAAATTGTTTGTAAGCACAAACAATTTAGGGAAGATGGATTTGAATAACCTATCACACCTAATAGAATGACTATAGTAGATTATCTTGAGATTTCTAATCCTTACTTCAATTCTAAGTGCAAATTAACCATCTAAATTTAGAAGAGGAATGAAGAAATATGTACATGAGGGAAAATGGAATTTCTTTCACTATAATCCTTGAATGAAATAGAATCCAACCAATAATTAATAGATTTATACACATTTATCTTTACTTTCCCAATGAAACTATCTAACATGATATGAAATTAACAAGAGAAGAAATAGAGCCATATATGAAGAAAGTAAATGGAATCACCTTTACTGTAATTACCAAAATGAAATGAAACCCATATGATTATCATAGAATCACATATGATTGTCTTTCAAATCTTAGTATAGAACTAATCTATGCATGGGCAACAAAACATGACAAGAAAATAGGGTAAATGGAATTACAAACCAATTCACCATCAAGTTTTTTGACCTTTTTATTATCAAATGAGGTTACATTTATAGTTTTCTATCCTTTCTCAATTCAAAAGAGAAAAAGTCACATAATAGAAAAGAAAATGAGGATAAAATATGAAATTATCCAATTATATGAGCATGTCGCATCTTTTCCATCGATGATTTTGAATCTATGAT
The DNA here is from genome assembly GCA_028749045.1 of Cupressus sempervirens. Classification (NCBI taxonomy): domain Eukaryota; kingdom Viridiplantae; phylum Streptophyta; class Pinopsida; order Cupressales; family Cupressaceae; genus Cupressus; species Cupressus sempervirens. Next base: position 331,878,476 of record CM053790.1, read on the forward strand.
ATTCCTAAAAACGCTCCATGACTATTCAACTTCATGCAATTTCACAAATCCTATAGAAATCATCAATTCTTCATATTCTACTATTTGTCACCAATTCAATATAATTCATATTATAATAGTCACTTGAACTATGAATTTCCATATTAATTTCAAATTGATGGTCAAGATGAAATTATTGTAAACCTTCTTTATATTTTCCTTTACAATGTCCTCTTTGGGTCCACCGAGTACACATGTCTTTCCATCATTATGTCACTATGATTATTTTTGTTGTAACTTTTTATAATGACATAATGATGAGCATTGATCTCCCTTTTGATCTGATGGCAACACTAAAAGATATTAAGCATCTATTTTCTTTACAATGTGGGTCCATTTTGCAACTAGGTACACCGTGGCAAATAGTTGGTACTACTTTATTACCTAGAGGATCTGACATTGACCTAGTTTTGCTTTTTGAAATGTGATGGCCCATAGGACACATGTCTTTCTTTTTCTTTGTCACCATGATTAAAACATGTTCATCTTTTCATAATGATAGCAATGACCATAGATGTTCTTTTGATCTAACAATGAATGAGATGCATCATCAAATACTTATATTTCCATCATTAAATTATCATCTGTTGATCTGGTCTTTATCGACGATCTAGATTTGATCTTATTAACTATTTGACTTGTCAACCAGCTAATGGTGCATATTCTTTCATTCATTTTACTTTTTTCCACCACATAGCTTATTGTAATCGCATCTAGATCATTTATTTACTGAATCAATGATGCATATTTTCTTATCTTCACATTTTGACTCCAAGAGGGTTTTGAGTGTTTTCTTTTGCATGAACTACTTCTTTTGCTCACTGATCTTGATCATCTACAATGTACCATTGAATTTTTATCTTTACGATGGTTATGAATAGATCAATAGAAGATCCACCCCTTCTTCTCATTGGGATGACACATAAAAACCTCTCAAATCCTAATCACCTAGCCATTGGACTAGTTCATTGCAAATATAATTTTTTGCATCAAGTTAGCTCAAAAGAATGATGAGAAGATAGGTCATCCTATGGGCAATCTAGACTCAAACTTAAGACATTGATACTTGACTTAACTTAAAAACCTAAAGCAAAATATATTAATTGAAACTTGGGCAACAATGTGAAAGGTAAAGGTTGTATTATACTAACCAATGATCTCAAATGTGATAATGCTTATTAGGTTGAATGACTGAAGCATAATCTACTTAGTGTGGATTAATTGAGTATCATTGGATTCAAGGTATAATTCATGAATGGAAAGGCCAATCTACTAGATAGAAAAGGAAATTTAGTTGGGACTGGCAAGCAAATAAAAGGTAATCTATTCTACCTAGATCTTAATAGAAGTTCATGTTTCATTGCTCAAGTAGAAGAAAGATGGTTATGGAATAAGAGGCTATTGCATGTGAATTTTTAAAACTTGATAAACAATAGCAAGAACAAAATAATTAGAGGCATTCCAAGCCTAAAGAAACCTAATATGTGCATGTGTAAGAATTGTCAAACTGGTAAGATGGGAAAAACAAGTTTTAGAAGCAATAACTACCTTTTTAAGTGTTGGAGTTGGTCCATATAGATCTTTGTGGACCTATTGACATAGAAAACTACACATGAGATAAGTACTTTATTTTATTTTTTGATGATGATTGTTATGTATTTTACAAATGTAATGTCCCCTTTTTGGGACATTTATATAGTTTCCCATTTTCATCCGTACAACTTGATAATCTTCTTATCTGATGATTCTTCTCCATAGTTGATTCAATATATATATAATTTTATTATAAGAGTCACGTCCTTTCATTATATCAATAACAATAAGTTATATTATATTAATTATATATTTATATTAATAAGTTTTTTATTAATTAATATAACTATATTAATAAGTATATCATATATATTATTTTAATAACTATATATATTATATTATATTATAATACTTTACTAATATAGTATTTCTATATTAAACATATCTTTATCATTATTTATTATTTCATTCGTATTACTATTATAATACGACATACATAATATAATTATTATAATATTACTTATAGCATAATATTATTATTTTAATATTATTTATTAATATTACTTTATATAAAGTATATATTATTATTTAAATTACTTTCCAAAATGGGGACATCACAATAACACCAGTGCAATTAACATTTCCAAGAATCCTATGATGCATACCAAAACAAAGCACATCGTAATTAAGTATCATTTCTTAAGAGAATTGGTACATAATAAGGAGGTAAGATTAGAATATGTGAATGCAAAAAAGAACAAATTGCAGACATATTCACCAAGTTATTTCCTAGGGATGCATTCTTGTATCTAAGAGATAAACTAGGGGTCATCCCCTATCTGAAGCTCACAAATCATATTTTAGTGATGCATCTACCAAGCATGTTAAAGATCAATCAAGCTAATGTAGTAATGTAAAGGGAATATTGCATATGAATCAGTACATTAGGTATAATGGAAGTTCACTAAATGCTATCTTTGGCATGAGATGTCAAAGAGGGAGATTTATGTCATACATCAAAGAAATTTTATGTCTAATAGAGAGATTTTTTTGGCATATATGAGAGATATTTTTATATATGTCAAAAGTGTCAAAGAGGGAGAAAGAACTTGAATTGTCATTAAAGAGTGAGAGTTTGATATTGCAATCATAGAAATCAGAGATTGATGTAAGAGGGAGTTCACACTAAGAGAGGGAGTTCTCATAGATGAGAATTAGTGTGAAACTAAGGATATTATCCTTACTTTTATTTTTCTCTAAAATTTCATTGTATTATGACATGTTGTGTTGCCATCAATGCAAAGAGTGAGATTGTTGAAAACAATTGTTCATTTGTATATTGTCTTTGATGTTACACAATATGTCAAGTCTTTAGCAGTCAATATCTGTTGAGATCACTCAGGTGATAAAGATAGTTTCTAGTGTCTGTTGAGCATTTTAGAGTAAACCAAGTCCATAAACAATATGTGCCAAGCTTCACTAGGGCACCAAAAAAAAATTGTAGAAAGAGAGTGTCTACTAAGTTCACTCAGTCTTCAAAGAGAAGCTAGCATGGAACTAGTGCTAATTGAGCTCACTCAATTACCAAAAGAATTTAGTTTAGGATGTAGTGTTAACCAAGTTCACATAGTCAACAAAGGAAGTTTGAAGAAATTCCTTTCTAAGGTAGTGTTGACTGAGCTAGGTTGGCTAACGAAGGATTTTCTTGAATCAACATATTTAGTTTGATGAATTAATTTGTTAATTCTAGCCAACTTAAGGGATGAATATTAAATATTTGTAAGTGTATTCAAGCAATCTTGACTATGCAAAAGATATAAGGTCAAGTTGTGGGATTGAAAGAGAGAAGCATGGGATTGAAAAGATAAATCAAGGAAGCAAATTGTAAGGATATCTGAGTATCCTAAGTTGACCAAGCTACAAAGTTTATCCATCATGGAGGATCAAGTATTCAAGCCAAAATAGTGATCTAAAATCAACAATACAATTGCATCAGAAATCAAGTTGTATCATTATTACTCTCTACTAATTGTAGTAGTATGTCAAATCTCTTAATAGAGTTAGCTTAACAACTATATGTGAAATCCTCTAACAAGCTGGCATTTCTAGATTGAAGTGTCTAAAGACCTCTAACAAGGCCACTCCTAATAGGGTGATTAAATCCTTTAATAGGGTCACACCTAATAGTATATTTTGTAATGTTTAATAGGGTTGGCTCCTACTAGGGCTCACTTAAGAAGAGTGAAAAATAATAATTAGTTGCAATTGGTGGTTTTTCCCAAATTGGGTTTCCACGTTAAATCTTGGTGTCATGTGTGTTCATGTTTTTTTTTTTGTTCTGCAACTAAGATAATTATGGTTAATCACATTAAACATCTAAAGAATTAATATTTCAGTGCTTATCAATTTATAGTAATTCTTAGTGTTTGCCAAGTGATTTAGTGTTAACCAAGTTACAATTGTATTTTCAATTTCAACAAAGTTTGATTTTGATTTGTATTCACATCTAAGGTATTTGCGATCTATTTTTGTGGTAACTAATTCACCCCTCCCCTCTCAATTTTCCTCTTATATCTCCAATAGAATATAGAGCCCCTTATGATGTTGTTAATTTGTAAGGGGAGATTGAAGACTATAACAAGTTAAAGTTATTGGATAATAATATTTAGCCCATTGATTGATGGATATAGTCTAGGGATTGGGTGAACGTTAATATTAGAATAAAAGGTTAGTTTTATTTCATTTATTAAATTACCTTTACTCCCTTCTTAATATTTCTCTTTATGCACTCACATTTACATTTAATAATTAATTAGTAATTATTAAATGTCTTTTACCTCATAGGGTTTCCCTTTTAGGTTTTTTATCTCCTTCATAAGGATTGGTCGGTTGTAAATTTATTCTTTTTTTTTTGCACAAGTAAATACAATCTTCTTGTTTATTGAGCAAACTCTTCTCTCCTTCTACCTTTCTCACTTCCTTGTAACAGGTTATTTGCATGCAAGATATCTAGGGACATGTGGATTTTTTCATTATCAAATCCTACATGGTATTAGAGTCTTCCTTGTGGGTGCCTATTATTGTTTGAAGCAAAGGAAGAATGAGGGTTTGATAGAATAGATCTAGCATTTTTTTGGGTATTTTCTATGAAAATTGGGGAGCCTCTAATCTTTAGAGGACTTTGAGACTAAATAGGCCTTGCAGTTGGATTTAGAAGGTGTCAAAACCCCCATTGTCGTATGAAATTGGTCAACTTTGGACAACGTTGAGTGGGGAGGGAAAAAAATTGCATAGTAGGGTTGTATGGCCTATGCACTCAAATTGAAAAAAATTAAAATTAAAATGGTTTTTAAAAAATGAAATGCATTTTAACTAAACACACCACCAAAGAGTCACCATCTGGCCACTATCATTATTAGTTTCCACCCATGTATTACTAGATAGTGTTATGCTCTCGCATCTCCTGAGTGCCACCTATGTCCCTCCATTGGTAGAGTCATCAAAGCCCCACTTGGCCACCACTCCACCCAACCTACAAGCCTACGGTCACATGGTGGGTGGGGAGTGAGGGCTTAATTTAGTCATTACTCAATTTTTTTAATGGGTTTGTGATGAGAGATATTTATGGCCCATTGTATGCCATATTTTAATCCATTTCATTTAATTTCATACTCACTTCACTATTCCATTTCTATTATGTTTCATCCCATTTTACTATTTTATGTTGCATATGATCTAATATATATAAGTAATTTTTAATCTAGTTATTAGATAAAATATTAGAATTGATAGATGTGATTTTATTTATCCAACATTTTGATTATGATTTATGGCTCTTCCTATCACCTACTATGCATCTTTCTGTAACTATTTCACTAATACAAAGCTCCATAAACTTTGAAATGTATTGCAATTACTTCCAAGACAATATTAGTTGGTGATGATTATATTATTAAAGAGGAAGGCCGCAAGCCATACTTTGTATTGATTATTGTTTCTTGTTGGCATAGAGATGCATTTCATGTAGATATCATTTATAATGCATGAACACATGGAGAAGACATCAACAAAATTTATGTGGCAGAATATGGAAATAAACTTGGCTCACACTTAACCACCATTATTGCTGAAGCATTTTGTATGTAACAGGTGTATGGAAGTAAAGAAAAGATATTGGAGTTGAGATTCACTCCCAAGTATCACATGGACAGAAACCCCATCAACCCATTTCTCTCTATAATTGTCTTTTGTTACAACCAAACCATTTTAGAATCATGGTTTAACAAATATAGATAAATGCATTAATATTCTATTAAAGAAATAACAAAATATTGCAAATTCTTTGCAAGTTATAGATTTATGTCAAAGATTTTTTTATGTAATAGCCATTGTTTCTATGCAGTGCATATCAAAGGCATTTTTAAATTGTTAAGGCTTTGTATATATAAGAAGCACAAGATATAGTGTGGGGAGAGATAATTATATACGCTTCTATAAGATGCACAACATTGTACATAGATCATTGTTATCATTATAAAATATAAGTTCCATATTTGCATGATTACAAGGCTTTAAAACCAATTCTTTTCTTCATCATTAGGTAGCTAAGGAGCTGGGCCCACTTTGAAGTTACCAAGTGATTCTTTTTCATTATGTATGAAGTACATTTGAGCTTGTTTCCATTTGTATTTTAATTATCTCAGCATTACATGGTATGCATTTAATCATATTATATTATTTTATATGTTCAATATCCATATTTTATTATATAATAACATTTCATATGGATTAGATTATGAGTTAATTAATGATTTATTGTGAGTTTTAGTTATTTTTTATCACAAATTATTATTTTATGAGTTTCTTTTATCTCTGTAGTTTTTGTCACTAGGAAGTGATAATTCCTATCATTGGTGGTTTTTCCCTAGGTTCAATTTTGCATGTTATAGCTACATCCATAATCCCTCATCTCATAACTCACATCCCTTGATAGCATATTTCTAAGAAACCTTTCACAAGATTATGCCCTAGATTGACATGTATAGACCATGTTGAACTTCATCATAAACTTTTAATTCTTTCTTATTATTTGCCACAGTGTTGCCCAATCAATTTGCAATTTTTTTAATTTTACGAAGGCCACGGTGGTTGTTTCACTCTAACTTGAACATGCAAGGGTGTTTTTTTTTTTATCTAAAAGAAGCATCAGAAAGATGATTTAGAGATGGAGATGATGGTGCAAGTAATTTTTGGATTTTTTGTTAGTTTGGTAACTATTTTTTCACTTGAAGTCAGATAATGCTCTCTATCTTCTAGGGGGCATAACTTGCTCATTTTAGCTTCATTTTTTGATCTAAAAGAAACATTAGAAAGCTCTTCTTGATCCCTATCTAGATTCTCTTTTATTTTCATTAGTATTTCTTATAGGTACATGTGATTCTCAAACAAAATCTATTTTTCTCTCTTTTTGTTTACGCATTCCTTCTAGCAACTGGGGTTTGGTTTTTTGTATTGTAGGGGATATTTTGTATTATTATTTATGTTATTTACATCAATAAACTAGAACTTATTCAAAAAACAATCCAACACCTTCTAAAACAATGGCCCATATGTCTTCTTGCCTAGAACTTCTGACCCCTCATAACTATCACACAAGGAAGTCACTAATGATATGGTTTCTTCAATAAAAAGGGTTGTGGTCATGTTTAGATGTAGTGCAACTAGTTTTATAGAGGGCTTTTGAGGTCATGCAAAATAGGAACAAGATGGATGAGGCAATGAGATTGATTTCTTTATAGATATCTGGCAATCTATAGTTTCTTCTTGATGGGTGGAATACCCCTCTATCTATGTGAACCAAGCTTGATGGCTTGTTTGGTATAGTAAATGAGTTCAGGGTACTTCAAATTAAGTAAAATCTTACCTCTCTTCTACCAAATTATTTTCCATCCATTGAGGGATTCTTGATGAAGTTCAAACAACAGAGATATTCATTGCAGGGTTGTGGGAAAACTAAGCATATACAAGAAAACCTAACCTATCAAGAGCACACATAAACAATAAAATGTTAATTGCACATGTATATAAAAGATTTAAAGTAAAGCAATATAAAACTAATTCTATACTTTATTTTTATAACTTGATGCAATTAAAAGTAAAGAGTCCTCATGCAAACTCAGAGCAGCTCAAAAAAGGCACCCACGAGAGGCCTTATTGGTGAGCTCAATAGTGAGAGATGTGGATGTTCTCTCTGAAACACAACTATTGAATGAAATGAAAAATGATTTGAAATTAAATACAAGATGTATGAAGCTAGCTAGATGTGAAGAGAATGCTTCAAACAAGTGTTATGGATACAACCATGCTCAAAGCATTCAAGGATGGTGAATGTGGATGCAAGAAAATAAACTAAGTTATCAATGTAAGAAATGAAATCTAACAACTACCAAAAAGTTAGCAATAATGCATAAAATCACTAAGATCTCTAGAACTATACTAGTATGATAACAATGCAAATGAGGGAGATGGAAAATGTTTGAGACAAGGGCTCTATTTATAGGATTAAGAGAGGCCTTTAGGAGGTGGCATCTATGTGGCATCCACATAGGTACCACAAGGGAGACACATGGAGTAAAGAGACAATCCATGTAAAGGTCAACATAAGCAAGTTTGTGATAGAGATGGCTCAAGGTTTTCTCACACATGTGTGAGAAACCTTGGAGGAAGGAAAGGAAAACAAGTGTGTAATAGTGTAAGAGGATTTTTGGATAAATAATAAAAGGGAGGCTTTCTTGGATTTTGAGTTATTCACACATGTGTGAGCAACCACTTAGAGGATAAAAGGAATTTAGGAAGGTGTTTAGGATAATTAAGTGGGATTAACTAGTGGGTAGGCTTAGAAGGATAAGAGTGATGGGTGGTAGAATAGGTTTTAGGTGGGATTAGGATTAAATACAATAGGATTTAATTTAATCATAGGATTATAGAATTTAATGAAGTGGAGGGAATTAAATAATCTTGAATGTATTTAAAAGGGAATTTGTGGATTACTATGCATTAAATAAATTTAACACATTAGAGGGGATGCATTTACATTAAATTTAAATACATTAGGGAAGTGAACCTATTTAATTAAATAAATTTAATTAAATAAGTAGAAGAATGTAAAAAATATAATTAATTAAAAAATAAATAAATATAATTTTTAAGGAAAATATTAAATAAATTAATATATTGTTTGGGATGATTTTAAGTGTCTACACCAACACTAACACTGAGTGTATTTACCTAATTCTTTCTAAGGTTCATGGAAAATTTTAGATTTTCTCTTCTACCTTCTATTCCACCAAAGATGCTTTGTGTAATAGATTTCCCATGCCATCCTTTGACATTTTTTGTGATCATTTGACTCAAGAGAAAGATAATCTCTCCAAGTCAGATTCTCTCATAGGCTCATAGACTTATGCATTGGTAGCTTGACCATCTTTTGGGACAAAGGAGAAGAAAGAAAAGTCACATCCTAGAGAGTCTCAAATCAATTTTAGCTCTCACATCACATTAGTCCCACCTGCTCCTAAGGGAGATAAATCAAAGCTAAAAAATACTAAAGTGTGCTTATTGTAATAAACCCAATCATGATGAGTTGCATTTCTATGAGAATAATTTAGATAGCTATGTCAAACAAGTTTCATATTTAGTAGCTATCCTTCAGAAGAGCAACATTGATATTCCTTCTACTTCTCATAGATATTATTCATCATCATCATTTTAGTTAGATGGTAAAGATGTAGGAAAGGGTAATGCACTATGTGCAACTACTACTCTATCCTCTTCTAGATATTCATTAGATTTAGGTGCTTCACACTATATGACATCTTCTTAGGATTTGTTCTCTTCTTTTCAGGCTTCTCCTATTCCACACATTTTGATGGGGAACAAAATTTGTATGATTGTACATGGGAAAGGTTCCATTGGCATTGGTGATGGTATATTTCATGATGTACTTTCTATTCCATATTTTTCGTCTAAGATTCTCTCTATTTATCAAATTACACACAATGGGACAGGAAAGATAGTTGAGTTTGCATAAGATTTAGTACACATCAGAGATAGTAAGACATGCAATATTATTGCTCCAAGGACTTTTGATCATTATTCTTTCTTGTACTCATCCTCTCATTTTGGTCCACCATCTCCAATGTTGGAGACTTTCTCTCCTTCATGAGGAACTACTAAAGTGAAGTCGGGTTACTTGAACTTATGTGTTGTTCTTGAGACTAGTGTTGTTACTTCTACACCTTCACCTCCTATTCAAATTCCATCCATTGCACAGGATTTCTCTTCAGTTTTGCCTACCATTACAGCTCTAATTATCAAACCACCTACTATAGTTGTTGAGGATATATCAAAGGACACACATCTCCTCTTAGATGACATATTCAACACACTTATTATCCCGAACATCATCCAAGACTTCTAGCTTCACCTTACATTCAAGGGTTTCACCCTCCTTATCCATTACCTTTGTTTCTTTCAGATTGGAGCCACATTGGTATGTTCATTGATACATGAGTTCTCTCATTCTAAGGGTCTATGGAATCTCAAGCTTCTATCATGAGGGGTTTTATTGTACTTATGGTCTTGAGAGAGTCTCTTGAGATATTTTATTTAAGCATCCTTATCTATCTCTTTTTGGATTGGGTTTTTCCCACTAGGTTTTCTCTATTTATTTGTTTCATATAGATTTATTTTTGATTGGGTACCTCATTAAGCCTCATTGTTGGGATCCAACTTTTCTTTTAGCATTGCATTGTACTTTCCTTTCTTTTCTTCCATTGTTTGTAGCTACATTGTTTCTCACCTTAAGGGGGGTGTTAGAGTAAAAGGTTAATTTAATTTCATTTATTAAATTGTCGTTACTCCCTCCTTAAGATTTCCCTTTATGCACTTGCATCTCCATTTCATAATTAATTAGTAATTATTAAATTTCTTTTAGCTCTTAGGGTTTCCCCTATCTCCTTCATAAGGATTGATTAGTTGTAAATTTATTCATTCTATTTTGCACAAGTAAATACAATCTTCTTGTTTATTGAGAAAACTCTCTCTCTCTCTCTCTCTCTCTCTCTCTCTCTCTCTCTCTCTCTCTCTCTCTCTCTCTCTCTCTCTCTCTCTCTCTCTCTCTCTCTTCCTTTCTTACTTCCTTGTAATAGGTTATTTGCATGCACGATATCTAGGGATCTATGGATTTTTTCATTATCAAATCCTACAGTTAGATCTTTGTGTCTTCAATTTATTTTTCTGTATTTTATTCCTTTTTTATATTGGTTGTATTTGCATGTTGTTGGTTTTTGTCTCACTAATCCTAACACCTATAGTTTATGGGTAAGATGGAAGCACTGTAATGGGATGTAGGCATCTACATTATGCCACAAACACATTCAAATATGTATGATATGCATGTGGGGATAATGGGAATTTCTAAATATGGTTTCTTTTTGGATCCTAATTAGATTACTAAAACCCAAATGAAGGAAGGAATGCCAACACTAAATTTGAACCATAGAATGGAATACAATATAAGGAGATAAAATATGTATCATGTGTGATAGTGTGTATGAAAAATTAAATAGTTTGATTAACTAATTTAAATCTAGATGCTAAGAGGACACAATTAGCTCAATTAATATATAAATCTAAGGTAAATATATGAAAGAAAACAAATTAGGAAAGACTTACCTTGAAATATGTAGTGAAAGGTGTATTTTAGCTTCGAGAATCATGGATCTAGGTCTATTTTTGAATATCCGATTGCAGATTCCTTAAAGAAATGACAAAAGGATCAAAAACCATTTATTGTTTGTCAAGAAGAGTAGTAGGGACTAGGTGTACCTGGGAGGATAGATTCTCACAGAGTTAACATGGTTTAGGGACACTATAACAAAATCAAACCAGCTTCTCTAGGAAGGTATGGGGGATATTTCTAAATTTTCATGAAAATTTCTATTATCCTACTCCTAGACATAGAAAAACTTCATTTTGGGGTTTTGGTGGAGGCGGGCAGGGGCAGGGGTGGTTAGGGGGTGGGGATGGGGGGGAGGGGTGGTGGGCGGGGCTTTCCTTCGTCAAGCCCTAGACTAAAGAATTAACCTTGAACTATAAATGTAAATGTATGTAAATTAAACATGATAAATGAAAATATTTACCTTTCTTACTCTTGTCAATAAGGACTTTGCCTTGTTGTATGTTATAGATGATGGATTTGGTATAAGGATATAGGATATCTCCACAATTACAATGGATCTACTATAAAGATATCATGGATCCATGGATGTAAATGTGTATTAATGAAGAATATTATGAATGCTTCAATTTAGATCTCCTCCCTTGATGGACAACAATAATGCTAAATCTTGACGAAAAAGATGCTCAAAAAGAATCTTGGAATACATTAAGAAGACTTTATTTCTTTCTTTCTTTGAATGCTTAATATCTTAGTGCCTTTATTAGATGACATGTCTTGAAAATGGGATATGAAAATGAAGCCCCTAAGACTATTTTTATACTAGTTTTCAAATGGGAAAATAACTCGATTTGACTACAGAGAAAACTAAATCAACTATAAAACTCAAGGCATTTTGAGCCCTGAACCTCACAACCACCAAGGACAAGGTCAACCTAGTCAACCTTAACATTGGCTAGGATGACCTGGTTGACCTAGTCCTCAACTAGGTTGACGTGGTCAACCTTGAGTGAGGGGACGGGATAAGAAGGCCTCAAAAATGCCTAGAAGGAGGTGCAGGTGAAATTGGAAGATATGGTGTAGAATATGAGAAAAAGAAAGTAGTGTCTCTCCAATTCACCCTCTCTAGATATATGTTGTGTGTTAGTATTCCTCCTCTCTTGCGGTTATGAACATTTTGTTGTTGCATTGTTTGGAAACTAGGATTCTGAGTGTTTTATCTTTCCTTGTAGTGTTGATTTGGTGGCTAGATGAGGTTTCTGATGTGTTGTTGGATTTTATTTGGAAACTTGGGGTGCTTGGTTTCTACTCTTGGGTTGTAGGCTTCTAGGAGTAAACCTAATCTTTAGGGGGGATGATGTAGTGTCTCTCCCATTTGTTTTATGTAAGTTATTTGGATAGATGCAATCTTGATGGTTTGGTTTTTGGTTGACCATGATTGGGACCCATGAGTGGTCTACACCCTTGGGGTGATTTGATTATATAGTTGCTTTAGCTGGTTATTTATGCCTATACCTGATTGATAGGATTTTGGTTCAGGATTATTGATGGACTTTATTTGATTATGGTTGATACATTTTTTCTATGGATATTTACATCATTCTTGTAGTAAAATTTTATTATGGTGCAAATCAATGATTTAAATAGATTATTTTAATGAAATTAATGATATTATTATTTACAAGATTTTGTGTATTGTTGCTTCGACTATATTATTATTGAGAATTATGATTTTTGGATTTGATTGTATAAAGTTTGTTTCATTGTCAACCTTTTGGATCATACTACATGATCTATCAACAAGATGCAAGAGAACAAGAACAAAATTCTCGAAAAATATATTATTATTGTACATATACACTTGATCGATTTGCTTAGTGTTCAGGACTTATATCCCTAGCAGTAACACATGGAGATAGTGATTAGATTGTACATACTAAACTAATGTTGGCCATGTATGGACAATGTATCCTATTTAATTAAATTAATAAACCCTTCAATTAATTGGTAAATACGGATTCATTATACATTTGTGACTAGACCATAGAAGTGTGTGTACATTTAGAAGTTCATAGTGGTCATGGAAGTTATTATATTATTGAAATTTAATAGTTTAGTGAAAATTTAATATTTCATTTAATTTATTTTAATTTACTGGCTAATTTGTGGTAAATTAACTCCAAAAAAATTAGAATTTCCATATTAATATGTGTTAAGGGGGCTAATTATATTACCTAATTTGGAAAATCTAATTTATATGTTACTTTGTAAAAGTGTATATATTGGCTAAAATTGGGTTTATTCTCACTTCTCACTTTAGAAAATCAAGATTTTTGAGAAAATCCTCCAAAACTCTCTTGTGAGCATTTGGGAATTTATTCATTGTGAAAGCTATTCTCATGGGATCATCATGAGGATAGGCTCATTGGATTCAAAGTGGGAGACTCCTTCTCTATCAAGCATATTATTACTGTTGGTGGTCCCATTTATTTTACTGTGGTTTTTCCCATTTTGTCCACTTGGTTGTGAGGTAGGGCTTTCTTATTTAATTTTCTTGGATCTAATTTAGTTCTCTTTACAGTAAATTGATTGGAGGTTGAGAAGTATCATTCCCCTCCATTTTCATACGGTAGTTCTACACAATTGGGCGAGTATGAATATTTTAGTATTTTTGGGGATTTTAATTTGAATTTTTATGTCGTTACACCATCTATTTTTTCATATGATCTTGGAACTAAATTTTATTTCATTTTTGGGAGTTTACCAACCATTTTTATCATGGGTTTTGATTTCGTCAATTTTTTACAACATTAACTTGTGAGTGGTTTTCACATTTCCTCATTTTGTGTGCCACCTAATTTTCTTGGGTATTTCTTGGCATTTTTCTTGGTCATGGATTTGGAATGTATATTAGGTTTTCTATCTAACCATAGTTTTACTTTTCATAATTGGTATTCATGTAAAATATATATTCCTAGATTTAGGTTGGTTGAGTGAGTTCATGATGTTTTGTGTTTTGTTGCTTTATTGGGATTCTTGTAGAATATGTACTCCCAGATATGGGTTGGTTCAATGAGATTATTACTTGTATCATTTGTTGCATTTATCATATCCAATCCTTATAAGTTAGTATTATGTGATTATATTCATCAATATGGTTGTGCCCATACATGAGCACATGTGTGTACGTATGACGGGATCTTGCAAGACTTGAACTCCTAGATATAGGCCATTTTAGGGATTTTTCATTTGAGGGTTGGGTTGGGGACTTACATTGCCTATGGAAACTCATCATGTGATGATAATGGGTATTTAGGATAGGTGGTGGAGTGTCTTCTCTCATGTACCTAGGCTTGATAATGGTTAACAAGGTAATGTGAAGATTTTTTGACAAGTGATAACCAAAATTAATTAATGGGATCAAAACTTAATGATAAGATAAGAGATTACATGTATTGTATGTGGCCACTTGAGGGAGTTGATTCACCATACTATACAATGAAAACGTTGTGTTGCCTTTGAGGGAGTTGATGTTATCACACAAGGATGGGTGGCCTCCTATTGGAGTTGATGTTACCGAACTAGGTATGTGGCCTCCTGAGGGAATTGATTTACCATACCAATTTAGCTTGGGATTTTTAATGCCAACTAACTTACCCTCCACTTGAGTCCCTACATAGTTATCCTTAGTGGGTCTAACTGGTAACTTTATTACTACATTGTCCTCATGATCATATAGATGTTGGTATCATGTTCTTGATTGATGCATGTGTTAGCCATGGGTGGTTTTCTTAAGTGATTGTGGTCAAGGCATTATCTACATCAGTATAGAGGGTGCAAGCCTATGGGTACCATGTTTTTTGGAGGCATAACTACCTATACCACTAATGATGAATGGTTTACAAAAATGGTCTACTTCCTATTTGAGGTTGGTGCTAGATATTCACTTGGTACTGTGGAATATCCAGAGTATGTTCTCTTGTCATTTATGTTTTACATTGGATGCATTTTCTATCATTTTTACATGATTTTTAGCATGTTACTTGATGCATTCTTTTATATGATGTTGTATCATATTACATAGTTAAAACTTCTTACCAATGTTTTGGATTAGTGATGCTACTACTAGATTAGCATGCTAGATGTTGCTTATTTTATGTGATGTTAATGGATGGTTTATTGGTAAGAATGATCTCATGAGAAAAATCCAACTATCTTTTTGGTAATTTGGAATTCATATTTGGTTGTATGGTTAGAGCCCTTGTGGTCTCATGATGCCATTATGGTAGGCAGCAAACAAGTAAGGTTGTTTTAGTTCATTCATATCTCTTGTTGATAGATTTATTTTCACTATGACGTTTCTTATCTTCATCTTTGTTTATGATGTGGTAATTTTCATTGGTAAATGTTATTGTGATCTACATTTTAGTATGATTATATTTATGGTTTCTTATTGATCTCTTTATGTGTGGATCCAGTACTCCTCGATGTGGAGTTAGCTTTATTCTCATGTCCTATGGTGGTGTCAACATGCTCCTTTAATTTATTGTTTAGGGTACCTTCCTATCACATATTGTGATATCTAGGATCACCTAATTTTCCTAGGTTATGTCCCTTTGCATGGAATTAATTTTGTTCATGTCCTAGGATTTTTTTATCTCCTCTATGTCATAGATCTCGTCGAGATATTTCCAATGCATTTTGAAAATAGTCAAATGGAGTTTGGATGCAAAATTTATGGCCTCCAAAGTCAAGGGAATTTTGGCAGCTTGTGAAAACTTGTATGAGAAAAAACTTTGATGTATTTACTCATATAGGAGCCAATCTTTACTCATATGGGACTATGGGAATCCACATACAAGACCCCTATTATGTAAAGTCTTTTATGAGAAATAGTTGGCATTTCCCTGTATTTCTCAAAGGTGGAAATTAGTGTTTCAAATGCCCTTTTTGGTGTTACATCTTCCTATATCATAACAAATTTGATTTCGAGTACTTTTGAGAACTTGGTTTTTGGTTCTTTATTGTGTTAATTTGAATTAAATTTTATGCTTTAAACACTTAGGGACTTTAGATTTGGGATTTATAATGAACCTTAATGATGATGTTAGATTAGATCATGAGATGATCCTTGAGGGGGTAATTATAATTAATGGTAATGCCTATATTTGTAAGTGATGAACACTTGGGGATCTTTGGTGGTTTGATAATTAGTCTTTCATTGCATTCTCTTTTATGTTTTTAGTTTCATGTATCTATGTTGTATCTATATATATATATATATATATATATACACACTCATTTATTTATTTATTTATTAGTGAATATTTATCCTTGTTTCCAAGGATCCAAGTAGGGCATTACATTTGGTATTAAAGCCCATGTTTAAACATTAGGATCTCTATGTATATGAAGTTATGCATATGCATGATCTCATTAATGCTATACTATATAATGTGAATGAGTGTGTTCTCTAATGATGCTAGGAGGATGTTTTCCTTAGCATCATGTGGTGGTTAATCCATCTTAGGTGATTGTTCTTAGTCATCACATGTAATGTGACTCAGTTGATGCTTATTTTATTTTAGTTGAAGTAACTTTCCACATGTTGTTTAGGCTAGCATTGGTTTTTTGTTTTGTTCTCACTTGGACTAGTCATCAAAATTTCTCTATCACTCTCTTTTTAATACTTGTCACATTTCACTTATTCTTGAACTATGCACATTTTTTAGATTTACTATTGGAATTCTTGATTTCCCTTTTGGGATTTTTATTGTTGTCCTTTGGTGACTATTTTGAATCTCTTTTACTATTCCCAATTGTGTGTTGTCACTCTATCATGTCCATTTCAGACCGCTAATAGTATGTACAAGGGATAATATTGTAGAAAACATACTAGTGTTTTTTTTAATAGATATAAAGTTTTAACTAAAATGTTGTTTAGTTCAATGTTGATAAATTAATGTTTTTACAAAAAAGAAAGAAGGTTGATAAAAGTGCATGCTTGTTAAATGGTTATCTTTTCTTACTGCTTGATTTGAAAATATCTTTTGGCTCAATTGTTCTTAATTTCTTGTAATATGGGTCAATTAATGTTGCCTATGTTAAATTTGATTACGTGACTTGAGAATTTTCTTTACTTTCTTATCTAGATTTATGTTGTTTGTCAACATTCCTCCTCTCAATTTTGATTATTTCATTGTTGCATTCTTTGGAAACTAGGATTCTAGGTTTTTTATCTTGCTTTGAAGTGTTGAGTTGGTGGCTAAATGAGGTTTTTTCTATGTTGTTGGATTTCATTTGGGCACTTGGGGTGCTTGGTTTCTATTGTTGGATTATAGGCTTCCAAGAGTAAGCCTAGTTGTTGGGAGGTGGATGATGTAGTGCCTCTCCCATTTGATTTATGTAAGTCATCCTGATAGATGTAACCTTGTTGGTCTAGTTTATGAGTTATCATGATTGGGACTAGTGAGTGGTCTACACCCTTAGGGTGATTTGATTATATTTTTTATTTAGCTAGTTGTTTATGCTTTTCCCTAATTTATTGGATTATCGTTCAAGATTATTGATAGACTTTATTGGATAATGGTTGATGCATTTGTGCTATGGATATTTACATCATTCTTGTAGTAAAATTTTATTTTGGTGCAAATAAATGATTTAAATAGATTATTTTAATGAAATTAATTATATTATTGTTTATGTGATTTTGTGTATTGTTACTTCGTCTATATTAGTATTGTGCATCTACACTTGATTAGGTTATTTAGTGTGCACGAATTATATCCCCAATAGTGGCACATGGAGTTAGTGATTCAATTGTTCATACTACACCAATGTCGTCCCTATATGGGGAAGTGTCATATTTAACTAAATAAATAAACCCTCTAGTTAATTGGTAAATTTGAATTCATTATGCATTTGTGACTAGATCAGTGAAGTGTTTGTGCATTTAGAAGTTTGCGATGGTCGCAAAAGTTATTATATTATTGCAATTTAATAGTTTAATAGGAATTTTATATTTGATTTCATTAGTTTAATTTATCAGCTAATTTTTCATACTTGAATTCCAATTCAATTGGAATTTAAAAATTTATTTAGGCTAAGGGAGCTAATTAGATTATTTAATTTGAATAATCTAATATATATGTCACTTTGTAAAAGCACATAGATTGGCAAAAGTAAGTTTATTCTCATTTCTCACTTTAGAACATCATGATTTTGGATCATATCCTCCAAAACCCTCTTGTGATCATTTGGGAATTTTGTCTTTGTGAGAGTTATGCTTCTGGGATCATCACAAGGATATGATCATTGGATTTAGAGAAGAAACCTCCTTCTTTGTTGAGTGTTTCATCATTGTTGGCAGTCACATTTATTCTACTATGGTTTTTCCCATTTTGTCCACTTGTCTATGAGGTAGGGCTTCCTCCTTTAATTTTCTTGACTCCATTTTAGTTATTTTTTTATATAGTAAATTGATTGGAGGTTGGGAACTAGTGTTCCCCTCTATTTTGGTATGTTAGTTTTACCTGATTGGGTGGGTACAAATATTTTAGTGTTTCCAAGGGTTTACTTTAAAGTTTCATGCCATTACGCTAGTTGTTTTTTCATATAACCTTGGAACTCAATTTTTATTTTATTTTTGAGAGTTTGGCAAGCATTTTGATAATGGGTTTTAATTTTATCAATTTTTGACCACGTTGATTTTTGAGCAATTTTCACATCACCTTATTTTGTGTACCACCTAATTTTCTTGTGTATTTCTTGGCATTTATCTTGGTTGTGGATTTTGAATGAATTTAACATTTCCAATTAGATCATAGTTTTACTTTTCATCATTGGGATTTTTGTAGAATCCATACTCCCATATTTAGGTCAGTTGAGTGAGTTCATGATGTTTGGTATTTTGTTAATTCATTCGGATTGTTGTAGAAATTTTACTTCCAGATATGGGATAATTGAGTGACATTATTGTAAATGTATCATTTTTTTATTTCTCCTAACTAACCCTTGCATTGGTATTTTGTGATTATATTTGTGATAATGGATGTGTCCACACACAAGCACATGCATGTGCATATGACGAGATATTTTAAGACCCAAACTCCCATATATAGGTTGCTTGAGGGATTGTTCATTTGGTTTTGGGATGGAAATTTTCATTTCCTATGGGCACTCATAATGTGATGACCATGGATGTGTAGGGTAGGTGATGGAGTGGCTTCTCTTGTGTACCTCAGCTCGGAAGTGGTTGACAAGGTAACATGAAGAGGTTGTAATAAGTGATAAAAATAAATTATTGATGGGACTAAAACATAATGATAAGATAAGAGATTACTTTTATTATATATTGCTTCTTGGGGGAATTGAATTACCATACTATACAAGGGAAAGGTTGTGTGGCCTCTGAGGGAATTTTTGTTATGACACAAGGTTAGATAGCCTCCTATTGGAGTTGATAATATTGTACTAGCTATGTGGCATTCTGAGGGAGTTGATTTACCATACTAGTTTAGCTTGGGCTTTTTGATGCCAAGTGACTTACACTCCACTTGATTTCCTATGTATTTATCCTTAGTGGGTCTGACGAGTGACTTGATGAATTGCATTATCTTCATGATCATATAGATGTCGATATCATGTTCTTGATTGAGTGTGTATTAGCCATGGGTGATTTTCTTATGTGATTGTGGTTTGGTCATTATCTCCATTACCATGGAAGGTATGGGCCTATGTTTACTACATGGTTCAGAGATGTAGCTAGGTATACCACTATTGGGGACTAGTGTATAGATATGGTCTACTTCTTGTTTGAGGTTGGTGCTGCATATTCACATGGTACTTTGGTATATCTGGAGTATGTTCTCTTGTGATTTTTTTTTTACTTTGGATGCATTTGATATCATTTTTAGATGATGTTTAGTATGTTACTTGATGCATTCCTTTATTGTTATGTTGTGTCATATTTCTTAGTTGATACTTCTTAGAATTGCTTTGGATTAGTGATGCTACTAGTAGATTAGCATGCTAGATGGCTCTTATTTCATGTGATGTTAATGGATGGTTTATTAGTAAGAATGATCTCATGAGACAACTCCAACTATCTTGTTAACAATTTGAGATTCATGCTCAAGGTATGGTTAGCACCCTTGTGCTCTCATGATGTTATTATGTTAGGGAGGAAATGAGCATGATTATTTTAGTTTTTTCATATCTCTAGTTGATATAGTCATTTCACCATGATGTTCCTTATGTCCATGTATGTTTATGATGTTTTTATTTTGATGGTAAACTTTATTATGATCTGCATGTTAGCATGATTAGAGTTGTAGTTTCTTAGTGATCTCTTTATGTGAGGATCTAGTACTCTCCATTGTGGAGTTAGATTTATTTTCATGTCATACATTGGTGTCAACATGCTCCTTTCATTTATTGTTCAGGGCACCTTCATGTCACATATCTTGGTAACTAGGATTACCTAATTTTCCTATCCTATGCCCCTTTGTATGGAATTAATTTTGTGAATATCCTAGGGTTTTTAATCTCTTTCGTATCATAGATCTTGTCAAGAGATTCCCTATATATTTTGAATAGATTCAATTGTAGTCTAGACACAAAAGTTATGGCCTTAAAAGTGAAGGCAATTTTGGTTGCTTGTGAAAACTCGTACTAGAAAACACTCTAATGTGTTTACTTATATAGGAGCTAGTCTTTACTCATATGGGACTATGGGAATCCTCATACAAGGCCCCTCTAATTGAAAGGCTTGTATAGGAAATAGTGTACATTTCCCCACACTTCTTGAAGGTGAAAATGAATATTTTGAATACCCTTCTTGGTGTTACATCTTCCTATATCAGAAGAGATCTTATTTTGAGTGTTTTTGAAAACTTGGTATTTGGTTTTCCATCATGTTAATTGGAATGAACTTGTATGTTTTAAACACTTAGGAAATTTGGATTTGGGCTTTAAAATTAACCTCAATGATGATGTTAGATTAGATCATAAGATGAACCTTGATTGAGTAATTATAATTAATGGAAATGGCTATGTTTGTAAGTGATAAACACTTGGGGATATTTGGTGGTTTGATTATTACTTTTCCCTTGCATTCTCTTTTATGTTTGTAGTTACATGTATCTATTATTTTTCGTAAAATATATATAAGTTAGTGTATGTTTATCCTTGTTTCCAAGGATCTCTAGGTGGGGAATTACAAATTGAGCAAAGATCTATCCATGGTCTAGGAAGTAACTAAAAGATAGGTGCTAAAAGGTCTTAAAAGGAAGTACATCCATTTTAAGATGGTACATTTAGCCCCCACTTTATAAGGAGTGTGATTTTCCTAGAACTCATGGTAAGAAAGATCAAAAGAAGAATTTGATCTTATCATGACTTAGGAAACAAAGAAATCATCAAGATAGGAACAATTCATAGTTTTCAAGATAAATTGAGAAGCGATAGCAAGCCATCAAGACTAAGGTACTCTAAGCCATACTAGGAACCTATATTTTCCCCTAAGTGACTTGAGTCTTCATAATATACTAAAAACATAATAATAGAGATGTCACTAAAGATAAAAGAAGAGAGAGAGGGTTGTGATTAACTTTCCCAATAAGGTTTTCATTCCATATTGGTAACCACACAAAAAGGGATAGGATTGAACAATCTAGAAAATTTGTGTTCTTGATAGTGCTTTGATATTTAGTCAAAGTAATCAACTTAACATTAAGAATTTTAGGTAAAATAATTTCATGATTAATAGAAGATATGTCAAGAGAGGATTTTTACACATAATGAGATTCAATATTTTTTTGTCTATATCCTAAATTATGATCAACAATGGTATAAAAATAGTACTCATTCCACCCATTGCCTAAGGGCATATTTCTTTTGTGTTATTTCATCCTCGATGAATCTATGATAACCAAGATGAAAAAAATTATCTATAGTGCTAGTTTTGAGAGATTCAACACGAGGAGAAGTAGTAATAGAGTAATGAGAAAGAGCATTTGTTCCAAGTTTCATGAATGAAAGATCATTAAATCTATACTCACCATTGAAAGTAGGGATTAAAATATAATTCACCCCAATCATCCTCTAAAAGAACACTTGTAGTAGGAGGATCATTATTTTATTCTTCATTTTGTCATTCATTAACATTTAAACAACTTTTTTGGTTTAGTATCCGCATGAAGAGTGTATTTTCACCATCCATCATTCTCATTTCATCAAACTTACCTCTCAAGCTTATTTAATTTTTCCCTAAAGACATTTTTGTTTCCTCCATAGATGGTATGCAATGTATCCCACATTTTCCTTGCATTTTTACAATCTTTTATGTCATTAAACTTGGCATAGATTAGGGCTTATGCAATCTCCAAAATAGCTTGGTTGTGTCCTTGCTTCTTCTTTAGTTGTTGAGTTGTTAGAGGAAGAATTTCTATCTCCACATATGCATTATCCACAAAATTTATTGCACCATCTCCAATTCCTTCTAGATATAGCCTTCATCAAACTTCTCCATGCAAGGAACTTCTCTTTGTTCAACCTTGGCATCTCCTTTTTCTACATGTTGATCTTTAGCTTCAAGTACCTTCAAACTTTTCTCTACAAGAATCACTAGTCTAATACCAATTATTCGAATATTTAGAATAACTTAGAGGGGTTGAATTATTTATCGAAGCATTAGATGCACCAATTGAACAAATAAACACTTCAACTACTTCAAATCTTATCATCTATTAGCTCAACCTCTATTGCAAATTATCAATAACATCAACTAGTAGTCCACTATCCTAATAATAATAGACTTTCATAATGTAAAACATTAATAGTAAATCAATACAAATAACATCCACACAAGCTTAACATTAGGATTTAATGTAGAAACCAAATTTGGAAAACACCACCAGTAACATTGCACCAATCTTTTCACTCTTCTAAACTAAGCTCTTTTAGGAGCCAACTCTATTAAAGGTTATAAAATACACTATTAAATGTGACCTTGTTAAAGGATTTAATCACCCTGTTAGGAGTTTCTTTATTAGAGGAATTTAGAACATTCCACTAGAATGCCACCTTGATTAAAGGAATGACATTTGACTATTAGGTCAACCTTGATTAAAGGATTTCAATATTGATACAATAGTTAGAAAGTAATAGCAAGTTTTAATCTGACAAATACAACTCACTTTGTAAATACAAATCACATTTTGACTCACATGTTGATCCTTTGACTAGCCTTCATTGTCATCTCTATCTCTAATCTTCTTGGCAACCCTTCAACCAATCACTCTTCACCTCTTCAGAACTCTTCTTAGCCTTCTGTTTATGTCAATCAATAGCATCAACAATTGCTTCAACCCTTTTAGGTCTTTCCCAGCTCTTCTAACCTCAACAACTTAGGTCTTGGACCTCCTTAAATAATTGATTCTCATCTTTTTCACTAAAACACCACCATAGATCTTAGGATTTTGTTAGATTCGTCGAATCCTTCCAACATTTTGTCTCCTCTTTTCCCTTCTAGAAACTTCTCCTTTAATCCTTACATACAAATACACAAACACAATTTCCCTTGATTTAAATGCTTCAAATCATCCATCCTTATCTTCAACATGCTTTACATATTCCAAGAAATTAACTCTATTAGCTAGAAATCATAATTTTCTCATTACCTGTCAAAATGTTATCCCTAATTCAACACTATATTTTGACACTCGTCATCACTAGGTTACTTAGTCACTCCTAACATTCTTTTTTGGAATATATATTGACACTTTGTCAATACTAATGCTCGATCAACACTACTTCTACTCAACACATAATGACACTCAGTCAACACTAGCATCACTCAAAAACATTGCAAGTTCCTTAATCTTTTACTCATTTTCTCATTCAATCCTATGCATTTGGTCAATATTTGATCACTCCTTAAAAGCTTTTGTACAATTGTCTTCTTCACTTTTAGCATGATTCAAACAATCACTTTATCTCATCAAAGTCTAACTAATCAAGTGCCTATAGTAGTTTCTTCTCATAACTCAACCTTTCCTCTAAGTTCTACTGTTATGACTAACTTCTCAAATCTTCTTCATCAATCATCTAGATATGACACTTGAATTAGATAGAAAATTGTCTTATCAATAAGGTTTGACATTAATGACAACATAACAATTGTTTCAATTGTAGTTTCTATAAGGAAACTCATATGTAAAAATAGCTTCCTACTCTAATCCCTTAAGGAAAGTATTGTAAAAATTCCTATTAAATCCATACAATTTCATATTTGATATTATGTAAACAATAATATTGCAATCAACCATGAATATAGAAAACAAATAGAGAAAGAAAATACATAAATACAAAGATATACCAATGGGGAAAAACCTTTTGGTAAAATAACCCCACCCCTCCAAAACTTGCACAATATATTATCTTTAACACAAAAGTTACAACACACTTGCAATGCAAGTTCTTTTAGGACATAGAAGACAAATCTAGTAGCATCCAACAATACACTTCTCACTCTCTCCTCTCTTTAACCCTAAAAATTTTTATATCATGCACTTTCCATTTTTAGGGAAACTTCCAAAGAATAATCATATTAGGGTTTTACCATTCTCTAGAAAACTAGGAACCCAAAAAAAATTTAGGGAATACCCTAAACCTCGCATGCTAGATGGATACTTGAGTGTACATTACTCAATGATTAATTGCCACATGTCTTCATATCTTCACCCATCATCATATCTTCCAAAGATATCTCTTACACATAATAAGAATCTATTATAACCATTTCATCCATAATCTCCTTACACATAATTCAAGATATTGACACATACAAGTGCAGTGACACATCAACATGCCAACTAGACATGTACGCTCACACTTAATTACATTATTTGCAAAAAATACATTTACAAAACAAATAATAAGAATAGGAATTATCCAAGGTTGAGACACCTTATTCCTAATAGTTTCCAACACTATAATATTATTTAACATCATTTACATTTACTCATTCATTTTACAAGTGGTTATGAAAATCAAAAAAAGGGATATTTACAAGACAATGCATTTTAAATCAATTATTTAATATGTATGTACATTATTATCAACTTTATTTTATTTTGTATTATAATGCATGATTTTCTGATAATTAAAATAAAATAAATTCTCATTAGAACTTGCATGTATACTAAAAAAATCACTATAGCATGATAGCTTTGTGATGTTCTCCCTTACACATACTATCAAAGATCTACATAAACATAATAGAGTCATAGCATTAAATTGGGAAATAATAGAATATATTTAGAATAGTCACCACAAAACAAAAAGAGAAAACCTCAAATGGGAAAATTATTAATTTAAACCTTAAATCATAAAAACATGATTATTTCAATATTAAATTAATGGTAACAAACATCACAAAGAGAAAGATAGAGGATGTTCAATGACTAGTCCAAGCAAGTAAAATACCAAATGTGGAAAGTTCCACCAAGACAATAAAATGAAATGCCAATCAAAAATCATTTTCACAGAACATTGTGATCAAAGTTAGAAATAGAAGAGGGTATAATAACCATAAGGTAATGATGAATACATTGTCCCAAAAGTGTTAGAGAACATTCCCATGCACATCAATCAATGTACCTTTAATGACCTCATACATATGCATAACTATATTATTTTTGGAATGCAATAGTATTAACTATATTATTTTTTGAATTCAATAGTATTATTTCCTAATAAAAATTTATGTATTCCTTTTAATTTAAAGTGGTAAATTTATATGATGAAAAGTCACAAGTAAATATTTCTAGGTTTACATAGTGCCACTAAACAAACAATCTCAATATTTTCTCACAATTACATAGCTTTTCCAAAAAGGTTAAGAAACAAGAAATTTAGGGACATATGCCACTAATCTAATTTATTTATTTCTATATTTAATTTCATTTCTAGTTAACTATATCATTATCCCAAATGATCTATTGTAATAGTTAATTTCATTCCTTGTTACCTAATTAACTGTCCCTTTTTTTTAATTTACAATAATACATCATTTCTCTACAATAGGAAGCATTTCAATGATAAAATGAGATGTTAATAACTACTAAACATAGTCCATTTTATTCACTTTCATGTTAATAAATAATAAAAGTAATAAAAGCACTATACCCCACAAGGAGAAATTATTGACTCTAAAGGCACTTGTTTATTAGTGCAAACTACCTAGTCATTTAGTAGGCAATTTTGTTTGTTCATCACTATGACAGAGCCCATATACGCGTTGAGCTATCAAGTAGAGAAGTGAATAAGTTCAATATGTACTAAATCAGTTATAGTTACTAAGTACACATAAGCATTTTCAAGCAATCCATAGTCCCCAATTATTTCAATGGTTGTTGCATGATTCAGGAGGCAACATACCTTGAGAAAATTAGAAGGAAGATTCAACTATGGATGAGTCAAATTCATGTCAAGGGATAGCATGAGACAAAAATAAGATTCGAGCATAAGAAGAAATATTTGTTGAGTAACATATTTTTTGAATTTAAGTTTGGAATGGCACAAACTCATATGTAAACCATTTTACTAAGATGGAAGTGTGTCTTTATGATTGAGGAGTTATTTTTGGAGATAATTACACTTGCAATATCAAATCATTACTCCCTATGTTATGTGATCAACCAATTAGAAAAATTTAAAAAGTCAAGATGCAAAAAGGATGAATCCTAATCGTTGATCAAGATCTAGAAGTTTCATTAGATAGCTATAAAAGAAGGGTTTAAACTAGAGTATTATTTTTGTTGAAGTGGTTAGAGATAGAATTGTGTAGTTGAAGGTGAATCAGAGGTTGAAGGATGTTGGAATTTACAATTGGGAAGATTAACTTCTAAGAAGGGGGTGTGAATCAGAAGTAACTAACTTTAACTCTAAAATCATTCACATGCATCTAATTCATCTAATAAACACAAAAGTAAAGACATGCATGAAAATAGATAACACAAGAATTTGGTAACCCAAAAACCCTCCAAAATGAGAAGGTAAAACTGAGTTGGGGATGACACCCACAAAATATCACTACATCAATATGTAACATTTTAAGGTTACAAATTTTGACCACTTCCAATGGTCTACCTGTGAAAGGCCTATCTTGTTAAAGACTTTACACCCTATTAAAAGTGACGTAGTTAAAGGATTTACAAACACTCACTTGGAATGTTACCATGTTAAAAGATTTAGCACCTTGTTTAAAGGCTTACAACATGGCTATTAAACCAACCTATCAACATAGGATTTTCATTCCTAATACAATTGCTAGAGAGTATTAGAAATTCTTGACCTGATGACTTGCAATCTTTAATTTCTGATTCCAGATCCTTGTTCTGCTCTGTCTATTCTGATCCTTGCTTGATCTGATATGCCTCTCTTCAAGACTCTGATACTTTATTCTTGATCAACTAAATTCTACAATGTTTTTATGTTCTTTCTAAGTCTTTACACCCCTCTACACTTTGTTATAATTCATCCTGATACTTCTCACATGCACCAATATAATGGGGTTTCATCCTCCTTTTAAAGGCTTCAAAGACTTAAGGTTAGGTATGAATCTATGATCAACATTCACTCTTCATTTCCTACTCAATTCTTTCACTTTTCATATTGGTTGCATGTCTTCTCCATTTTTCTTATTGGTTGCATGTTGATTACATAGGTAATGCAAAAGATTCGATCTTATCTTCAAGATCCTTTGAGATTCATCCTAAGTCGGCTCAAAAATGGTTTACATCTGATTTTGTGAAGGCACAAACATATATGCTAATTTTGTGTTACTTAGCACTTACTAATTGTTGATGCTTGGCATATATAGGAATTCTATCTCACTTGGCTCCTATAGTAATTCTATTTTTCTTGGCATCTATAGTGACTCGGCATCACTTATCACTCGGCACTTGAACTTCGCTTGGCACTTGAAGTTCACTCGGTGTCTATTGAATCTCTAGCTCAACACACATTGTAGCTCGGCTTCTGTATTATACTCGGCATCAAGTAAGAATTGGTTACGTGTGTTGACACTCAATTGTCAAAACCAATATGAGACCAATAGAAGGACCAAGGAAATAGATCAGTATAAAGAGGAGACAATTTATATCTATCATGTTGAGGTGATTTCATATTGGAAATAGAATGTTTGTCATCAGTAATCAAGTGCAGACTGAAGGATCATGGTATTGATTACATTCTAACAATTATACTAGATGAATCTCTTAATAGAGTGGTACTCATAGTCCTATTATAAATGTCCTAATAGAGTTCTCTCTTTATTGTGATGTATAAATCTTTTAATCAAGGTAGACTTAACAATCTTGTAAGCTCTTAGTAAGGAAGACCCCTTATAGGGTAGATCATCAAAAATGATCAAAATATTTAGCCCTAACAATCACACTTTATTGTTGCAATAGTGAAGACTTTTTGGGTGTCATCCCCAAAAAAAATTTACCTTCACCTTGGAGGTTTTATGTGCTATCACATCTTATGTTATGTATTGATCAATAATTTATATGCAGTGTTCATGTTATTAGATCTTAGGTTTGACATTATATGTTGATATATGATGATGCATGGTTATAGTTAAGGCTAAGATATGTGGTGAATTAAGATTGAATGTGATTCATGTTTGAAGTGGTAAAAAATTTATAGATCTTGATTCACACCCCCCTCCCCCACCCCTTCCTCTTAGTGTCTTACTTTCCCACTAGATTTCTAACAATCAGTATCAAAGAATAGTTATCTAAGCAAAAAAATTAACCACTTCAGAGTAAAAGATCTTCGAAATGGAAGCCTAAAAATTGGTAAAGGTGATTGAGAATAAAAAGCTTGAATTTTAGCTTATATTTGAGAAAGTCAAGGTTACAAAGGAGGAACTTAAAAAATCCTTAAAGAGAAGGAAAGAAATAGAAATCTAGAAAAATGGCACACAATATAAGGAAGAGGGAATTGAGGAATCATGTGATCAAGGAAGATCCATTGAAATTAATGCAGCAATAGAAGATTCATTGGAGAAGAAAAATATCCTCAGTGAAGAAGTAAGAGAACTAAAAAAGAGAACATCAAATACAATCAATTAGGTTATGTGAAGTTACTAAACAAAAGAAAAAGGTTCTAGAAGATAAGATAATGGTTGATAAAGATAAAAGACAAATGGTCACAAGTATTGGTGAGAGGATCAATGAAGTAAAAAGGATAACTCACAATCAATTTGACATGGTTAATCAGCTATTCAATTCCATTCATGAGATTGCTAGGAAGGTGGAAGAGATTGCAAATATGAGATCTAAGAATAATTAACTAAAATGTGAGTTGAGATCTAAAAAGGAAATCATTGAAAGGATGAATAAATTAGGAGAGGTTATGAGATAACTTGGTGAATAGATAAAAGCACAAAGAAGACCTCATGACACTAATGGATTAGGCTACATCAATTTCATATCATCTGCCAAGAAAGGAGAGTCATAAAAAAATGGATATCAAAGGAATGCAAAACCAAAGAATGAGAAACCTATATGATATTAGTTTGGAAAGATAGGCCATACAATAAATGTTTGTAGGAGAAAAACTATTAAGTCAAATCTTAGCCCAAATTCAATGGTAACTATTTCAATTGCAACAATCATGGACATCAAGCACATTAATGTAGAACAAATACCAATAAGACAAAAGCTACATCTAGATTTAAAGGTTATTGTTACACATGTTAGAAGTATGGTCACAAGGAACAATATTGAAGATCTAATACAAAAATGTGTTTGACACCTCAAGATCAAGGCAAAGCAACTAGGCAAGACAATACTATAAATTGGGATTATAATACTATTGGAAACCACATTTGGAAGAATTGTTATATTTTTATTGATGTCAAACCTTACTTGTGAGATATTTTCTACCTAATTAGAGTTCAATACGATTCAAATAATGAAGAGGATTTGAAAAGAAGAGATAACAAGAAGACCTAGTGGAAACATTGAGCTATGTGGACCTACAATGGGCACTTGATTAGTTGGCACAATGGAAAGATAATGTATTGTTTAATCATTACACTAAGTGGAGAATATAGTTTAATTGAAGCCTAATAGAGATTATCAATGGAATACCAAATGCATAGGCTAAACTAAGCAATAGAGAAGAACATCAAGGAACTTGTAGTTGAAGTCAAGTTGTGCTAGTGTCGACTAAGCGATAGTAGAAGCTAAGAAAATATATTGTTAACCAAGTATCATAAAAGATAGAGTATTTTGAGAAAAATAGTTAGTATTGATAGAGTCTTCTAGTGATCACTAAGGCTGACAAACATAGTATTGGCACAATGGGAGCATTTGATAATTTGTAAAGGAATTCAGATTCCTAGATGACACAATTGAAATTATGGATTAGTCAAATGTTTGAAGGATAAGTATTGGTGAGATGGAGAATTTAATGCATGATAAACCATGTTAAGCATTCCTAGGCATGGATTCATAGAGAAATTTTGAGAAGTGTCTAGAAGGAGAAGGAGGAAACAAAATGATGGAAGGATTCAATGAGTCTAACCTAACCCTAAGATCAAAGGTGATGTTTATATGGAAAAATATTAAAGCTAACTATTTAAGGAGGTATAAGGATAACCTAGAGAGGTTAGCAGTTGTTGATTATGTTTATTGGAAAACTTGAGAAGAAGGATGTAAAGAGATGAGAAGATTTTGAAGTGTGATTGAAGGGTTTCCAAGAAAATTTGTGATGGAGATATTAATGAAGGCCATTCAGTGAATTAGTAGATGAGATACATTGTGATCTATATTTTCAAAGTGAGTTGTATTTATCATATCAACCTCTTGTTACTTTCTAACCATTGTATTAGTTAAATCCTTTCATCAAGTTTGACCCAATAGTCAATTGTAAAGCATTTAGTCAAGGTGACATTGTAATGGGATATTCTTAAGACCACTAGCAAGGCCACTCCTAGTAGGGTGATTAAATAATTTAATAGAGTCACACCTAAAATTATGTATTGTAACCATTTACATGGTTGGCTCTAAATCAATTTCGCTTTAGAAGAGTTAAAAACTAGTAGCATGTTACTAGTGGTTTTTTTCAAATTGGTTTTCCACATTAAATCATGGTGTCATACTTGTCTTAATGGTATTTGATGTGTTTTATTTCTAATTTCTTTACATTCTTCTAGTAAGTTACTATTCGGATAGAAAATTGCAATTTTATGCTACTATTAAGCTTATATAGACATTGAGTGGACTAATGAATAAATCTGAGTTATTAAAAGTGATTAAAAGTTTATTTGGAACATTTAGACCTAAGGATAATTGATTCCCCCCTCCCTATCCCCTCCTCTCAGATATTCTAAAATCATTCTAACAATTAGTAACAGAGCTTTTGGTGCTTGTAAGGAAAATTTGAAGGGACTTAAAGCTAAAGATCAAGATGTTCAAAAAGGAGGTACCCAAGTTGAACAAGGAGAAATTCCCTGCATAGTAAAGTTCGATGAAGTTTCACTTTGATAGAATTATAGATTTAGCAGTGTACTATCTAGAGCATAACTAAATAGCACTACTAGTACCTATGATATCTGAATAGATAAAGGAGAAACAAGAAAATAATCATGCAATATTGGAGATTACATCTACCTTAAGTTACTCAAAGTTTGATGATATAAAGGAATGTAATACTACAAAGGAAATGTGGGAAAAAATGGAAAAGATCCATGGTGGAGACAAGAATGTACTAAGAACTAAGTTAGAAAGATTGAGAAATGAGTTTGATGATATGAAGATGAAAGAAGGTGAGGACATTGTACAATACTATGCCCAAATCAAAGAAGTGGTGAATGCAATTAGAGGAGTTGGAGGAAGAATCAATGATGGAACTGTGATCAACAATATATTAAGAACCCTATTTCCAATTTATGTTATTATATTTTTTGCAATACAAGAATCAAGATGTACTCCCAGTAATGATCTGACCTTGGATAGTCTAATTGGGAGACTATTTTTTTTTGAATTTTAAATTTTTGATAATTTTGCTGCCCCTACTATTAAATTGCTCTTAATTCATAATTGGTTCTACATAAGTCTTAGAAGAAGAAATGAAAGTATGAGGGTAGCAATAATGAATCATCTCATGATGATCTTGAGGATCTTAAAATATTAATGGCTAGAAGCTAGCAAGAGGCAAAGGAAAATTCAAAGGTAAACTTCCTATAATCTATTTTTTATACAATAAAGTTTTTCATATCGCTACAAGATGTCCTAATAGGGATGAAAAGCATGAAAAGAAAGACAAAGTACCAAGGAAGAAGAGATGAAAGAGGCAACAAAGGATACAAAGACTACAAGGGAAAATATAAGAAATATTGTTGCATTATTGAAGAAGAAACTGATAGTGATCTTGATAGCCATGATGAATAAATTGTTTATGTTGCAACAAAAGATGATTCGGATGAAGATGAGAAAAGTGCACTTATTTCATATGTGATTAAAGGTGATACATGGATAATTGATAATAGTTGTTCACATCACATGACTGGTAATAAAGGTAATTTTGAAACTTTAGAACATTATAAAGGAATTTTATCAAGTTTTCACAATCCATTTTTGACTAATTATCTTTCTAGATTTTATTGTGCATGTAATTTTTAGCATCAATGTTTTTGATTACACTCTATGATCCATCATCAAGATGAGAGAATGCCATAATGGAATGGTAAAGGAAGTTGTTTTAATTTTGGTAATGATGCATCATGTCTTGTTAAAGGTAAAGGATCAATAATATTTACTAACAATATCATATGTGATCATGCTTATTAGGTTAAATGATTGAATTATGATTTGTTGAGTGTTGCACAATTGAATAGTTCAAGTTACAGAGTTGAGTATCAACACAAAAAAGATAAGATCTATAATGGTTTTGGAGAACTTATTGGAAGTAGAGAACAAACAAGAGGTAGCTTGTTCTACCTATATAGAATATGAATACATTTGGTTATGACATAAGAGGTTATTTCATGTCAACTTTGATAATTTGGTAAACATTAGTAAAATGAAAAGAGTAAGAGGATTTCCAAGATTGAAGAAACCTGAGAATGTAATGTGTAAGTAATGTTGATTATGTAAAATGAAAAGTCTAATTTCAAGAGCAAGACCTATTCATCTAATAATGTATTGAAGTTAGTTAATACTAACCTTTCTAGAATTATTAGTGTGCAAAGCTATTGTGGTGACGAGTATTTTATTCTATTTGTTGATGATCACTCTAGAAAATGACTGTGATGTTTCTCAAAGAGAAACTTGATGGATTTAAATTATTTAAGTGGTATTTTACTATAGTTGAAAAGGAAATAGGTAAAATCTTGAAGTGTCTAAAATCTGATAGAGAAGTGAATTTATATCTAAGGAATTCAACATATTCTACAATGATAGAAGATCAATAGATAGATGTCAGCATCAAGGACCCCTCTATAGAATGGTATATTTGAAAAAAGGAATAGATCAATCATGGATTATACTAGGACATTGGTGATGGAGAAGAATATTTCACAAAAGTACTAGAGAGAAGTTGTAAGTATAGTTGTTTATACTTTGAACTATGCTCAAGTTAGGAAAGGTACAAATGTTACACCTTTTGAATTATGGTATGGATATACACCTAATCTAAAGTATTTAAAAGTATTTGGAAGAAAATATTATATACAGAAAGACAATAGACATGGAAAACTTGATGTTAAAAGTGATGAAGGCATATTCCTAAGATATTCCACTAATAGCAATGCATATAAATGTTTGAGTTCTAACACTAAAAAAGTTGTGGAAAGTGCAATGTTAGAGTTTATGAATATGAAGAGAAAAATGAATTTGAATGCAAACAAGAACCTAAAGACTATAAGAATTCAGTATATGTCTATGAAGGAGAGCCTAGACCCTACCTAATCCTAAAAATAAAGTAGCTAAGTAGTAGCAGTTCATTGCAATAGACTGCCAAACATCAGGAAGTTGAAGAATTTGAATATGCAAGAAGTTCTAACAGAAATGAATTTACAAGGTGAACCTGATGAGCCATTACAAGAAGAAAGAAGAGTTGAACCTATGCTAGGAAAATATGTAAGAAGAAATCATACACCAAATCAAATCATTGGAGACAAATATTCAAGAGTTATGATAAGAAAAAGACAAAGGATTGGTATGTTCTTACTATGTGATTATGAGCCTTGATTAGTCAAGAATACACTTGAGATGAAGATTGGATTACATCCATGAATGAAGGGATTGAGAAAATAGAGAAGAAAAATACTTGGACATTGGTGCCTAGACCAAAGGACAAAAATTTTATTGGTACAAAATGGGTATTAAGAAACAAAATGAATGAGAAATGAGAAGTCACAAGAAACAAAGAAAGAATAGTTTACAAGGGATATGCACAAGAAGGAGGAATTGACTATGGGGAAATATTTGCCTCAATTGCAATGTTAGAAGGAGTGCGCTTGCATATATTTCTTACAAAGGATTCAAAGTGTATTAGATAGATGTCAAATCTATATTTCCAAGTGGACTACTAGAGGAAGAAGTCTATACTGAACAACCTAATGGATTTATTGATCTAAGCAAGAGGAATATGGTATGTAAGATACACAAAGAATTGTATAGATTGAAAAAAGCTCCTAGAGCATGGAATGAAAGGTTGCCCACATATTTGGCGAAGATTAGTTTTGTAAAGAATAATGATAATGGTAATCTATAGTTGAAGATTAAATTTTAAAAAGGGGTCCTATTAGCTGAGATAGTTGTGGATGATATCATATTTGGAGAAAAAGATTCATTATAAAAATCATTTGCTAATGAAATGAAGAAAGAGTTTGAGATGTCTATGTTCGGAGAGATCAAATTCTTTGTTCATTTGCAAGTATATAAAATGAACAAGGGTATAAACATTACACAATCCAAGTATATAAAGGAGATATTAAAGACCTTAGGAATGCAAGACAAGACCAAATACTACACCTATAGCTACTAGACATAAACTTTCAAAGAGTGATAATATTGCAGATGTAAATCAAACCTTGTATAGATTAATGGTAGGAAATCTGCAATATTTTGTTCACAATTGATGCAAGAGCATCCAGAGGTATAAGGGCAATCCTGTGTCACCCAAAAAAAATATACTTAGACTTAGTTTTTGTTTCACGTGTTTTCATTTTTGGATACCCATTTGGGTCAAATAAAGGTTCCAACTCTCACAGTTCCACTATCAGTGTTCGTGTAAATCCTGAAAAAAATAGGAGTATGTAATTGAGCCATCATTTTGGTGAACTAGGAGGTGTAAATTGGCTAGATGAATTTAATTGTAATTTAGAGCATTCCAGAAAAAGAATCAGGTCAAAAGGCCCCACGGTTTGAAAGTTATTGCAATTTTTCAGGTTGTGGAGACCTCCTAAGAATGCTTCAAAGTCAGGTTAGGGGCATTAAATGACCTCAAAAAGGGTTGAAAATGGGGGATGAGTGAAGCTTTTCCATAGGACTATAGGGTGCTTTGAGAGCTTTCTGAAAATGTAAACGGTTCGTCAATCGAAGCTACCGTTCAAAAGTTATGCCTCCCAGAAGTTCGATTACCATTTTTGGATTCTTCTATATTTGCGTCAACTTCTAACGCAGCTTCTGGAACCTTCTATTTGGTTGGTGGATGCCTACTAGCACTTTCTAGAATGTACTCCTAGTCCTTAACCCTTTGGGGTCTATTTTAAGGAGATTTCTGGCATTGTAAAAGGCAGTACGGAGTGGAGTTTGAGAGGAGGTATTGAAAGAAGAAATTATCTCCACATTTATGCTATTGTAAGCCCTTAGGGCATGTTTTGAAGTTTATTTTCTCTGTACTTAATGTACTAGCTTATTTTTTAGTTAATACAATTTCCCTTTTCTGTTGTGTCCATTCTGTTCTTGGGTTTTGTCCCCATCAAGTGGTATCAGAGCAGGTTTTCCTGAGTGTGTAGACAGAGCGCCGACTATGAGGCAATTTGCACCAAGACTGTGTGGTTGTGGGTTTGAGTTAAGAAGATGCCTCCATGAAGAGAGCATGGTGGAAGGGCCAAAGCTATTAATCTTGAGGAGGTTAGAGCCCTCCAAAGGTAGGTACAAGCATTGCAGGAGGAGCTCCATAGAGGAGAAACTGTGGCTGCAGGTGATGAAAGTGAAGATGACAACAAAGAGGATGAAATTGGATCAGAAGGGGAATTTGATCGGGAAGTTCTAAATCATGCAAAGGAAAGGCTTTTTAGGGCCATTACTAAGTTTGGGAAAAAACCTACAATTGAAGTGGGTGTATTTTTAGGAAATCTGAAACCAAATGAGTTGATTGATTGGATCAATGAACTGGAAGAATACTTTGAGTATGAGGATATCAAGGACCCAACTAGGGTTAAGTTTACAAAGTCCAAACTGAAAGGCCATGCCAAAATCTGGTGGCAAGAGGTTTAATTGGAAAGAAACAGAAGAGGAAAGGAGAAGATCACAAGATGGGATAGCATGGTGGACAAATTGAAGAAGCGGTTCATTCTTGTGGACTACGAGCTTGATTTGTTTAAGAAGATGCATGGGTTAAAGCAAGTAGGAAGACCAGTCCAAGAATATATAGAGGAATTTTACTGACTCTTGATTAGAGTAGGGCATGCAAAAGCAAATAAGGAGAAGGTTGCTCATTATATCAGTGGGTTGTGACCTAGCATCCAAGAGGAATTAAGTCTGGTAAGAATGACCAGCGTTGAAGAGGCATACCAGTTTTCCCTATGAGTTGAAGAGAAGTTGAATAAAAGGTTTGAAGGAAGACAAAGAGGGCACGGTCAAGGAGGAAGGAGAAGTGGTAGATCGTCTGGAGGCTACAATGAAACCCAAAAGAAAAATGAAGATGTGGCTACTAGTAGGAACCAGAGGAATGAGGGTTTCAACCGCTCCCATGATCGGGACTTTGGAAATCAGAGAGGAAGAAGTAGAGGACGTGGACAAGGAAGAGGAGGCTTCTGTGGTACCTATTTCCATTGCAATGAAGAAGGTCATCGTGCCTTTGAATGCCCTCAATGACAAGGAAGGACAGATAGGAGAGCTAATGGCCAAGCTAGGGTTGCTCATGTGGATGAGGATGCACAATCATCACATTCAGAGGATGCAGAAAGAGGAGAGACCTTGGTAAATGAAAGAGTCCTACTAAGTGGTGAGATTGAACCAGTACAATGGAGGAGTTTGTTCCGTAGCAGATGCAAGTGTGAGGATAAATGTTGTGACGTGATCATTGATAGTGCTAGCACTGATAACTTGGTATCAGAAGAGATGGTCTCTAAGATGAAGCTCAAGAGGGAGAAACATCCCCAGCCCTATCAGATTGCTTGGGTAAAAGATGATCATAAGGTCCTGGTGTAATCACCTAAAAATGGTCATCTAGACTATTAGCCCCCTTCTCAGCATTTTGGCTAAATTAATTTAATCATTTACCTAGACCAAATTGCTAATAATCAATTTATTTGATTATAACCTATAGTTTGACTATGCTATCCTAAGTTCATTTTTTGATTAAAAGAACATGTCCCCTTTTAATTAAATAAAAGACCCCATTCTTCTAACCCACTTAAAGTGCACACATAAAGTCTTTTTTCTATTTTGCAATTAAAAGAAAAGGCTTTGTGACTTTTGTCTTATATGACAAGTCAACTTATATTCTATTGGTTGATTTGTGTGTGCACATGGATCACTCCTCTTTTCAAATTCCACCGTTGATCATCCACCATCTTCATCTTGATCTCTACCATCCATACATCTTTAAAAGGGAGAGAGCTTTCCCCCTCAATCCAATCCATCTTTTGAACATTGTTATGCTGTAGGTTTTCTAACAGGTTTTCTTTAGAGCTTTGTGGAGAACTTCTCTTCCTTGTCTACATTCTCTCATCCATGGCATTTTAGCTTAGATTCATGTTGCATGTTAGTTTAGCTTCTATTTTGCAATAATCTCTCACATAGCTTAATATTTGGATTGTAACACTCTCATTCATATTCTAGCATAGCTACATTTGACATTCTCATTCTAACTTAATCTTCATTTGCATTGCATCCTTGAGGAACTCCTTGGGACATTTGCATTCTTGCATCTTGTCTTTGGAACCTCCCATTGCATGGTTTACTAGCAAGAAGAGTATCTCTAAGGCTCATCTGAGAGCCTTTTTATTCTTGAAATATACTCTCTTGCACTCCATGGATAGGGAGCTCTAAGCCGGCATCCAAGCTTTCCAAACTCATGGAATTGTTTGGATAGAATGGTTTAGAGTGTGACACAATCTAGTGTACATTTTTGGCGCCCACCGTGGGGCTTGAATCAAGTTTCTAGCTCCATTTTCTTTTATTCTTCATCTCTGGTTTTTTATAGTAGCATATTGGATCTAATCAAATGCTTTTGTAGAATTATCACTTTGATTTTAAGGTCAACCTATAAGTAAATTGGTTTGAAGGTCAAAAACTTAGTTGGTTTAAAGATTTGATCATATCTTTTAAACCGCATAGAGTTTGGTTCTGAAATTTTTTTTGCAGGTTGGATATATGCTCAAAATGTTTCAGTCCGATTTTCAGAGCATTTTGACGTGATTCTTGGGAGTTATGAGTTTTTCTTATTTTTTTATAAAAAGCCATTTCTGATCGCAAATCAGCAATTTTTTAAAAAAAATTTACATTTTCAGAAAGGTTTTTCAATTTACATTTTCAGAAAGGTTTTTCAATTGTAATGGGGGTTCTTTTTTTGTGTTTTGAATTTTGAAGTCGTATTAAAGATCAAAAACTCGATTTGATAAATTTGGTCTATTTTGACAAAATTGATCTCTAGAGCGCAAATGAAGAGATTTTTTAAAATTTCTTGCAGTTTTGGAAAGCTCTCTGATTTTTAATAGGGGTCTCTTCTTTTCATTTTCATTTTTGGATAGAAAATCATCGTAAACAAGTCTAATCTTGTTGACTAGGTCAAAATCAAAGAGTAAAAATGAGAGCATTTATGATTAACTTCCACTTTCTTTGCATGAACTTGGTTGGAAGATAAATTGGATTTTTGAGGAAACTCACCACTTTTTGTTAAAGATTTTTATGTTATTTCATACTAACTTTTGGTGCTAACAAGTTGTGAGTACAGGTTGCCATCCTTATGAAAAAAAAAAAATTGAAACATTGCATAAAAAGAACGCATGTCAAAGCTTCAAATGCACAAGGGTTACTAATGATTGTTTACAGGGCTGCCCAATGCATAAAAACCCAATTTTGCTTATTCTTTACTTTTACATGTGCAGCATATACTAGTTGTTTATTTTTAGGCACATTAAAACTTACAATTGGGATCTTTTGGTGATAGGAGAGTATGCTCTTCACCCTTGTGGTGAATCAGAAATCTTGACTTACCATTTGGTTTCAAGAGTAAGAGGCAATTGAATCTTCTTGGCGTGTTTGGGAGAAAACAATTGGAATAGGAGAGTATGCTCTTCACCCTTGTGGTGAATCAGAAATCTTAACTTTCGAAAGTTGATCCACTCTTTGTGTAGTTAGAATCCTTTAGAGGGCCTGCTCTCGGACAACCTGAGAGGAACGACCCAAGTGGGGACAAGCAAATTACCCGGCTCTTCCAACCCACTATAAACTCAAGGCTATCAAGGACACAAAACCTTGGTAGACGTAGTGTTTATCTTCGCCTAGTGTGATCGCTTATGGGATTTCGACCATAGGGAGATCACTAGGCAAGAATGCTTAAGGTACTCTTGTGATCGCAAGATCGGTTACTCATCGCAAGGTGAGGTGTCTCGTAATTGGGAGCAAGAGGAACACTATGAATGGAAGCCCGATCTAAAAACTCTAAGTTAGTAACTACCTTTTTTTTAGCCACTCAACTTCTTGGTGCAAGGATCGATCCTAGTGGACTACCCGGATCACCCCAAGATTTACACTCACCATATGTGTTCCCTTGGTTGTGCTTATGGCACTTCCATGACAAAGCCAATATCTCTTGTGGGAAACCACTTGGTGTGAGGCAAAGGAGCATCAAGCGTGGGCCAAGTTGTTGAGTAATGAACCATGTACTTTAGGTAGATATTGCTTGATGTGTTCTTGAATGTGCTAGACCTGTGGAAATTTTTGGAATATACACATGATGATAGTTATATAGCTTTCTTTTAAGACCTCACATATGCTTGTATCATGCAAGGTTGCTTTGTCCCTTGCTTGATTGTTTGAAGACTACTTCATGTGTCACTATCTTGCTTGGAAAGAAATTGTTTTTGAACATCAAACTTGCTATGCTATCAACTATTGTCAAACTTTTTCAACCAAGTCAAAGCATCAACTCTTAACATTTTTCTTATGTTGCTTGCTAAGGGAGTCTCATCATTTGACTCTGATTTGCTATGTCTCTAGTTCTTGAACATGCTTAAGGTGGCTCTTTGGTCTTAGTGCTCTTGGTCTTTTTGTCTTCATGGTCTATGTCCACTTGCTAGTTATCTTTTTGCTGAAATGGTTGCCTTGATTTCTTGACTACGCTCTTGGGTTGGAGAGTTGTTCACTTGTCACCTCGCTTGCTCTATCTATTTGGCTATTTGGGCATCTTGCCTAGCTATTGACTTGAGTCATTCATGTCGTAAGTTTCTTGGACATATTGTTTGACAAGTTGCTTTAATCTCTATCTACTATCTTGGCAAGTGAACACTCTACCTCTTATAGTTTCAACATCAAGTTATCTTCTAGACTATTTTATGCTTGGCTTTGCATCTAAAACTATGGGATATAAACCTTGTCCTACAAAACTTCAACCAAATCTAGATGATCATGATATCCTCCATGTCACTAAAGAGTTTCAAGATCTATATGTGCAATACAAAGAACTAGAAGAGACAAATGATCTTTCTTACCTTCATCTCTCTAAGCGCATGACAAAAATGAAGTCTAAACTTGAGAAAAGGTTAGAGGAGAAGATTGCATCATTACATGAATCTTCCTTAAGGTCTTTTCATGCATGTGATTCACCTTCTTTGAGGTCATCCTCTTCTTCTAGGTCTACATGCTCTACTTCAAGACATCAAATGTCTTCATCTTCTAGATCTAAAGACCTCTTTAGAGAAGAAGCAAGTGATACCTCCTTTGAGCCTATGCTAAAATTTCATGATGGACCTATCTTTGACCAAGATAATGATGAAGACATGAATGCATTCTATTCACTTGAGAAACAACAAGACGATACTAGACATACTTCTAATAGAACTTTTGCTCCCTTGGAAGATTCTTATGATGACACTTTGCAAAAACTTCTTGGCAATAAGATCATCATGTTACCTAAGTCTAGTTC
Source organism: Cupressus sempervirens (assembly GCA_028749045.1). NCBI lineage: Eukaryota > Viridiplantae > Streptophyta > Pinopsida > Cupressales > Cupressaceae > Cupressus > Cupressus sempervirens. Next base: position 331,920,189 of record CM053790.1, read on the forward strand.
ATATGGAAACCCATTCTTGGATATCTATTGTGCTTATCATCAACATAATGAGCATAGTACTTCAAATTGCATTGAGCTAAAACATAAAATCCAAGATCTTATTGATAATGGAATTATTGATACCTCTAATGATTCATGCAATGAAGATACTTCTCTTGAGCAAGATTACATTAATGAACCTATGTCTAGTAGCAGCTCCATTACATCTTCCACTTCTTCCAACACTCATGCATCTCCCAACACTTCAAATCTTTCCAGTATGCCTCCATCAAATAAAGAACCTAATGCTTTCCACATAGACTACATGTATCCTCAAGGGCTACCTCTAAAAGAAACTCTAGCTAACCTTCACCTGGCTGCAAACCTTTTCCATGCTACCAATCCTAAACATCCTCAACCTTCATGCACTACTCCATTCACTCTTCATTCTCCCTTGTCCTTAGAAGTGGCTCCATGTCAAGAGGACTCTGAAAAAGAAAAAGCTATAAATGTTAAGAAAGATCAAGATCAAGCACCCTTTCATCTCTTTCAAGATTTTTCCCCTCCATATCCTATATCTTGTCCACCTCCTAAGTATGATGAAGATACCACTTCCATTATCTCCCTTGAGCTTACTAAAAATTATGAGAAAAGTTCTCTTCATATGCTATCCAAAGCTACTTGTCAAGATCAAAGCATCCCCTCATGTTCTACTTCTCCATATCCACTTCAAAATTATGCTCAAGCTTCAAGTGCTACTATTAAAAATGTTGTTCCTATCAAAGGTACTCATGAGTCTATTGATGGCTTTGATGATGTTGCTCATTCTAAAGATTTTGATATCCCTTCCCACTATCCCTTTGCATCTTCTAAATCTATCCTTGGTCCTTATCCATCTAAGATAAATAATTCAAACCTTCCATCCATATTGGGGTCTTATGTTCCTCCATCTCCTACATTCACCCCTAGCTCATTCCCTAGCTCTCCAATAATGCCTCAAGATCAACAAATATTCTCATCCTTGATGAATTATCACCCATCTATCCACCTAAACCAGTCATATCAGCCTTATTCATCCACAAATCCCAAGTCCTTTGGAAGTGAGAATAAACATAAGAATCCATTGAAAAAGAAAGATCACTATGTCCCATCTAATCGACATGTGAATGCTAAGAAGGAGAATTCACAAAAGAGACCACAAAGGTCCCCTATTAAGAGAGCTAAATCAACGAAAATGTGGGTTCCTAAACCCATTATTGAAGAAATGTGTTTTGAAGTATCGAAAAGAAAATCTAAGGCTACATGGATTCCCAAGTCTCTTTTAAAAGAATTGAATATTGAAAATACTTCAAAGTTGACATTCAAGCTTCCAAAGGCTTCTATTCCATCTTCTTCCAAAAAATTTTCTAAAAATATTCCAAAGCCTTCCACTCCACTTTTTTCCAAATCTCTTCTACCACCTCATACATCTAAATCTCAAGCTACTTCATCCATGATTCCTCCATCATTCCAATACCCTTCAAGGTGTGTGTCAATGTTGATCTTGTACAATATTTCAACTACCCTCATTAAATCCTCTAAAGCTTACACTAACTTTCTATACATGAACTATTATCCTCCATATACTCTTCCTACTACCATTTCTCTTTCATCACCCTATCAACATCTTTGAGCATAACTCTCTATGTTCTTGGCTTATCATGACTTATATTTTCTATAAGAGCACTATCTACATTCAAAAAGCTTGAGCTCTTTCTAAAAATTCAAAAAAAAAATGAAAAAATGAAAATGTGCCTTGGTGAGAACCACATCTTGTGGCACCTTGGTAGCAAAAGTAAAGAGAAATAAATTTATCCTATGGTGAAAACTACTTCTTGTGGCACCTTGGATAAGTACCATGATGAAAACCTGGAAAACAGGCATCATGCATAATTCTTCCATCATCCATCTATCCCCTCTTCTCTCTTTGATCTTGACAATGTTGAGCTATCTTTGCATATTGGCTATCTTATCCATGAGATTTTCTATTGTGCTCTCCCATTCACTCATAGCCTCTATCTTGAGCTTTATTCTTATTGCTCTATCCCATTGCTATACTATCTAGTTGACCCCTTGGTCTTGATCATAATAAATGAAACATGGTTCTCATAGGTCTCTTGACATGGCTACTCTTTTGGACTACACACTTCATGCTATCTCACTTGTTCGCTTCATTGTTTATCCTACATGCTATCTTGCTCATTACTTCCATCGCTTATCCAAAACATGCTTCATATGACTATTTCACCTCTTTCCTTAGCTTGGGTACTCTTGAGGAGTCAGTCCTTGAGGATCACTTTCACTTTCTTCATACTCTTTTTTCATCCCTCTTTGCTTATCCACTGGCTCGTTGCTCCATCATATCCTATACCTTGCTAGAAATTGGGAGAAAATGATGTGATCTTGCTCGAGAACTAGTGATCTCTAAATTATTCTAAAAAATCCAAAAAATCATAAATGATGCTGAAAAAAATCCTAAAAATCAAAAAATGTTCTGAAAAAATGATCATCTTAGTAAAAACCTAGCAATAGGTGCTTTGATGTATCACCAAAAAAATTAAAAAATTAAAAAATACAAAAAAATTGAAAAAAGTCCTAAAAAAAGCTGTCAAAGTGGTGAAAACCTGGAAACAGGCGCTACTTGAAACCCTTGCACCTATGTCTATCAATCTCAATCATCCACTTTGCTACACATTTCCTAGCTTGGAATTGTTTCTTGTCCTCATCTTGGGGGCATAGCTACTTAGCCTATTGAGGTATTCTTATGGATTAGGGTTTCTTTGACAACTCACAAAATAGTGTTTCTCAACACTTACCCCACTTTGACATCAAGTGTTTTTTAACACTTTACAGATAGTTTACCTACGGTCTCCGATGTCGCGATATCTCACTATCAGAATCAAGTCTGGAAGAAATGGCCAAGTGACTTACACGCACGCACTTTAACACTTAAACGACTGAGCTATGCTAACATTTATCTACTTTGTGTGCTGTCTATGATGATTTCTTTGCCATGTATTCCCTCCCTAATAGTCTTTCAAGGATGTCATTGACTAGAAGACTGGGGGCATGGGACATATTTTCTTGATTTCTGCTTGTGGGTATACTTTTGTTTGTCTATAGTGTTGTAAGCATTCATGCTTGTCCTATTCAACACTTTGACTTATAAATGTATCATCCTTGATTGTTTTGCAAGATCACACTCAGGGTTTATCCTGGCGCTTATGCCTTGATACAGGTGTAATCTTGCTAAATTAAACTTAGGGAATCTAATCGTGTAGTTATCTTGACTTACATGTCTCTGATGCTTAGATTGGATTTCCACATACCTATCTAATATCGATCATATTCATATCCTCATAGTTATACTAGTGATGGTTGTATGATCTCATGATGTCCCTAATAAATGCTCAATGATGAAATTAAGAGTCTAAATGTTATGCGCTTCTTGCTGGTAAACCACTTTGCATATTAGCTTGCATTTTAGGTTCATTTTCTAGCTTAGTCTTGCATTCTTGCATATGGGGAGAGCTCTCTCTTCATCTTTTTGTGGACATATCAGCTAACTCCTTTCATATATTTCTTTACTTTCTTCTTGTTCATGTCTTTTCACCTTCTTAATCTTTCGCTTCATCTCTTTTCTATCTTTTCATCACATTATATAAAGTTTTGACCTCTTAAATAATTTTGACATCCTGGATTCATTTTCGGGATCGAAATCCAAATTCGAGTTCATCTTGATGGTCAAAATTGTCTTTTAAAATTCTACTTTCTTCTGAGCAGTTAGCTGACCTTTTGAGGTCTAATCTCTGAATCATCATTGGGGCATCTTCATTTCTTCATGTCTTCATCATTTCCATACTTCATATCTACTTAACTTCACTATTTCATGTCTAAAATCACCTTTCTACTCATTTCGACCTTATTTTTATGCTATATCCTTCAAGGTCAACTCTAGTCAAACTGGGGCATTTTATCAATTTTTTTATATAGTCATTCTTGGGTTCTAATCATCTATCTGTCATCTTGGACATTTCTATATTCTAAGTTTCTCATTTCTAGCCAGTTTTTGCATCCCCTTACCTCATTTCAATTTCGATCCCGAGGGGGCATAAATACTCTATCACTACTTAGGAGCATTTGTTTGATCTTGTCACTTGCTCTCACTCTATCTTCTTTTCTAAGTGTTAGTATTCTTCTTGAATTCTAACATCATCTCTTCTTAGTGTTCAGTACTACTGCTATCAGGCTGTGTATTCAGGACTTGCTATCTATTTCTGCATTTCACTCTTCGGAATTAGACATCTATATCTATCATCGCCTACTTGGCTTCGATTTTCTTTGACATAATGTGTTCCCAGATCGATCACGCATTAGTCAAAGAGGGGCAAATGTAATCACCTAAAAATGGTCATCTAGACTATTAGCCCCCTTCTTAGCATTTTGGCTAAATTAATTTAATCATTTACCTAGACCAAATTGCTAATAATCAATTTATTTGATTATAACCTATAGTTTGACTATGCTATCCTAAGTTCATTATTTGATTAAAAGAACATGTCCCCTTTTAATTAAATAAAAGACCCCATTCTTCTAACCCACTTAAAGTGCACACATAAAGTCTTTTTTCTATTTTGCAATTAAAAGAAAAGGCTTTGTGACTTTTGTCTTATATGACAAGTCAACTTATATTCTATTGGTTGATTTGTGTGTGCACATGGATCACTCCTCTTTTCAAATTCCACTGTTGATCATCCACCATCTTCATCTTGATCTCTACCGTCCATACATCTTTAAAAGGGAGAGAGCTTTCCCCCTCAATCCAATCCATCTTTTGAACATTGTTATGCTATAGGTTTTCTAACAGGTTTTCTTTGGAGCTTTGTGGAGAACTTCTCTTCCTTGTCTACATTCTCTCATCCATGGCATTTTAGCTTAGATTCATGTTGCATGTTAGTTTAGCTTCTATTTTGCAATAATCTCTCACATAGCTTAATATTTGGATTATAACACTCTCATTCATATTCTAGCATAGCTGCATTTGACATTCTCATTCTAACTTAATCTTCATTTGCATTGCATCCTTGAGGAACTCCTTGGGACATTTGCATTCTTGCATCTTGTCTTTGGAACCTCCCATTGCATGGTTTACTAGCAAGAAGAGTATCTCTAAGGCTCATCTGAGAGCCTTTTTATTCTTGAAATATACTCTCTTGCACTCCATGGATAGGGAGCTCTAAGCCGGCATCCAAGCTTTCCAAACTCATGGAATCGTTTGGATAGAATGGTTTAGAGTGTGACACAATCTAGTGTACACCTGGTAATTGAACAATGTTTAGTGAAATTTAAAATTGGGAGTTACCATGATGAAGTTCTCTGTGATGTTATTCTGATGGATGTTTTCCATCTATTGTTGGGTAGACCATGGCAGTTTGATAGACATGCAGTACATGATGGGCATACAAACACATACTCTCTGACAAAGGATGGAGTTCACCACAAATTGAAGCCCATGAAAAAGGAAGGTGAAAAGGTATGTAGCAGTGCTAGGATTTGTCTTGTTGATAGAAGGATGTTTTTAGATGGCATGAAACATCAACATATGTGCTATGCTCTGATTCCTAGGAAAGATAAAGAAGGTAGTAGTGAAATACCACTTGAAGTTTCAAATTTACTAGGGGAATTTGGAGATATTATCTCTGATAATGTTCCAGATGGATTGCCACCAGTAAGGAAAATCAGTCATTAGATAGATCTGATTCTAGGAGCTAGTTTGCCTAATAAGGCTGCTCACAGGATGACTCCTGTTGAAACAGAGGAGCTAAATAGACAGGTTCAAGAGCTATTGAGGAAGTGCTTGATTCGAGAGAGCCTGAGTCCATGTGCAGTACCTAAAGTACTCGCACCAAAGAAAGATGGAGAGTGGAGGATGTGTACAGATTATTGAGCTATAAATAGGATAACCATCAAGTACTAGTTTCCTTTTCCAAGGATGGATGATCTTATGGACTGCTTGAGTGGAGCTCAGTACTTCACAAAGATAGATCTCAAGAGTGGCTATCATTAGATATGGATTCGAGAAGGAGATGAGTGGAAAATAGCCTTCAAGACCAAGGAGGGTCTTTATGAGTGGTTAGTCATGCCCTTTGGATTGACGAATGCCCCAAGCACCTTCATGCGGCTCATGAATGAGGTACTTAACAAGTTCTTGGGAAAAAAAATTTATTGTTTATTTGGATGATATTTTAATTTTTAGCAAGACTTTGGAAGAACATTTATTGCATATTCATAGTGTCCTTGAAAGGCTAAGGAAAAGAAATTGTTAATTAATCTGAAGAAGTGTATCTTTGCAAAAAGGGAGTTAGTCTATTTGGGATTTGTTATATCACCCGAAGGTCTCAAAATGGATCCAGAGAAGGTAAAAGCCATCTTGGAATGGCCTACTCCAAGGTCTGCTACTAAGGTAAGATCATTTCATGGTCTGGTTAGTTTTTATGGGAAGTTTATTAATAATTTCAGTGGCATATGTGCACCCCTAACTGATACAATAAGAGGGGATAGAAAAGAGTTCAAATGGACTGCAGGAGCTACGAGAAGTTTTGAATTGCTGAAGAAGAAGGTGACAGAATAGCCTGTGTTGGCACTTCCAGATTTTAGAAAGGTTTTCTAGGTGGATTGTGATGCCAGTGGCAGCGCTATTGGGGCTGTATTAAGCCAAGAAGGTAAGCCTATTGCATATTTTAGTGAAAAATTGAATGATGCAAAGAAGAAGTATTCTATTTATGATAAAGAGTTCTATGCAATAGTTCAAGCCTTAAAGAAATGGAGGCATTATTTATTGGCAAAAGAATTTGTTTTGTATACTGATCATCAAGCATTACAATACCTAAATAGCCAAGGTAAATTGAATCAAAGGCATATGAAGTGGGTAGAGTTCTTGCAAAGCTATACATTTGTGTTGAAGCATAGAAGTGGAAAATCTAACAGGGTTGCAGATGCACTAAGTAGGACACAATTGTTGCTTACAATAATGCAGGTTGAAGTAGTTGGGTTTGATGAACTCAAGAAATTGTACCCCGAGGATTCTGATTTTGCTGAAGCATGGAAAGCTTGTAAAGAACCTGTTGTTGTAGATAGAACCAAGTGGTTAGACCATTTCATTCAAGATGGCATGTTGTTCAAAGGTAGTCAATTGTGCATTCCAAGGAGTTCCATGAGGGAAAATCTGATTAAGGAGAAACACAGTGGAGGAATGGCAGGACATTTTGGTCAAGATAAGACCATTGCCATTCTTAGAAAACATTATTTTCAGCCTCAAATTTCACAAGATGTGAAGAAGTTTGTACAGAGTTGCCAAATTTGTCAAGTTGCCAAGGGGTTTAGTCACAATACTGGCCTATATCAGCCATTGCCTGTTCCATCAAGGCCATGGGAGGACATAAGTATAAATTTTTTTCTTGGATTGCCAAGGACACAAAGGGGTAATGACTCAGTATTCGTGGTGGTTGATAGGTTCTCCAAAATGGCACATTTCATTCCATGCCACAGAACTCATGATGTTGTCCATATTGCAGACTTATTTTTCAAAGAGGTGGTAAGACTACATGGTCTTCCAAGGAGTATATTTTCTGATAGAGATACTAAATTTGTGGGGTATTTTTGGGGGACATTATGGAAGAAGTTGAGAACAAACCTAAAATTTAGTTCCACGCATCACCGACAGACTGACGGCCAAACAAAAGTGGTAAATAGAAGTCTGGGCAATTTGTTGAGATGTTTAGTTGGGGATAAGCCCAAGGGATGGGATTTGATTCTACCACAAGCAGAGTTTTCTTACAATAACTCTATAAATAGGAGTGCTAGAAAATCACCATTCCAAATTGTATATGGGAATAGCCCAAGGACTGCACCAAAATTGAGGAAGATAGAACAAGGGGAGAGGACAAGTGTTGAAGCTGAGGAATTTGCTGAACATATCACTCGTCTACATGAGGAGGTTCAAGCACACATTACCAAGATGAATCAAGAGTATAAAGCTAGGGCTGATCAAAGGAGAAGACATAAGGAATTCCAAGTAGGGGATCTAGTCATGGTGCACTTACGAAAAGAAATATTTCTAGCCGGTACTTACAACAAGCTGAAAATGAAGAAATTTGGCCCCTACAAAATTTTGAAGAAACATGACTGAGGAAATGCATATGAAGTGGAGTTGCCAGATGGTATTCACATTTCTCCCATTTTCAACATTACAGATTTAACAAAGTATCATGATGATGGTGCAGATGAGGAGCTGGTGTTAAAGCCATGTCCAATTCCTGCTTCTAAGTAGGAGGAGATAGAAGACATTCTAGATCATCGTGTGGGTAGGAGTACCAGAAATAGGCAGTATGAAGAGTATTTGGTCAAATGGAAAGGATGACCGATTGAGGACTCAACTTGGATTTTAGCAGCTGAGGTTTCCCGTTTGGGATTTCCTCTACCATTCATAAAGTGACAGGGTCACTTTTCAATCTACCCTAGGTGTCTGATGCAGGAGCATCCAGAGGTATAAGAGCAATCCTGTGTCACCCAAAAAAATATACTTAGACTTAGTTTCTATTTCATGTGTTTTCATTTTTGGATACCCATTTGGGTCAAATAAAGGTTCCAACTCTCACAGTTCCACTATCATTGTTCATGTAAATCTTGAAAAAAATAGGAGTATGTAATTGAGCCATCATTTTGGTGAACTAAGAGGTGTAAATTGGCTAGATGAATGTAATTGTAATTTAGAGCATTCCAGAAAAAGAATCAAGTCAAAAGGCACCATGGTTTGAAAGTTATTGCAATTTTTTGAGTTGTGGAGACCTCCTAAGAATGCTTCAAAGTCAGGTTAGGGGCATTAAATGACCTCAAAAAGGGCCAAAAAATGGGGGACAAGTGAAGCTGGTCCATAGGGCTATAGGGTGCTTCGAGAGCTTTCTGAAAATGTAAACGATTCGTCAATTGGAGCTACGGTTCAAAAGTTATGCCTCTCAGAAGTTCAATTACCGTTTCTAGATTCTTCTAGATTTGCGTCGACATCTAACACAGCTTCTAGTTCTAACGCAACTTCTGGAACCTTCTATTTGGTCAGTGGATGCCTAATAGCACTTTCTAGAATGTACTCCTATTCCTTAACCCTCTGGGGTCTATTTAAGGAGATTTTTGGCATTGTAAAAGGCAGTTCGGAGTGGAGTTTGAGAGGAGGTACTGAGAGGAGAAATTATCTCCACATTTATGCTTTTGTAAGCCCTTAGGGCATGTTTTGAAGTTTATTTTCTCTGTACTAAATGTACTAGCTTATTTTTCAGTTAATACAATTTCCCTTTTCTGTTGTGTCCATTCTGTTCTTGGGTTGTGTCCCCATCAACAATAGACCAAATATTGCATTAGCTATTGGGATTTTTGCTAGCTTTTCTACAAATCCTAAGGAGAATTACATGATGTTTGTAAAGAGGATACAAAGATACTTGAAAAGAATAGAGGAATATGCACTCTATTACAAGAAAAATGAGAAGTTTGAATTGAAAGTGTACATTGATGTAGATTGAGCTAGAAATGTTGATGATAGAATGAGTACAAGTGGTGGATCTTTCTTTCTAGGAAAGAGATTGGTTTCATGGATAAGAAAGAAACATAACTAGATTTCTCATTCTACTAAGAAGCTGAAATTTTAGTAGCAATAATTAATTGTTCTAAAATAGTGTGGATCAATAAATTGTTGAAAGGAATGAAGGAAGAGATCACTAAACCTATTACCATATTCGGTGATAACACAACTACTATAGACATATATAAGAAACATGTGGTCTACACTAAGACCAAGCACATTTCTATCAAGTATCATTACTTGAGAGAGTTGGTACAAGAAAAAGAAGTGAGATTGGAGTATGTGAAAACAAAGGAACATACAGATGATATTTTTACTAAAGCACTACCTAAGGATTCTCATGAAAAACTAATAGGTAAATTAGGGGCGAATCCTCTAATTAAGGCTACCTAAGATAGAAATGGAGCATTGCATCAAATGTTTTGAATAGAATATCTTACAACTTGATGAAAGAGTTCATATTTTAGGAGTTGACTGAAGATATAAAGAGATAAAAACAAGATGATGAACCATTTGTAAGTAAGATGACACAAGGAGAATCTAGTTCAAAGATCTAACATGGAATTATTTACATGATAAAGTTGTATGAGATATATTAAGGTGTCTTTAGAATTATTTTCAAAGAGGGAGAGTTTATATAGTTACCATGGGAAGAATGAGTATAGGGAGAACTTATACATGAAAGAGGGAGAGTATGAGAAAGAAAGATGATGTTCTAATATGATAGAGAGAGTTGTTACAATTATTTATACAATGGATGTCTAGAGGTGTTGTATATCAAAGTTGCAAAGATAAGAATTAGAATTAAACTAAAATATGAATTCAGGGAGATTGTTGGATCATGAGATAAGAATCAAAATAAAACTAAGAATATTAATGAAGATCTACTACTAAATAAAAAGGGAGTTGAAAAAAGAAAATCATGCAGGATACTTGAATGACTTTTTGGGTTGCATGGTAACTTAAGGTTCTAACATCAATACCAAAGAAAGAGACTATTGGAAACCACAATTGGAACAATTGTTATGTTGTCATTGATTTCAAACCTTACTCATGAGATAGTTTCTACCTAAGCAGAGTACCATATCATTCAATTAATGAATAGGATTAGAAAATAAGAGATAACAAAAAGACCTAGTGGAAAGGTTCAGTTATGTGGAACTAAAATGGGCACTTGATTAGTTAGTACATTGGCAATATAATGTGTTGTTTAATCATTACACTAAGTGGAGAAGATAGTTGAATTGAATTCTAGAAGAGATTATCAATGGAAGACCAAATTTATAGGCTAAACCATACAACAGAGAAGAAGATTTAGTAACTTATAGTTGAATTTGAGTTGTGCTAGTATTGACCGAGTGATAGTAGAAGCTAAGAAAATGTAGTGTCAAGAAACTATCAAAAAAGATAGAGTATGCTGAGAAAATAAGTTAGTATTGATGGACTTATCTAGTTGAGTGAGAGAATTTTATAGTTTGTGAAGGAATTATGATTTTTATCCACCATAATTAAATTTTTGGATTGGTCAAAGTGCATGAAGAATAAGTATTGATGAGTTATATCATTTAATGCATAATAAACCATGTTTGAGTGTTCCTAGGAATGGATTCATAGAGAAGTTTTGAGAACTATCTAGAAGGAGAAGGAGGAAACAAAGTGATGGAAGGATTCGATGAATTTGACCTAACCCTAAGATCAACGGTGATATTTAAACAACAAAAGACCAAAGGTATGTATTTAAAATGGTATAAGGATAACCTAGAGAGGTTAGCAGCTGTTGATTCTATTGATTGGAAAAATTGAGCAAAAGGCTATGAAGAGCTAACTAGAGATGAAGTATGATTACTTGAAGGGTTTAGAAAATTAGTTATGGAGATATTAATGAAGGCCAATTAGTGGATCATTAGATGAGATATATTTTGAACTATATTTGTAAAGTGAGTTATATTTATTAGATCAAACTATTGTTACTTTCCAACCATTGTATTAGTTAAAAACCATTATGAAGGTTGACCTAATAATCATTTGTAAATCCTTTAGTCATGGTAACATTATAATGGGATGTTCTTAACATCTTTAACAAGGCCACTCTTAATAGGGTGATTAAATCCTTTAACAAGGTCACACCTAATAGTGTATATTTTAACCTTTAATGGGGTTGGCTCTTAATCAAGCTCACTTCAAATGAGTAAAAATTTGGTAGTATGTTACTGATGGTTTTTCCAATTTGATTTTCCACATTAAATCCTATTGTCTTACTTATGTGAATGGTATTTGATGTGTTTTATTGCTAATTTTTTTATATTTTGTAGGTAGGTTACTATTGGGATAGTGAACTACCAATTTATATTATTGTTAGGATGATATAGAGACTAAGTGGACTAATGAATAAATATGAGTTGCTAAAAGTGGGTAAAAGTTTATTTGGAAAATCTAGTCTTGAGGATAACCAATTCACCCCCTCCCCTCTCTATTATTCTAAAATAATTCTAACAATTATAGCACCTCCCTCTATCATATTAAGACATCATCTCTCTTGTTCATACTCTCCCTCTTTCATGTATAACTTCTTTGTTTACTTAATAGCATATATCGATTTTAATTCTATTTAATATATACTAATACTCATGCAAATTGCTTGTCAATTAAAATCTATAAATGAAATTGTATTGGACCAAATTAAGAGTTACATAATTCACAACATAATGATCCTATATAATGCATATTCTTTAATGCTGATATCTTATATTACCAATTAACAGAGTTTGCTTTTATATTTTTCAACATTATTGTAATTTGATGTATGATTATGATCTGTGCTCTGACATACTTGAATATCCGATAGGGTACTAGGTAATAGTGATGTTGGTCTAGTAGCTTCGTACCGACTATATTTTGTTGAAGGTAATTCATGATCCAATGCACAGTATGACAGTGTGTGATGCCAGAATTGCCAGTCATCAGCAGAGTACAAATATGGAACTTCACATGATATATAATGCTTCTTCACTCTTATTTCCTTTTCTCCTTTTTACTTTTTTTATGCTTTTTCTTATGTATCCCTTACGTATCTACCCTAACCCTATTAATATATTTTGACTTGGCATGATGAAAGGTCATGTCCATGAAATTTCTAATGTTATGGAATACTTAGGGTTAGGTTTAGGGTTGTTATTCTTTTTATTAAAAATGTTTATAATGTATAGTAAAGGTACAATTAATGTATTTAAAGTTAATATGTAGTTTTATGATGCTTTATTTAATTAATGTATTTTTTATATTCGTTGAAGAAAGAAATCAATTTATAAGACAAGAATCTAAAAGGTAAGGAGTAATATTTAGATTGAAAAAGACGTCACACATGTAATAATTTCGAATATGGAATTAATTAAATATATAAAGAGATATTTGAAATGTAAGAATATTTCAAAGGAATATTAATCAAATACATTAAAGAAGAAATATATTAATCTTGGTTCATGACATTATACCAAGACCTCCATATTTCTTAGGGAGACAAACTTTGTCCCAAGCAACAAGAGGATTTTTTTTTTTTCCCTTCTACACTAGTCCATAAGAAGTCCCTCTGTATCTTCTCCATCCTCTCAGCAAATTTCACTGGAATCACAAAAACACTCAAAGCGTACACAAGCAAGTTCTGAAGGGTGGATTTAACCTGTTGGCATTTGCTAGCTTGGGTAAGAGTGGCACCTTTCCAGCCTACTAACTTCTTGTTGAACCTATCCATAATATCATTCTAGAAGGAGTCAGGAGGAATCATTCCCAAAGGAAGCCAAAGGTAAGTAGAGGGAAACTTTCCCACTCCACAACCCAGAATTTAGGATATAGGAGCATTGTATTACACATTGGACTTTAATTCACATCCAACATTCACTTGTTTGCAATACCATAAGGTTTTTATCAAATCAAATCAAACCCTCATCCAATAAATATCCAATCAAATCATATCAAATCAAATAAAATTCAATCAAATTGAATCAAGTGCAATCCTTATCAAGTCAATTCCAATTCAAATCAAATCCAAACAACAGCCCCAACTCGCTCCTAGTCTCAAGTTCATATTCCATCCTCAAATCTTTCATTATTCTTCATCTCACATCTATGGATTTGAATTTTCTTAATCAAATGGTTGACAATCTTCAAATAAAATATGGAGTTATACCTCCCATTCAACCTACATATGAAATCCATCCTCAACACTTCATATCCAACTCTCATCCACCTCATGTTCATTATTCTTCTACCTTTGACAAGGGAAATCCACCTCATTATCCTTCAATTCCATACAATTCCATTCATAGCCCACACCATTCCTCAAATGCACATTCCCTTGCCATGGAAATGGAACAATTAAAGAATTATCTCCTAGAAATTCAACAAAAAGAGTCAAACTTCCATGCCATGTGTCCTCTTCCCCCATGCTTCGAAGATCCTAGTCCTCATGTCCCATCCAACCCCAACCCTCCATGCAATCCCTTACCCATAGTTACACCTTCACACAATCCTAATCCTCCAAAAACCTCATCCCCACCTCGTAAGGGGTTTTTCACATCACTCTTGGCTAAGTGTAAAATTCAAAATAAAGTGGGCTAATCACCTACAATCATACCCTTAATTCCATCTCAAGACCTTCCTCCAAAGCATGACATTATAGATTCCTCTTCTCATCTAGATCTGAGCATTTCTTCATCTCATTGTTCCCCTATCCCTCAAGATCCATTTATCCCTCCTAGTCCATCTCATGATCCCCTTCCTAATCAAGATCAAGACATTCCATGTACCAAGCACATTCATCCTTCCACTCCATCTCAAGAGTTAGGATCCATAGACCCTCCACTTCATGAAGAACTTCCTTCCATGCCATCCACTAATAATCCTCCATATCAAGATCAAATTACTCCATCTCATGATCCAATTCCATCTCATGATCCATGCATTCCACTCCATGATCCTCTTCTAAGTCAAGATCAAAGCACCCCTTCATTTTCCTTTCATGATCCCATTCCATCACAAGATCCTTTTATCCCTCATGATCCCCCTTGTGATCCTAATCCTCCACATGATCCTATCACACCTATCCCATCCACTCATGAACCCCATATACCTGGACTCGCATCTTGTATTAAAAATGATAAGTATCCCCTTAAATAAATAATTTCTCAAGATGTTGGTATGCCTTCCACTTCTTCCAACTCCAAAATTCCTCCATCCAAACCCTAATATTCCCATCCTCCATATTCCAAATCCATTTTGGGACCTTATATCCATATTCCACTTCCTTCCTCACTTCCATCAATTGTAGGTCCTTATGTTCCTCCACCAAATCCTTCATCCCTCCCTTCCATTTTGGGTCCTTACATACATCCATCCACCATATCCATGTTTTCCACTTCATTCCCTCATGCTCCTAAAGATTAACAAAGGAACACATCCTTGAATTCCTTCCAACGTTCACCATCCATATGCTCTCCACCATGTTTATCTTCATGCACCCATACCATAGCCAATGGAAGCAAATTGGATGCCAAAGAAAAAGTGAATACAACCAAAAATCCACAAAATCCCAAGGATCAACATGTCCCCTCTAAAAGACATGTCCAAGAAAAGAAAAATATGATCCAAAACAAAATAAAAAAGCCACAATGGCTCAAAATCAAAAATGCAAAAATTTTGGGGATACCAAAGCTACTTAATGTAGCAATGAATCTCAAAGAAAGATTCACAATGACATCCAATTTTGCTAATCTAAAGGCTTCCCTCGTGCATAATTCATCCACGCTTCAATATTCCAAATCCATTTTGGGTCCTTATATACCCAAATCCACCATCCCAAACCCATCATCTCCTTCATCCATTTTGGGTCCCTACATCCCAAAATTCAAACTCTCTCCCACGTATCCTCCACAATTTCCTCCTTTCCATCACCCTTCAAGGTGTGTACCAAGGATGATCTTTTCGCCTCCTTCATCCATTCATTCACAAGTCTTCCAACCTAGCATCCATCAACCATGTCTTTCTCCCACCCCCTCCACCCCGTTAATCCAAACCTTTTCATAAGTCATTATCCTCCATTCCCCAATCCACCTCATCCTTCTTTTACCTATCCTATCAACATCTATGAGACAATAGTAAAAATTCTTTGAAAATAGAAAAGAAAAAGAAAAAAATGTCAATGGATACCATCCATATAAATAGATTCTTGAGTCCTCCCTTCATTATCCTATCATGTATCCATTGCCTTCCACTTTTTCTTATCCATCCATCCACTTTTCCTCTTCCACTTGCACTCTACACTAGGGGCAAGCTTCATCCATACCACTCTTCCATATATATCTTCCCTACTTCCATCTATTGTTCATCATCCTTTTTCCACCTTTGATCTTGACTTTCACTTTCCTTTCATTCATCCATATGAACTTTCCATGTCCCTTTCTCATTGTCCATAAATTTTCTTACATACTCCAATAATTCGTCCATGTATTTGATCTTGACAGGCTATCCCTATCTTGCATCCCATAGTCCTTGTCATGTTCATTTAATCCATTTTCCATCCATACTCCTACATACTTCCATCACCCATTCATATGTCCTTGATCTTGGTTATTCCTTCCATTTCTTCCACTTGATATCCACATTTCCTCCATGCCCTTCATATCATTATCCCTTTTTCACCCCTTCCCTCCCATATCCCTTATTCATTTTTCTTGCATTCCCATGCTCATGATCACTTAGAGGCACAATAGAAAAAATTTCATACATGCTTTGGAAGAGCACATGCCTTCTTTTCCTCCATACGCTCACCTTCATTCCATCTTTCCATTTTCACACATCCTTTCCCACCATATTTCCTTCCATTTTCCTATCCTTGGTATGGGGCATTGGGACTCCTTCAAAACATGGTCCTTGGTTCTGCATTTTCCAACACCATATCATTTGGCCCCTCATATCCTTCCACCATTCCTTTCATCCACCAAATCATGTTGTTTTTCCTCCATTTACCTTGTCTTAGCCCTCCCTTGTCATTGGTCCCAATCCATTCTATTGCAAATTCATTCAATCAATTCATTTCTATCCATTCTATGCATTCGTTCATATCAAATTCAATCTAATTCTTCCAACTCACTTTAATCAACTTCATTTTTCAATCACTTGTCTCTTCTTCTAATTCTTAATCAATTTCTATTCTACTCTCATCAGTCTTCATCCTATCAACATCATTCTTCCAATCTCACCCATGTTCATTCTTCTATCTGTCATAAAATTAAAAAATCCAAAAAATCTCAATCAGTGTGCAATCAATACTAATTCAATCAATCTAATCTTGTAATCTTGTACATCAATCCTCAATCAATTCATTAATTTGACCCAATCAGCTGATAATCCATTTCTTATATTCAAACATCATTATCATGGGATGAATCCTTCCCAATCCTTGGATGTGCATTAAGCTTATCATTAGCTTTGTTATCCTTAATCAATCATTATCAATCAGTCCATTCATGGGTTTTTAGCTTGACTAGGGGCAAAATGTTGGTTTGCTTTTGGTTTTTTGTGCATGATTGCTTGTTAATTGTATGAATTAGTATTTTTTTTTTCATTTCTCATGGTCTTTTCATCCTGTTGTCCCAGGAATCATGGTCTTCCATATCATGGTTTCATATGGAATATGGTTGTATTAGACCCTTGTTTTCATGTACTTGACACATTGTCATCTTGGTTCCTCATACCTTGGTGCATAGTGTTAACTACAATATCAAACTTAGGTTGTTCATGCCATTGCAGCATAACTCCCTTCCATCCTCCCATCCATTTCAAGAGAACATCCGTGTTCTCCTAACCCACATGTCCTCTCAAGGGGGCATACCTTTCCACCCTCGTCATCCTTCCTCATCCTTCCATGACTAGGGTATCATGCTACTAGTCTTATCCTCCCAGCCACTATATTTTATTCTTCTTTGATATAACATTACTAATGTTATATCAAAGAGGGGCAAAATGTGGACGCCTAAAATTTTCCAAATCCCATTTTCCTAGCCAATTAAATAAATATTTATTGTTTATTTAATTCTCCTACCTTTAATTAAATAAATTTTACATTTATTTAATTATGTTCACCCTTTCCTTGATTTAAATAAACTAAGGTTTATCTAAATCCTAGCCTTTCCTTGATTCAAATAAACTAAGGTTTATTTACATCCTAACTCATTCACTTTAGTTAAGTACTTCATTTACTTAATTAATCCTTGCCTAATCCCCCTTGAAATTAAATATTTAATTTAATCCTATTTGATCACATGGCTCCTACCTTTAACCCTCACCTAACCTCACTATCCTACCTAACCCACCTTTTCTAAACCTACTCACTTCCTAATCATGCTTGCTTGGCATAATCACCTTAGCTAATTCCCCTTTAATCCTAAGTGTGTGCTCACACATGTGTGAGGGATGTTCACACTTTTCTTATCCCTCATGTCTTCCATGCCTCTTGTACACTTTTCCTCTTGCATGAGAGTCAAGGTGTCTCACACATGTGTGAGAAGCCATGCCTTCTCACACCTCTTGCACACTTTTCCTCTTGCATGAGAACCAAGTTGTCTCACACATGTGTGAGAAGCCATGCTTCTCACACTTCATTTATCATGTGACCATCAAAGGTTGCTCACACATGTGTGAGCATATTGCACCCTTTGAATGGTCAAAACCCTAATCCACATGGAGTCTACTTGACCTCCACCTCATGGACACCTCATCGATCCTGAGGGATCCTAGCCCTTCATCTTGCATTCAATCTTAGCTATCCATTGCATCCTTTTTCCTATAAAAGGAGAGCCCTCTCCTCATTTTCCACAAGCACTATCTACCCCATTGTTATGATTTAGGAATTGTGAGCAACCACATCCCTCAACAATGAAACCATCTACACTTGGTGATTTCATGAGGTTTGCACTAGTATTATTTTGAAGTAGATTAAGCTCTTTTGATTTCATGTTATGCTTTTTACATTGTTTTCTTTCATATTTTGAGGTTTGCATGATCATGTAGGAATAGGCATTAGTTGCTTAGTGTTTATTCCATTTATTACATTTTTATGCAATATAGCACCTTCGAAATAATCGTGTAAAAGGAATTGCATAAACTAATAGGTCTAAACTTGTCCAAAGAGTTTTCCCTAGGCACTTTGGGAATGAGAACCAAGAAGGTGGAATTAATCTCCTTAAGAATGCTCTTAGCTCCAAAGAATTCTTGAATTGCCTTTACCACATCTTCCATTGCCACCTGCCAATACAATTGAAAAAAGAAGGTTGGAAATCCATCTGGGCTTGGAGATTTATCGGCAGGCAAAGAAAAGAGAGCTTCACAAACTTCAAAAACAATAGGAATAGCTCAAAGCATTAAATTATGGTGAGGTTGGATGATCTGAGGAATGCAAGCAACCATGTCTTCCTGGTCCACCTTAGATAGCAAAGGGTCCCAAGAAAAGAGTGAGGAGAAGAAGGAAATAGCTTTAGCTAATATATCATTCTCCTTAGTCAGTAGATCCTAGCCTTTCTTGATACCAACAATTATGTTATTAGCTCTATGCTTGAGAGTGGTTAGATGAAAGAACTTCAAATTCTAATCTCCATCTTTAAGCCAGTTAATCCTAGATCTTTGTCTCCAAAATGTCTCCTCTTTGTTGATAATATTATGTAAGTCTGAAAGAATAGACAACTTAGCCTCCCTATTAAGCTCATCATATCCATCCTACTGAATAGAGGCTTGAATAGAAATAAGTTTATCAGACAAGTCATCTTTCTCAAGAAAGATATGGCCAAAATCATATTTGTTCCAAACTTTAACCATCCTCTTAACATTACTCAGTTTCCTGGCAACTCCAAACATAGCAATGCCTTCCACATCTATTCACCACCAATATTTAACTTTATCCAAAATATTAGGATGAGTGGTCCACATTTCTTCAAATCTAAAAGGGGAGTTCCTTCTAGGACCTATAGGAACAACCGTGAGGGAGATAGGGAAATGGTCAAAACCCAGTCTAGACAGAAGAGCTAACCTACAAGAGGAAGATTGTAGCCAATCCAAAGAGATTAAAGCTCCATCCAATCTAATTTGGATAGAATCCTTCCCAATACATTTGTTTGACCAGGTAAAGGCACCTCCCATTAGATCCAGATCCAAAAAATCCAAACCATTGATGAAGCTAGAGAGGTCTTGTTTACTTTCCCAATCCGGAGTTAGACCACCCATCTTCTCCTCATCCACAAGAGGGGTATTGAAATCTCCAATAAAGATACCTTTCTTTAAATTACTACTCTGCACTAGCTCTCCTACTTTAGTCGAGTAATTCTTTCTTTCCCTCTTATTGTTAGGAGCATATAAATTCAGCAAAAACCAATTATCATTGGATTGAATATGATAAACTTTACAGAAAAGAAAATTACCTTCATTAAAAATTGATTCAACTCTAAAATGCGTGTTATTAAATAGAGTTAACAGATCTCCAAAAGCAACCTCTAAATCTGAAGCCTCCCCACTCATCATGTTACTAAACTTAATTTTCCCCAAAAAATCCTTTTTCATCTTAGTTTCTTGGATCATCATAATATTAGGTCTCTAATCTCTAATCAAATTCCTAATAATTTCCTACTTGTGGGCTCTATTTACGCCCCTAATATTCCATGAAATAATCTTCATTTTCCATTCTTGGAACACTCCTGAAGAGTTCTCTGGCGCCCATTCACCAAACATCTTATGGTCTCCTCCTCTCTAGTTTGCTTCTCTGATCTTCTACCTCTTCTAGCCACTATTCCCACATCCAGTTTACAGCTACTTCTAGTCTCCACTGAAGAGGCCAAAGAGGGTTCTCTAACATATTTCTTCCTAGGATTAGGGGAAAGAAAAACTTCTCTTTCCAATTCAATGTCCAATGACCTAGATACAATAAGAGAATTCTTTGGAGTACTTGGAAGATCCTCCCAATAATCAAGAACCTTCTCCAAAACATCATTCTCCACTACTCTTTCATCTCCTACTTAGAGGAAACAAGATTTTCTTCTAGACCTTGATAGATAATTATATCCTTCTTTACTCTATCCTTTTCTTCATCCTTGGAGGCCAAAACACACACCCCTTCAAACTCTTCAGGGATCCCTTCTGAATCAGCCTCCAGCATAATCTATTGTGAAGCTTCCTTACATTCAATTACCAAAACATTAACCTATTGCAATATTTTTGTCCCTTCCACGACCTAAGATTCCACTATCTCTTGAATGACATCTTGAATTTCATTTAAATCATTTGCCTCTAGTAGTTCCTTTAGATCGACAAATCCATCAGCATTTAAAGATTTCTGGGCTAGCTCCAAAATCTCATTTTAGGTAACATCTTTCTTATCTTTGGTCTAAGGTATTACTGCAGAAGATGATAGCTTTTGATTTCCATCCTTCTTAACTTCTGCAGCCTTCTGACCAGTCATTTTAGAACCATCCTTCTGGCCTAAGATGGTGGTCTTCTTCTTCCAAACTTTCTTGTCCCTATTGAGATAAGAAGAAGAAAGAATCTTCTTCTTATCCATCTTTGCTTTCGGACATTGAAAATCCTTATGTCCAGTCTTTAAACAATGAAAGCATCCAAAATGTACACTCTTATAGTCCAACTATTGAATACGAGTACCGAGTTGAGACTCAAAACACGCCACTTCTGGAATACCATCCCCTTCCCTAACTCCTATACATATCCTTGCATAGGTTAGTCTACTCTTAGAAGCAGTGATAGTATCAATAGATAAAAGTTCTCCAAAAGAACTGGCCACACCCAAAAAAAATCCTAATTCCAGAATTCCAAGGGTAGCTCAGGGAGTCTAACCCATATTGGAGCTTGCTAAAAAAAAGATTTGTTTAAGTCCAATTTTGAAGAGCATTTCTACAACACCAGTGTTGCTCATCCTATGCTCTAGTGCCCTTCACACAAAATATTAGCCATGTCCTCATTACAAGTGAAGTGAGAAGAGAGAAACCCCGTTGTCATCATGGTAACATTGACCTAACCTTTTAGATGACATTTCTTCATGGTGAAGGACCACACCACATCAATGTTTGGCCTCTAACCAATAAAATTCTCAACCAACATGGAGGCCATCTAAGTAATACTATGATCAACTAATTCATCTAGAATTGCAATCATGCATGATCCCTTTTCCAAACTAGAAACAATCTTAAATGGAGGGAAAGATGACTTACCAGAGGGTTTGACACCAAAGAGTGAGGCCCATTTTTCTAGGAGATTCCCTAGCTTGTCCACCTTGGGTTGCATGTTTAGCTTGTCCTAGACTCCACCAATAGCATATGAGTCCCCATCCCCTTTTTTTGTCTCTCCACACTTTGCCTAAAACCCCTCCTTCATACTTAGTTTCTAATTTCCTCCTCCTTGAGGATTCCTACCCGAGACCAGATTTGAAATTTGAATAGGTGCATCTTGTCTACTCCCCTATCCACTCCCTCTCATTTCATCCATTAAAAGTGGAGCTAAAAGTTATTTAAAAAATTTATTAACCCTTGGTTGTAAGCACTATAGGCAAGAAGCCTCACTATTTCACCAAGGGTCAATGGAAATAAATTCTCAATTAAGATCCACAGTAGAGATTGGCCCTATGGGGACTTGAGCCTTGGTTGTAGGCCCTACAGGCAAGAAGCCCCACCATTTCACCAAAGGGACAAATCCTAAAAATTTATTAACCCTTGGTTGTAAGAACTACAAGCAAGAAGCCTCACTATTTCACCAAGGGTCAATGGAAAAGCATTCTCAATTAAGATCCACAATAGAGAATGGCCTTGTGGAGACTTGAACCTTGGTTGTAGGCCCTATAGGCAAGAAGCCCCACCATTTCACCAAAGGGACAAGTCCCTAAAATTTTATTAACCCTTGGTTGTAAGCACTACAGGAAAGAAGCCTCACTATTTCACCAAGGATCAATGGAAAAACATTCTCAATTAATATCCATAGTAGAGAATGGCCCTGTGGGGACTTGAACCTTGGTTGTTAAACAAGGTTGCCTTTAGGTTAAAACTTAGGAAAGGGTGCAAAATTTTGTGTCAATAGTTTTTATCATACCCAATAGGACTACTTTGAAGCATTTCTTAAGTTTATTGGTTCACTAGTGTTAAGAAAAGGAATTCATAGCTATGTTGAGGAGATAGTGTTGCTATTAGCATTTCAAGCCTTCAAGAGGTTCACATCCAAAAGCACTTGGCAACTCTGCTTCTACATCTTGGTTCCAGACTAGAATTTCTATGATTCATGCTCAAATCTCAAACAAGGGCATCTTATAGAGGTACTTTTAAATATACTAAACTTTCATATTCAAATCCTAAAAGAAAGAGAACTAGAATATCTCTACCACCAGTTAGGAGTTTAGCAACAACACATATGCCAACTAGATCACTTTCCACTCCTCCTGTTGATAGATCACAACCTAGGGTACCATCTTTTCATTTGAAGAGATCTTTATTCCACATGGCCTAGCCTAGAAATGAATATTTTTCCACCTTCAATTGTGGGAGTCCACTCATTCTAGTCCAAAGACATGATATCCCAATATCTTGTCTTAAGAGTATACCTAATTTTATTAGTCAAACTTCCATCTCTCCTATAGAACACATTCAAGAGATTTTGATATTTGAAATATACATGGTATTATAGAGGATGATGATGTTGTTAGACTGTTAGCTTCATCTCTAAAAGGAAAGGCCTTACAATGGTATAGGGGATTACCACATAATTCAATCACTAAATAGGATGAATTAGGTGAAAGGCTTTCTAAACATTTTGAAGATAAGAGTGATCATTTATCACTCTTAAAATGGCTAAATAACATTAAGAGAGCACCCCATGAATGTATGACTTATTTTAACTATAGATTTCAAAAGAAATGGGATAAAATACCTACTGTAGTAAATCCTACTCTTGGTAATGCCTCCTTACATTATCTTAGAGTTTTTAATAGCAATATTGCTACCACAATGCAAACTATGGGAGGCGACACCTTGCTAGCTACCTATAAAATTTTCATAAGGGCAAAGAATATCCTAATTCAAGGAGAGGAATTACCTATGAGGCCTCCAATGCCTTTCATTCTAGACATGCCTAATCATCAGGCTATAGTAGCCCCCATTCCTACCACTTCTACAAGTCAACCTCTTGCTATTATCCCTTCAATTTCCACATCTTCGAATGGGATGGATGAAATTAAAGTTATGATGTAGTCCATGATGAAAAATATGGATAAAATCAAGGATCATAACTCTTCTATGGATAAGAGATTTCAAGATCAAAATGCAGTGGTGCAAAAAATGAACAAAAAGTGGGTGACTTTAGAAAGGCAATAAGCTCAAAATGCTAGACCCTCCCAGCCTCATTATCAAAGCCCCATATATAATAGATTACCAAATCAATGACAAGGTTATGCTCCATAAAATCAAAATAGATCCTTGGGTAATGCCCCTAATGCAAATGCAAGCACAAATCCAAACAGGGCACTGCTTCCTTAGAACAAACCTGCTCAAGAGCATGAATTTTGTCCCTCTTGCAACTATTCCTATAGATTTTGTATGTGCCAAAGGGCAAAAGCATCTCAGGCATTGGTCACACAGGATCAAGTAGTAGAAAAACAATGTAGTGCCCATCAATCTACTGATGCTTCTCATGAACAACAATAGGGTGATTGTTCTTTTATGAACCATCAACTGGAAGAACATTGTCATGCCAATCATGATGTCATAGCTCACAACACCAGAAGGAAAAGAAGAGCTACTAAGGATGCTATACCTCCCCCAGCAAATCAAGCTTCAACTTTAGGTATTGCCTCTCACATACTAGTGATGAATGCACAACCAAATGTGGCTACCTAGTAGAAGCAAAACACAAGAAAAGAGAAGTCTACTAAACCTCAAACTACTCACTTTTAGTCATCAATATTTGTAGCTCCTAAGGTTCCAACCAAAATAGTTGGCACTCTTCTTAACATTGTGGATCAAATGAAGAGGACCAATGTCAGTGTCCCTATGTGGAAATTTGTTACCACTATGCCATCACAATTGGAGCTACTTCAACAAGGATTGGAGAGTATAAAGATGACAAATCAGCCAACCAGAGAAAAGGATGCAACAAGCCTAGTGCAACCAGTAAAGGAAGGAGAAAAAAAGTAAGAAAATTAGACCTCCTACTTTTTATGTCTCTTTGGTAATAGGAAACAAGCTAGTCCATAATTTCATGATTGATTCAGGGGCTAGTAGTTCTGTAATGCCCAAGTGTATAGCTAACCTCCTTGGTATTAAATATGAGCCAATGGTTAGGGTTGTGCTCTAGTTGATGGTAGCTCTGTAAAGATAGTAGGAATCTTTAAAAATGTAGAAACAACATTGCATGTTTTCCCTAGTTGTACTATCACACAAGACATATCAGTAGCTAAGGTGAAGCCACATTTTTCCATCTACCTTTCTAGGGATCTCTCTATGAAAATTCCTATTGCATCTAATTGGTATTTTATGTTCTTTAGAATACAGTATGGACCAAAAGCTTCCATAAGGGTAGAACCTCTATCCCTCAATCGTATAGAGATCTACACTCCTAGTCCCATAAATATGAATTGCACAATGTAGGAGGAAGATGAAGCATACATAGCCCATGATCATGTCACTTCCTTAGTTGAGGTACCTAATTATCCTTTATATTAGTGGGCCATTGCTAATCAATTTGACCCAATACAAGAGGCTAAGGAGACAAGTCTTGGAACTTATTGCATACTTAAGGAGAATGATCCTATCCCCAATCTTATAAAAACAAAAGAAGGTACTAATGGATTGTGGAATATGTTCTTTGATGGCTCAAGGGCTAGTGTCATTCTTGTTTCCCCTAAATTGGAGAAGTATTACTTTTCTTATAGGATCCAATTAAGCTGCACTAATAATGTGGCAAAGTATGAAGCCTTGATCCAAGGTCGCCAACTTGCACAAAGAAGAGGCATTAAGCTCTTGAACATATTTGGAGATAGTGAGCTGGTTGTGAATTGGAATAGAAATTAGAATATCACAAAGAACTACCTTCTTAAGTCATACAAACAGAGTGTGGGATCTACTTGAAGGCTTTCGGGCTTTCAATATTCTAAGTGTCCCAAAAAATAAAAACAAACATGTTGATAGGCTTGCAGTCATTGATGCCCATTATGATATACTAGAGCATGTTACTAATGAAAAGGAGCAACAAATCAAAATGTTGTAAGGCTAGATGTCCTAGATAATTGCATTAATTGGAAGTTTTTTTATTCTAATGTGCAAATTGTTAATTTCTTGCAAAATAAAGTAGAGTTTTCTACTAGAAAAAAGTCCAAGCTAAAAAGTTAGCATGGGGACTAGATTATGAACCTAAACTCCAAACAATTTCCTAAATGTTGAGTCACCTTGGAAGACATACTCAACTCTAATGATCAAGAAAAGAGCAAAGGCTCAAACTTGACTACAAGGAAGAAGGATTACACAACTATCACTAATGTTGATGGAAAGACTCTCAACTTGGGAAAGGTATACACTCAGACTGAATAAGAAGTCTTCATTAAATTATGTCAAGAATTCAATGATGTTATTTCTTGGATATATCAAGACTTAAAGGGTTTTGACCCAAGCTTATTTCAGCATACCACAAATTTAAACCATGATGCTAAACCTGTTAGGCAGAAACAAAGGCTAGTTAACCCTAAGATTAAACCATTAATGGGAAAAGAGTTGTCAAAGCTCATAGATGCTAACATTTTTTCCCCTATCAAACACTCATCATGGGTGGCTAACCTTGTTACTGTTAAGAAGAAAAGTGGAGAAATTAGACTATGTGTAGACTTTAGGGACCTTAATAAGGCTTTTCTTAAAGATCATCATCCCCTTCCTTCTATGGAATAGATCCTATCCAAGGTTATTGGTTTAGAAATATTGTCTTTGTTAGATGGTTTTTTAGGCTATAATCAGGTGTTCATCCAAGAGTTGGACAAATATAAAATAACATTCACTACTAAATGGGGTACCTATTTTTATAGTAAGATATTGTTTGGACTAACCAATGTAGGTGCCACATTTCAGAAGGAAATGGAGATGGCTTTCAAGGGTGTGCTAGAAAATTTTTTTCCAATGTATCTTGATGATATAATTGTCTTCTCAAAACATGCAAAAAATCATTTTGATCATTTGAGACATGTATTTATCAATGCAAATAATATGGCATGTCTTTAAATCCCAAGTATTGTGTATTTTTCACTAACCAAGGAAAGCTCCTAGGGCATATTGTGTCAAGAGGTGGGCTAACTATAGATCTAGAGAGAGTAGAAGTAATTCTCACTCTCCCACTTCCCAACCATAAAAAGGGATTGCAGAGATCTCTTGGTAGGGTTGACTTTGTAAGAAGGTTAATCCTTGAGCTTGCTTCCATGGTGAAACCTCTCACAATTGTGATGAAGAAGAATCTAATGTTCACTTGGACAAGGCAAAGGCTAGTTTTGAAGAGATCAAGAAATCAATTGCATCATCTTGTCAACCCCAACTTTGATAGGGATTTCATCATTTACTCTCTTGGAGGAGAATCAAGCATTTTAGTTGTCCTCACATGGTTGAATGATGAGAATTTGGAGTAGACCAATTCTTTCTTTAGTGAAGGGCTTAAGGATTATGAGAAGAGGTACAACTATATAGAGAAACAAGTCCTTGCCATTGTAAGTGCTCTAAAAAAATTTAGACATCTCATGTCACATACCAAGATCTAGCTTTTAGTCCTACATGTCAGTATGAAAGAGTTCTTGCTAAACAAGTATATTAATGAAAAGAGAGCTAGACAGATTACTAGAGTCATAGAATATGACATTGATATTAAGATCACCAAGCTTGTTAGAGGCAAGGGACTATGTGAGAAGATGGCTTCATCCTTTAAGACACATGAGGAGATTTCCCTCATAATTCAAGGTGAGCAACTTGTGGAGAATGAAGATTAGAATAGTTGGTTGTGGGACATGATTACTTTCTTGATAGAAGGAAGATATCCCCAAGGTCTAGATAAAGCCAAGAGAAGACAATTTAGATTATAGGTTATTCCCTATGTCTTGGTGGATGGAATATTGTTTAGAAAGGATTTTGATGGAGTCCTACTAAGATGTATATGGGCTGATAAAGTTGGTAGGTTGCTAAAAGAGTTTCATGATGGGCTTGTTGGTGGTCACTTCTCAACCAAAGTTTCTACAGTAAAAATAATGAGGGTTGGATATTATTGACCAACCCTATTCATTAACTACCACAGGTGGGTAAGGAAATGTAAGAAATGTGCTTTCTTCTTAGGAAAGCAAAGATTGGTTGTCATTCCTCTCCATCCCATTCAAGTTGACCAACCCTTTTCTCAATTGGGGTTTGGATTTTATTGGTCCAATAAACCCACTCTCCAGTGTTGGTCACAAATAGATTTTGGTAGCCATGAATTACTTTACAAGATGGATAGAGGTAGTAGCTTTGAAGGATGCAACAGAGACCTCAATAGTTGAATTCCTTGATGGAATTGTAACTGAATTTAGTGTTCCATCAACCATCATATCTAATAATACCAAGTCTTTTATTAGAACTTATGTATCTTCGTGGGCTCTAGAATATGGGATATATTTGAGTACTTCCTCAAACTATTATCCCCAAGGGAATGGCTTGGCCAAATCCTCCAATGAGAACCTCATCAAAATTATGAAGAGGACAATTGAAGATAACCAGAGGTGTTGGCATGAAAATTTGAAAAATATCCTTTAGGTTGACAAAATTACACCCAAGAGAGAAATTGGGAACTCATCTTTCATGTTGGTATATGGAAAGGAAGCCAAGCTTCCTATTTCACTAGAGTTCCCCTCTCTTGAGTTGGCTCATCAATTGGAGCTAGAATAAAATAATCATATGACAATTAGGTTAGCAAAATTGGTTGAGTTGAAAGAGAAGAGATAACAAGCTATGCATACACTTGAGGCACATCAATAGTAGGTCAAAAGAAGTTTTGACAAGAAGGCTATAGTTAGAAATTTCAGAGAAGGAGAGCTTGTTCTCAAGTGACATATAGATAGAGCTAAACTTAGCAGGCACTCCAAATTTGATGCTATGTGGAGTGGACTTTATGTTATCACTAGTTGTAAAGAGGCCAACACTTTTTAGCTATCCAAGCCTGATGGTTATGTTCTACCAATTCTAGTCAATGGAATCCACCTTAAACCTTTCTTCTAGAGAAGGTTAATTTTTCTTGTATATAGTAAAGTAGTTTCCTATTTTCAATAAGTGCATGGGCACAAACTTTCTTTCTATGAGATAGTGGAGTTTTGAAGTTTTACAGTTGTAGAAAGAGGAAGATTCTTGTTGTTTTAGATAATGTATAGGGTTCATTTTGTGACTCTGTAACCCAATGGATTGCTTAAGACCACTATTCCTATGCTTAGCAAGCAAGCATCCCTTGTGAGTTGCTAGAAATGTTAGCCATTTTTAGCCCCCCCTTTTTATCACCTTGTTGACATCATTAAAATCTAATCAGAGATATCTATTCATGGCATCAAAAATCATAGTATAGATAAACCCTAGTTATCCCCTTCAATGTATTACGTGTTATTATCCTACGATCAGGGTTTAGTAGCTAGTCGTAAGACTTCCTCTTCCCTCTCCTGATGTTATGAAGTAAGACTTTGTAAGGATCATAGGGTAAAAATTTGAGTTTCATGATCTTACAATATCTATGTAGTTGTAGCATCACGAGTATAATTTTCAAGGTTTGCAATCTCAAAATATCCCTATTGTCATGACATCATACAAAATCTCATGGTAAATGGTAAGATGGTGTTGCAATGTTATGACAGGCTATCTATCACAAGATTGTAAAAGTTCAAAGGAGGTCCCATGACCATATGAAAAGACAAGTGTAGTCATAGTGTCATGAGGTCTTAAGGTTGTAAGGATAGAAAAGTGTTGAGGTTTTGAAGGGGCTACAATCTTACGATAAAGGGAAGATCGTATAAGCCCAATTGTTCCCAGGGCATCTTCTAAAGTTACGACAAGAGTTAAGTAACTGTGATTTTAGGATCATGAGGTAGGAAAAAGATATGCTTGATGCTACAAAATGTTGATGATCGTAAGGTTGGCAAGGATGTTGCAGTTATGATAGAGTTCCAATGCTACAACAAGGGTTGATCATGCAATCACCACAATAAAGGAGATAACTATGATCATGAGATCATAAGGAAAACTATTGATGCTCCCAAATCCATGATAGACTAAAGATGGTCATGATTGTAAGATCATAATGCAGACTGTCAAGGCATCTGAGGCTACAACAAGGAGAGAAAACTGCTAGCGTGTGATTAGGAGTTAAAGACAATAGTTAAGGGGATACTTTCGAAGTCACAACAAGGTCAGTAAGCTATTGTTGTATGATCGCAAGGAAAGAAAAGATAGGTCTTGAAGGCATGTGAAATTGTGATCATAAGATTGTAGGAGCTAAAATGCATGTTAGCAATGCTACAACAAGCCGTTGTCATAAGATCAAAGAAAGCTTAAAAGGGAACCCTTGACCACATGATAAACTAATGATCATAAAATTGTAAAGGCTAGTTTCCTTGCTTGAGATGATACAAAGGGGTTTTGACTTCAAATGTGATCATAAGATTGTAGGACCCTAAGTTAACATGAAAAATAGTTTTTCTTGTTTGAGCTAGAAAATGACAAAGGCTCTTTAACCAATGAAATCATAGGAAAGGTACAAAGCAAGAGTTGAATTTAGTTGACCTAATGACATAGCTGATTTGGCATATCCTAAATATGGTATTGAGCAGCTCTTTAATGAAAATCTAATTCCTTGATCATTTGCAACTACCTTTGTATGATCTTAATGCCTATTTGATGCAAAGGACATTCCATCACTACCTTAAGTTACCCATTTACTCAACCACACAATTATGATTGTTGTTTCTATCTCTTCAAGGTTAGAATTGGGGTGAAAGATATGATTTTCTACATATGGGAATGCACCTGATCAAGTCTTCCTTGGCTTAGCAGTGATTGTTATCTACAAATTTATTAGTAGTAGTTAGTTTTGGCTTCTAGTAGAAGTTTTCTCAATTATGTTTGAACTATAAAAGCAAGTTTTGTAACCCTTCCAAGGGTCAGTCTTTTCTATGATTCTACAATAGTTGTATTCTATGCTCTGCTATTATAATTTCCCTTTGCCTATGAATGAATATGATTCTTAGTTGTGTCTCCTTCTTTCATTCATATATTGTTCAACACCTTCTTGCCTTCTATCAATGTATTAATTTCATTCTTCAATGATATGTTATGTCTATTTATCTTTGAGTGATATAGAGCGAAGTCCCTTCCTTATATCATTTCATTGATTTCCAATCTATGTATGATTGTTGAGTCAAAATAAGGATAGAATATGTGTATCTAAGGATTATATTAATGAATTATGCTTCTTTGGGTAGGGATAAAATTGAGTAACACTATTTTGGTGTATTATCCCCTCTAGATTAGATTAGGTAGTTTTCTTTCATGAATTCCTTCTCCCTTTTCCTTTCAAGAAATAGCTAGTTGCACCTTGATACTAAGGAAGTCGGCCTCCTCTGGAGACTCAATCTCTAGTTGTAAAGTCCCACACTTTCAAGATTGTTTCCATGTTACACAAGGTTTCCTTTAGGTAAAAATATTAGGCAAGGGTGCAAAATTTCATGTCAATAGACCACTTCTTGCATATACAGCACACAAAGGATTCAAAGTATATTAGATGGATGTGAAATCAGCACTATTGAATGGAATCTTAGAAGAGGAAGTCTACATAGAGAAACTAAAAGGTTTCATTGATCCTAACAAAAGGGACATGCTTTGTAGACTACATAAAGCTTTGTATGGTCTCAAAAAAGCCCCCAAAGTATGGTATGAAAGGTTAAATAATTATCTCATAAAGATTGGTTTTAAAAGAACTAATGATAATAGCAGGCTATACATCAAAGAAGGACCAGATAAGAAGATTGTATTGGTAGAAATCTTTGTGGATGATTTACTGGAAATGATAATTTGTGTAAATCTTTTACTATGGAAATGAGTAAGGAATTTGAAATGTCAATGTTTGGAGAGAATAATTTTTTTGTTGGCTTGCAAATTCAATAGATGAAGGATGGTATCTGTATCACTCAATCAAAATACATCAAGGAGATACTGAAGAAATTTGGAATGGAGAATTCTAGACCAGTTGGAACACCTATGTCTACTAGACATAAGCTTTCCAAAGATGATGATACCAAGGAGGTAGATCAAACTACATATAGATCAATGATTGAAAAACTTTAGTATGTGGTACACACAAGACCAGATATAGCATTAGCAATTGGTATGGCAGCTAGATTTTTTGCTAATCCTAAACAAAATCATATGATGCAATTAAAAGAATCATGAGGTATCTGAAAGGTAATGAAGATTATGGTTTGTGATATAAGAATAGATAAAACTTTGATTTGAAGGCATTCATTGATGCAGATTGTGAAGGAAGTGTTGATGATAGGAATAGAACTAGTGGAGGAGCACTTTTTCTTGGAAAAAGGATAGTATCTTGGACAAGAAAGAAGTATAACTATATCTCTCGGTCTACTAGAATCAAAATATCTTTTTATAGTAGTTAATTGTTCCAACATTGTGTGGTTCAAGTAACTATTGTTAGGTATGAAGGATGAGATCAATGACCCGATTGTTATCTTCTATGATAACACAAGTGCAATTAACATATCCAAGAATCTAGTGAAGCATAACAAGAGCAAGCATATTGCAATAAAATATCATTTATTAAGAGAATTGGTACAAGACAAAGAGGTGAGGTTGGCATATGTGACTACAAAAGAACAAATTGCAGACATATTCACCAAGCCATTGCCTAAGGATGCATTTTTGTAGCTAAAAGGTAAGCTAGGGGTGACTCCCCTGTCTTAAGCTTGCTAACCAAATTTTAGTGATACATCAACCAAGCATGTTGAAGATCAAACAAGTTGATGCAGTATTGTCAAAGCAAATTGCATATGAATTTGTACATCAAGGTACATGGAAAATATATTGATTATTTTCATTGGCATAAGATGTCAAAGAGGGAGAGTTTGTTGTCATACATCAGAGAAATTTTATGTTTGATATGGAGAGTTTTTTGTTATATATCAAAGAAATTTTTATATATGTCAGAGATGAAAAAGAGGGAGAATGAACTTTAGTTGATATCAAAGAGGAAGAGTTTGATATTATAGTCATTCTAATCAGAGATTGATGATAGAGAGAGTTCACACTGATAGATGGAGTTCCCATGGATGAGAATTAGAATGAAACTAAGGATATTATCCTTCTATTTTTCTCTGAATTTTCTATGTATCATGACATGTTGTGTTGTCATCAAATGCTAAAGAGGGAGATTGTTGGATACAGTCATTTAATTGTATGTTGTCTCTGATATTACACAAATGTCAAGTATATATCAAGAAATTAGTATATGTCAAGATCACTTAGGAGTCAAAGGAAGTTGTAGTGTATGACAAGCATCTTAGTCTTTACCAAGTTTAGAGCGAGTGTTAACCGAGCTCACTCAGCTACCAAAGGGAGTTTGCAGGAAGATAGTATCTACCAAGTTCACTCGGTAGCCAAAGAAAAGTTGGCATAGAACCAGTGTTAACCAAACTCACTTGGTTACCAAAGGAAGTCTAAAGGAAAATTATTTCTAAGTTAGTGTTGACCAAGTTGGGTCAGCTAATGAAGGATTTTCCTCTATCAATTTTTTTTGTTAGTTCTAGCTGACTCATGGGATGAATTTCATTTATTTGAAATTGTATTCAAGCTGACTTGACAAGGTAAATCATAGAAGTATAAGGCCAAGTTGAGGATTGAATGTGTGGAACAAGCATGGGATTGAAAAGATAAATCAAGGAAGTGAATTTGGAGTTGACCAAGATGAAAAGAACATTCTAATCAAGAAAGATCAAGTATTCAAGTTAGAACATAGATTTGAAATCCATAAATAACATTAGCAATCAGGTCATATCATTATTACTCTCTAATAATTGTAGCAGTGAATCAAATCTCTTAACAAAGTTAACTTAACATCTATTTTCTAAATCCTCTAACAAGGTGGCATTTCTAGATTGAAGTATCTAAAGACCACTAACACGACCACTCTTAACAAGGTAAACTAAATCTTTTAATAGGATCACACCTAACAATGTGTTTTGTAACCTTTAATAGGGTTGGATCCTAATAGGGCTCACTTTAGAAGAATGAAAAATAGTAATAGTTCATATATTCAATATTAACCAGTGTTTACCAACTGGAAGTGATTGTTAGTGTAACATATGTTAACTAAGTTTTTTAGTGCTAACTGAGTTACAATAATATATTGAGCAGAGTTTGATTTTTTTTTTTTGTATTGACATCTTAAGGGATCTTGGACTTGATTTTGTGGTAACTGATTCACCCCTCCCCTTGAAATTACTCCTCTTATATTTCCAATATTAAATTCCCTAACATACAAAGGATGGTTATAACATGCATTCAAGAGAAAACGATAAAAGTAATATGTATTACCCATGTGGAAGATTATGAAACTAGAACATAAATACATTGATGAGCATAAACAATAGACTATAAAGCACCAAAGAGTGTATTTATATCATTTTTAGACTATTTATCCATGAAATACCCATAAAATGGCCTTAATATACCTCTAATATGACTTAATAACTTATAAAATGGTAGTTAATTACATAGACTAATGCAATTTCAGGTTTTGGAATTACTTTTATTTAAAAGAGTGGTGTTTTTTCACCTAAAAGGGTATGAAAGTAATGAAAGAACATATATGTGTGGTATAAAATGTAGATATAAAGGGGAAGATGGCTGAAAGGTAGAGAAAATTTCATGGATATTTGTATAGAGAAAAATCAATGATATGTGAGGGAGAGTTTGTAAGTATAATTCTTTAGGGATTTTTAATTTATTTCCTTTTTGGAGAGAGCATCATATATGATACTTTCAAGGGTTGGGGGGGATTTCTTAGTAAGGAATTACTTCTTCTTGCATGGACACTTGTGATAGTGGAGAGGGTTTGACTAATGCATTTAAAGTTGGATTTGTTTTCCTCTCTTTGCCTCCTTGCTCCTACTTTCGTTGAATCCTCATAGGACTTGAGGTATGAATTGATCTTATTGATTGTATTGTTTGTTTGATAAAATATAGATCTTTTACATATTATCATGATGTATTATATTTGTACATTCGAGTCCTAGAGTTATTTAAAAAGTTTGAGTTCCTTTTTGTGAAAATTGTTATGTATTTTCCTATGGTATTTAGCCACTATTTTTTGGAGGTATATTATTTTTTGTTATAGGTTTGTTGGTAACTAGAGGCATAGAATATCGAATTAGGATATCTTCTATTTATTCTTCTCCATGCTTTCTTATATATACAACATGTTTTGATTATAAGTTTTGGAATTATATATGCTTGATTAAGGGTTTTTTTAACAAGTTTGACATCTTGCTTTGGTTTTCATGCTCCCAATTGATGTTTAAGATAGTAGAGACATTTCAATTTTTTATTTGGAGTATAACATGTATATTTAGCATTGAAAATTCTTGTAAATACATATGCTTATAGTATTTGTGCCTTATGATTATTGTATGAATTGTGATGTTTTGATGGATGAGTTTGGGTTTAGGACTAGGGGTATGGGAGCATAGGATTTTTTATTCCCTAAATTCATTTTAATGTTTTGGTTTTATAGTAGGGTAGAGACCCTAGGTGAGTGGCTCACCATATTTGTTGGGGCCTGAAAGTGGCTGCCAAGGGATCCTATGCATTAGAGACCAAGGCCCTTTGTAGGCTATCTCTACATCTGATTTGGTTAATAAGTGATAACATTAATTAAAATTAAAGATTTTGGGGGTATGGGTTTTCATGTCTCTAGACAAGATAATAAGGATGTATTTTTTGAGTAATTGGGGAGAAGATGTTATGTAAAGCATGATGGTCTTTGGCTCAGGGGAATGGTCCCAACACTATAAGACCGTACATATCATGTTGGAGTACTTTGGGAGAAGACATTTTATGTAGAAGGGTGGCCTTTGGCTCCGGGGAATGATCCTAACACTACATAAATTTATGATGACACTCACTTAGATTTGAATGAACCCCTTGCTCTACTATTTCCTTCGGTTGTCCATTTCCTTTATGAATTCATTTTGGCATTATGCTTTCATGTGGACTTATACTTTTGTGTGGCTTTATGTTATATTTGTACTTTTGATTTTGGGGTTTTAGCCTTAGATTTCCTTAGAACCTATGTGGATCATGGTATTATCTCCTAGCTCAAGGTAGTGGACTATATTTGGCTCTATGTGGCAGGGTAGTAAAATGTTTTTGAGGTACTATTGGTGTCTTATGGATGGCTCTATGTAGATCCTTGATGAGTAACTATTGAGGATTATTTCTGGAGTCTTGGAGTCTTTATGGTGCATTCCTTTAGAAGAAATGTATGTAATCTTATAATGTGAAATCTTGAAAGGGATTTTAAGAGCATATGTAAATGCATCTTTAATTGAGAATTTATACAAAAGGGAGAAGAGTATCTCTCAAAGAAAAGAAGGGAAATCTAAACATGTTGTATTATTTCCAAAATATTAATGAGGCAATGATGATGTTATGACTTGTATATTTCTTTATGTTTAAGTAATGGTAATGCTAATATTTATGGTGAGTAAAAGAACCTTGTGCTTTTCCAAAATTAATAAAATGGTATCAAATGAATGGTAGGGTAGAAGTAACTAATATGGCTTAAATCTAGTTAATGTACCATTAAAATAGACCAATACAAGTTAAGTGGTCACCCCAAACTATTATAAGATGAATGAATATTGCAATAAATAATAAGTAATGTAAGGAAAGATAACTAGATATGATCTTAAAAAATGTTTTAGTCTAGGCTTCTTTTCTTGCATAAAAAATAAAATTGTAATGTTTAAAGGACAATTAAGTAAATAATGAATTAAGTCACTTACACACTAGAAAATACATGTTAGTTTGGTTGTACATATAAACATAACCTATGAATTGAAAACAAATTAATGTTGATAAAGAACAACATTATGGAACCTATTAGGAATTTTGCATTTAGAGTTAGGTAAATGTTGGTAAACAAATTGTTCTTTCTAATGTAACTCTTACATGCCCGAACCTATGAGAAACAATTTGATACCAACAGTTGGATAATTTATCATGAGGTTGATAGATTTCCTCTTAATTGAAAGGTATAGCTCCCTTCTCAATGATATTCAATGTATTTTTTTATTCCTAAACTAATTGGGTACATTCTTAACTCGAGAATGGAAGAGGAAGACCAAGCCAACCCTAGACAGAACTAACTCAGGCAGAGAATTAAGTTCTACACCTATCCAACCCCAGGAATTCACACTTCCTATGACTCCCTGACATTGTTAATGCAATGTAAATGCTATGTATGCAAATGCAGTGGAAAATGAAATGAAAGAGAGTGTTAAATAATCCCAATTCTTGTAATAGGAATGTCTACAAATACTCTAATCTACAACCCATTCATTATTCAACACAAGATGCAAGATGATGCCCAAAACTGAAAATAACAATACTCTAATTGATTATAATCAAAGGAAAATAAACTAAATGCTCTGACTTATAATAAAACCCCTGTTGCCTTGAACATCACAAATAAGAATATTCAGATTTTATTTGCTCACAACTTATGGTAAATCTATTACAAAAACTCAAACCCTTAACATGCATAATGAAAATGCAAAAAAATAAACTAAGTTCCTTCCCCCTACTCCAGCTCTTTGTCTCTTGCAGAAAAGAAGAACCCCTTGCAAATGAAAAGGTTTTACAATAAATACATTCTCCAGCAATCGTTTGGTTTCTTCTGGTGACTTTTCAGTTTTGTAACTGATCTTATCTCTTTGACTTCTCATTTTCTCCTTTTGAAAATTGATATGCTTATTAACTTTTAAAGTTAATAATGATATATATTAACATATTTAAATTATATTTTAACAATTTACATTTAAATATGTTAAATCTATATCCAAAATCTTCCTTTGTTGAGCGGACAGCAAAATAAATACTCCTGCCAAGTAAAAATGGTCATTTTTCATGGGGCATATCTTTCTATTCCACTGTTGGATCGAGCTCATTTCTGGATATGTTCTTCCAAACTTAGTTTTCTTCATTTTGACCAAAGCAATAGAAAAAAAATCACTGAGTCAAAACATATGAGTTACTAAATGTTAGTCTATATGATTGTTGCAAAATCAGAATTGATAAAATAAAACTTCCAGCCATTCTTCTTTCAATACTCTATAATCCATATGTCTTCAATCTGCAAGAATTCTATCTTCCATGCTTAGGATGTTAATTCTTTGCTGAATTTTGGGAGAAATTCTCTGGAATTCTTATAGCAGAAATCTGATTTTTGTCTTCTCCCTTTTGTGGAAAATTGAACTTTGACTACAAAAGGCGCAATGGAAAATGAATTTTCCATTTCACATTTAATGCCATGTTGATGTTCAAATCTTCAAACAATAAATCATTGTGAGATTATCATTACTTGTTTAATCAATTAAAAGCTCTTTTCCATCTCTCTATTATGGATTTGATGCTTGGTGGAAATTCCATTTTTGAGTGCGAAAAGCGCACCCAATCTTCAATTTTCCATTTCCATGTAGTGGGTACAATTTTGATGTAGATTGATTCACAAATTATTTTTTTGGAGTGATCTTAATGCTAGACCCCATATACCTTCATTGTGGATTAAGATTTTCCTTTTCTCTCCTCATGTGGAAAATTGGACTTTGCCTGCAAAAGTCGTAGCGAAAATGAATTTTCCGCTACTCATTTTTTCTTTTTGTGGAAAATGAAATATTTGCTTCTCCCATGGAAAATCTAGAAATGACTTTGAAATTCATAGCGAAAAATGAATTTTCTGCTACGCATTTTTCCTTTTGGTGGAAAATGAAATATTTGCTTCTCCCATGGAAAATTTGAAAATGAATGTGAAAGGCGCAGTGGAAAACGAGTTTTCCACTACGTTTTTTTTCTCTTTTGGTGGAAAATCCCATGTTGACTACTCCATTGTGGAAAATTCAAGAAGTGCTTCTCCATGGCAAAAAAATGAACTTTGACTTCCATTTGCTTCCACATTTGCATATCTAGACTCAGAGAAACTTTGTTAAGCATACTAGGAACAATTTTGGGAAATTCTTTACATGAGGCAACTTTAAAAGTTTTTAAAATGGTGTACTAAAAGTGCACCTATAGTAAACAAGCAAGCAAAAGAAATTTTAAAAAATAATCCTACACTTATTAACATTTGATCTTTGTCCTTCGAGGTTCCCTAGGAGGGTGCTAAATCACTCACACTAATTATTTCCCAAATGAAGTTGATGATAAGTAGGTCAATATGTGCTTAAGATTCAAATTGATAAAAAGGAACTATAAAAAATGGAGTGCTTTGATGACTGATCATCTAAGAGAACATAAGGAAGTGTTTCCTTATCTATATTCGAAGATATTTCCACCTAATACTAACTAGGGACATCTTTCTCTTCTTCTTTTATTTATGTATAATAATATGAGTAAGAAATCTTGTGCTCCTCTTAGTAAGGCAAGTAGTCCTCATGACATTTGGATGTGTCTTTGGGAAGCATATGGAGATCCACAAGTATGTCCATTACTAGAGGACATTCTACCTATAGTCACTCCAGTTGTGGTACCTACAACTCTAGTTGAGATCATACCTCCTAATGCTCCTATTGCTTCTACTGATCCAATTCCACCCACAGATGCTCCTAATTCAGTACAGCAGGAAACACCATGTCTTCCTATTTCAACTTCATGGGATGACTTCCTTCCAAACACTACAGTTTTGTTTGTGGAGTCTCATATTGAAGATGTGGGGGACATTTTTTATGACATCCATCTTCTCTTTGTTGAGGAGAATTCTTCTTCACTTGTTGTGAGGGAACACTTTGACCCTCAACCACTTGATCTTTCTTTTGAGTCTGACATGATTGTGGACACTTCTTTTCAGCAGTTGGAGGAGGACTCTTTTACTTCAAAGGAGACATATAAGTCTTTGGAGATTGTATTCCATTTTCCTCATACATCATATCTTTTGAGGATTCTTCCTACTAGTTGGGGAGCATTCTCTACTACAACTATGGCACCACTTCTTCCTACAAGGAGGAACATCATTTGGTTTTCATGGTGCAGCTTCTTTAGTCATCAAGGAGCTTCTTTCATGGGTGTGCACTCATCATTGAGGGGAGGCTACATTGCTTTTCTTTCCATATCTTCCTATAAGGATGATTCCTTGTCTTTGGAGTTTGATTCACTTTCATACATGGACATGTTACACTGTTTGCCACCTTGTTTTGGGCATTCACCAAATTGACTTGTGGCATCTACATTCATCAAGGACTTGTCAACATATGAGAATACTTTAGAGATAGCATCCATAGCATACTACATATGGATTCCTCATCCATCTTCCTATCCGCAATGGGAAGTATACTTGCACCTATACTTGGTGTATCTTCTTCATAAAGGGAGAAATGTCATTTGTAGGCATTGGATACTTTTTTGTCTTCATGACATCCTTATAGGATATTATTCAATATGGGGGAATACCACCATGTATTTTTTCTTATGGGGGATATATGCTTGTACATGCATGATGTATGTCATACTAGGGGGGTCTTGATTACTCCATCCTTGCATGCATCTTGTATTTCTTCATCTCTCTTTTTGGAGGAGGTTTTTCCCATGAGGTTTTCTCTCTTTCTCTATTTTCAGAGAGATTTCATTGCATAGCATTGTATGTAGAGCATTGCATTTGTACATAGGACCTAACATGGCCTAGTAGCCAAGACCCATATTGCATCTTGCATTTAACTTTGTGAGATTAAGTGCATTCCCTTAAGTTGCACTTAAGGGGGGGTGTTAGTGTAAATAATTAATTATTATTACACTTTTCTTAAGTTTACTTAGGATAATGCATTCTTATATTAGTTGTCATGTAGACACTTAGGAATATGCATAGACATATGTGTTGTCTTTTTGACAACATAAGAGTTAGAAACTTATTTGAGCACATGGTATCTACAACATCTCTTTATGAGATACACCTATGTAAACTTATCCTCTCATCATCACAAAATCTCCTATGCTCAATGGAGGATAATCCACTCTTGGTGGACATGTGCTTGGTTGTGATGTCTATCTCCTTGCTGACTCCTAGTCATTCTAGTTAGCTTTATATATAGGAAAATCTAGTGTGTATTGATCTCATATCCAATCGTCGAATATCCATTATCATTTTGATCATTATTGAGATTCTCATTTGATCACCATTTGTCTCTCTTGTCCTATCTACTGAACTTCTTGATCTTGGTGTTGAATTATTGCCTTAGGCAAATTCTTACATGGTATCACTAAGTGCATGATCAATTCATGTAACTAGACTGACTTTATAAGATCATGAAAGAGGATATTCTTGCAGTCACTAGATTTTGTGCTACTAGAGAGGCACTGACACTAAGAACTAGCAATGAGATGAAGTAGCCTAGTTGACTAGATAAAAGTGGGACAAACACAAAATGATAAAAAATGACATCATAAATCTAGAGGTGAAGTTTGTACCAATGGTGTTAGGAAACACAAGTGTATCATTCAAGAAGAATGAATAACATGTTGACTATTGCATTCTTGCTATCTATCAGACAAATGAGAATGAAAGATGCAGAGATATGAAAGAATAATTCTACCTAAATATCTAGAAGGTCAACAAAA
Source organism: Cupressus sempervirens (assembly GCA_028749045.1). Classification (NCBI taxonomy): domain Eukaryota; kingdom Viridiplantae; phylum Streptophyta; class Pinopsida; order Cupressales; family Cupressaceae; genus Cupressus; species Cupressus sempervirens. The sequence continues at coordinate 331,961,796 of CM053790.1, forward strand.
AAAAAGTGACCCTTCAAGTAAATTCAAGTACTTGTGGGTTTATTCTTCTATTTGTAGACTTTATTTCTCAGTGTTGAATTATTAAATGGTCAATGGAAACAACATTAGTGGTATAGATAAAGAATTGTACTAGGATGATTGCGATTACAACTAAAGTATGGATCTACTCCAAGAGTTTTCAGAAGGAAACATATTAAAGATAAAGAATTCCATTAGAAATAGTAGAGAAGATAAGGATATGATTTTCTTTATGGTGGAAATTAATACATGTCTATTAGAAGTAATGGAACTAGGAATCTCATGGGTAATGCCTATGAGATATGAAGTGGAAGAAAACAAATTAAAATTTTTGTAGAGGATTTTTTATCCAAACTGGTAGATAAAAGTGTTCCTAGGTTTGGTTGATTTGATGAAAAAGATATGGAACTTTTTTGTTAGTTAAACCAAATAGTGATTGCAAAAAATATTAGAAAAGAAGTGGAGCAATTTGATTTGAATAAAGATTTCACTAAGAGCATACTGATAAGGCATGAGAGAAGTATAAAGTAGAGAAAATTGGCACATCTACTACTACTGTAGTAGTAGAAAAAGAGGAAGTTGAATTTATTTTAGCTGTAACCAATAAAGTCGATGTTGATAGATAAACAAGGAGTACCATAATCAAAGAAGATAAAACTCCCCCTCTTCTCAAATTATTAGTCAAGAGCACAAGAAAACTTGTTAAGGCTAATAAGCCCAAGTCTTCAAAGGTCAAAAAGGAAGCACAATTGATAAAGATGGTTGTTAATAGGAAGAAGCAAACGGTATAAAGGGAGAAATAAGTTGACAGGAGTGAGCAAGAAGGGACTAAATCTAAAATGGGTTGGAAAGAGATGAAGGCCAACAACAAGGAGTCCAAGATAGCTAGTGCCCCTATCATGATGATAGTTAAATTGGACATGGAAAATTTTTTCATTGATAAAATGGTGAATAAGGTTAGGAAATAGGGTATTTTGGTTAAAATCAATAAGTACTATGATAAGTCTAATAAAGAGGAATCTAAGAAGTTAGAGGTCATTGTTGTATTTAACATGAATGAACTAAGTAAAGCTCTGATTGAGTAATCCCCACATATTTTATAATAAGATAGAAGCTAGGTGGCATATTGCATTGAAGAAATATAAAGATTTAATTGAATATATTCTAGTTTAATTGCAATCAGATATGTCCAAGGAGGAAATTAAGGAGATTCTTAGCTAGACTAGGCCAACATTTAAGACATAGGAGAGGCTTAAGACATAGGAGAGGCTAACAAGGTTACTTAATGGTGAGTCTCAACCAATTTAGGATGAGACAAAGGTGATATTGGAAAAAATATTGGGTCTAGAAGAACTAGAAAAAGAAGTATATGAAGTTGAGGATGAACCTAAGCATGATGAGACAAAGATTACACATATTGATGAAAGATGGAAGATTAAAGGTGCTAAAATCACCTTAGATGACATTCCCATTCTAAATGTTCCTAGTGAACATATTTATGCACCGGAGAAGGTAGGGACTGATCATATTATAGAGGGAGTTATGTTTTATGATATCATAGACAATGTGTTTATCGGGGAGGAGTGTTAGGTAGCAATAGTGATATGGCTGGAGGTGAGGAGAATAAGGATGAGTAAGCATAAACTAAGGGTGTGCAAATACAAGGTGAGAAAGGAGAGAAATAACCAAAGGAAGATGTTGCATATAAGGAAAAGGAATAAGAAATTACTGTATACAAACCCTATCTTCACTTAATATCTAAGTGTTGACAAAGAGGATTATGAGGACTTACAAATCAAGGGCCAATTGGCATTAGTACTTTGAGCCCAAATGAGCTAATAAACATTTTTACTACCATAAAATCTAAACAAAAGAGGCAAATGATGAAGACACAAAAGAAGAATGTAAACATGATTCAATAGAAAAAACATATGCTATCAAATTTAGTGCTTGAGGTGGATTTTGACTCATGTGAAACTCCTATTGAGAATTTGAATAATTTGGTGACAACTAAAAATGAACAAATGTAAAGTTTAAAAGATGCAAGAATGCATAAATTTCAAATGGATTGTGAAAGGAGAAGATTAGAGGAATTGGTTCAATCCATTACACTTGGTAGGGTAACATTATTCATTGGTGTGAACCAAATAAAGGATGAATTGAAGGAAGGTGGTCAGCCATAGTTTGTGATTTTCAAAATTTATTGTAGATATTGAGAAGAGTAAAAATGAGACTCAAGAGGATTTGAAAAATCTGATTGCTAGTTTTTATCCAATGAGTCATTCAACCACTAATTTGGGAGTCTCGGTAAGAATTGTGAATCACAAGCTCAAAAAATTCAATAATGACTTGGAAAAGAGAATTGCTAGACTACTTGGGCTACAAAACAATTTGATTTTAAAAATGGATTTGTTGTAAAAAGGCATTAAGGAGGCATAAGTAGTATTAGTATTACTAACATGAGTACAATGGATGCACTTAAGGAGTTAAGTTATTTTCTAAGGATGAGATAGTTATTATGGAAAATCTTTAGAAGAAATTGGAAAATGATCTTAAGGTCTTGAAGACAAATTTTGCAGATATTTTTAGCAGGATCTAAGTGCATACAAGTAATTAATTTTTGGCATTTCCTTTGTCATTGTCTTCAAAGGGGGAGTAGTTAGAGGTCAGTGAGAAATTATATGATATGCAAAGAGGGAGTTATGAGTGAAATGTCAAAAGAGTAGTTACATATATAGAATTCTTTATCAATTGAGAGGGTGTCAAATTTTGTGGTCAGAATACAAATTTTCCTCTATAAACACGTAGTCAAATTTTTCACTAAGTATTGTCATCAATGCCAAAGGGGAATTTTATTGGCATATTGATAAGGTACAAAGAAATTGTTGGCATCATACACATGAAGCATCAAAGTGGTATTGTCATTGGAGACAACAAAGCATTTTGGAGGTGATGGATCAACCATACCAATACAAGATTGGATTGAAAAAATGAATTTCTAAGTGTTTTACCAATGATAGGATAGCCAATTTTAGATAAATGACTAGTAATGAATATTTTGGGTGTTTCAAAGTGTGTGGTTGATATGGAATCATCATTAGAGTCATATCAGTCTATGTCTAGAATCGCAATAGCTAGTTTGGAGTACAAACAAAGATTTGATGAGGTGAGCTAATGATAGCAGTTAGAACAAAACACTCACATGATTAGTTTTCTTGAATCAAAAATATAATAGGTTCAAAGTCAAAGCATGAATTATTTTCTAGGTGAGTTATTTTGGGATGGAATCTAGAAATTTGAATTTATGGTTTGACGCACTCACTCGCAAAATTGAATTACTTTTGGAGTTGACTTTGATAACACACTTAGGGTTTTTACATTGACATAGATATATTTATTTATTTATTTATTTATTGAGGTATAAATTAAATTATATATTTTAGACTAAGGTAAAAACAAGTTTTGAAGGGACCTGAACCCTTTAACAAAAGCAAAGGATAAGCATTAAGAACCAACTAGGTTTTACAAGGACCTTAAACTGCAAGTTTAAACCAAACACACCCAAGTTTTACAAGGACCTAAAATCTAAAGTTTTAAAATAGAAAGATGGAAAAATAAAAAATAGAACCAAAAACACCACCCAGACTAGTAAGCAACATACCAACAACTACTACTGGTACCTACACTAGCTCCTTGATGCTCTTCTCCACCTCCTTACTAGCTTCAGTAGTAGCCTGGATAATATCAATTATGGCAAAAACAAGAACCTCAAGAGCATCTAAAATATTTTTTCTCATACTCTACCCTATTCTCTTACTAGGCTCTCTAGGACTCTTCACCACAGTAGTGTCTAGAGACATGTTCTCCTCGTTGCTTTTCTTGCCCAGACTGGCTACTGCGACACATAAATTGAAAGTGACTTGCTCCATTCTCTGTCTGCTTACCTTAATAAGTTGACATAGTTCCAATACATAATCCTTTAATTTGTTAGGGATATTACTAACAAGTTTCTCCATGTAGGATCTCATGGCACCTTCATGGTCCAACTCTTTCCGAATGACTCCAACCTTTTTCTTGATCACCATGATTTCATTGTATAGCCACAAATCCGCCTGTAGAGAAGCCTCCACTTTGAGTTTGGCAGTATGAAGAAAGGAGAGTTTTGCATGGTGGGTCCCATCCCTGGTATCATCTTTAGTAGTAATCATAGTGTTATTGACTTTGATGTTAGTGTTAGCATCTTGCTTCTCCTTACACTCCTCTTCCTTCTCCTTACTCGTGCTTAGCTCTTTCATAACAAGGACATTACCCTCATTGTTATTTTATGTGTTGATGTCCATTTTCTCCTCACTAGATTTAGTATTAGGAGGAGAAGAAAGAACTTTATCTTTCCCCTCATCATCCTTTAAAGCTTCAGGCCAAACATTTCATTCAATTTTTCTATCTTAACTTTCCTCCACTTGGTCCTTACTATTAGACATGCCCTTACTTCCAAAGTAGCCTTCCAAGTTTGAGCTAAGGTCTCCCATTTCATTCTTATTGTCATCCTCAGCAAAATTCTCAAAATCAGTCACTTCCTCAACATTCTTCTTTTTAATCTCCCACTTAAGACCTTTTTTAGTGCTTTTACTATCACTGGTACCTTCCTCACTTTTAACCGTTTCCTCTAAGGGTTCATTACCAGACACTTTACTTATTTTCTCCAAATTCAAAGAGGTTTTAAACACCTTATTTTTACAATACTTTTCAATAAGAAGGATTGAGCCCTAATGAAGCATAGGATGAGAATGTTTCTTCCTATGTGCTTGGAGGCTTTGTATCAAAGAGTACTTAAGATAGAATGGGAAAGAAATTCTATCTTTATACCTAAATTATTTAGGAACACAAAATGAAACTTGTGGACTCTCTTAGCTCTACCATCAAGGATAAAACACTCATGGATATACAAAAGAACATCCCTCCATATTACCTTAATCTAACTCAAATCATAAGAATTTCCATTCTTCTTCAACCTTTTCTCATCCTCATCGGTTTTAGGGAATTTTTTGAAGGTCACATTCAAGATACTAGTTTCTTTGGTGAATTTGAGACCCTCCATTGGAAGACCCATAATCTCATTGATGAACTCCTCTAACAACCACACAATAACCCCATGCAATGTTACCCTATCCTCAATCTAATTTTTGAAAAAGGACTCTATAATGTGTCTTATACCCTTGGAGTTTATCAATATAAGTCGTGACTTTACCTTTCTTCAGTATTTCCCAAACATCTAAATTTGCCCTCCATTCTTTGCAATTGTTTGGCTCTTTCTTTCTTAGTTCCCCTCCCATCTTGTCTTTGACTCTATGCCTACAACTGGACTAAAAAATGATCGCCAAAAAGTAGAGTAGGTTGTTAATGATTTCCAAGAATCCTTTAACCTTGCATGCACCAAGGGATAGTCAGAAAATCTACCACAAACCCATCACTTCCCTTAATAAATTCCTCGATCTTGCATGATCTTTCCTTCATTAGCATGTGTCATATCATAATTAACAGTTGCCATCATCTTAACTTCCTTGCTTAGCCAACTCAACCTTGTTTCCTTATAGACCACTTGATTCGCAATCCAGTTAGCAACTTTGTTGCCCTCCCAAAAAATATGAGAAATATAGACATTATTAAATTTATTCATAAGGTTTTTTATTTTCAATATACTTCCCTCCATACTCTAGGTAATTGGACTCTTGTTGTTCAACATGTTAATGATATTAAGAGAGTCTCCTTCCAACCAAAGATTCTGAAAACCAGATTCCATTGCCATCCTAGTAGTGAAAAGAACAATCGTTGCCTTAGCTTTATGACTAGTAAACTTCCCTATAGGGATAGAAACAACATCAAAAACCATATTGTAATGGTTTCTCAATACATATGTTGTTGGAAAGTGTTGTGATGAATTGTAATGCCTGAAGGTATTAGGAAATAAGTGTAAGTGACAAGTGTGTTATGGAAGAAATTCAAAGAAAAGATATTGAACAAAAGGGCATTGAATCTATCAAGCAAGAGAATGCTAATATTAGATCACCTTACTTGTTGAATCCTAATATATTGATAAGATAAATCCCTTAACTGGGTTGCTCCTAATAGGGTGAGTAGGTCCTAATAGGTGTGAAGATAAAATCCTCTAACAAGGTGACTCTTAGATGGAGTTTCAAATCCCTTTAATCAGGTTGATCTAATATAGGATCTAGGAAATTTAATTTCAAAATGATTGTTTATAATAGTAAAGTGAAATAAAGGAAAGGAATAAAAAATAGTTAAATAGTAACTAAACAAGAGAGAGAAGATAGACAAGTTTGATTATAGAGTTTGTCTAAGAGGGCTACGTCTCTGGGTATAGCTCAACTGGGTGACCAATATATTGATAAGCTCCAACTACAATACAATATCCACAAGATAATTCTAAAAATTGCTTAAAATATTCGGTAACCTATCCGCAATTTTTTTCTCAAAACTACCCAACAAAAAGGCCCTCAAAAGCCACAGGATTGATTTTCAAAGAGCATAAAAAAACTCTATCTAAAGGCTCTACTACAAAATCATAGCATCAAAACATTCTTATCTCTCTTTAAGAATATCTCATTCTTCTACAAGAAAGAAATACTCTAGATCAGAGTGTAATCATCCCTAGATTACACTTGATTGATGATCAAACAAAATGAGGATCATACTCTCTGGCTCCTCCTGGAATCTCTTGGAATGATTTTACAAAGGCCTAATAGCCTCATTTTATACATAATTTTAGGCAAAAATGGGATAAAACAAATAAAAAACATAATCCCCTATTTTAAATTAAATATTTCTATCTTTTATCTTTTACCATTTTATGGTTTTGAATTTTACTCCATTATTTAGGGGTTTGTTTTAATAAATAACCTTATATAAGTAAGGTTAGGCAGGATATCTTTGTTTAAATAAAACCACCTCTGAAAATATCTCAAGTGCTACCAATAGTGCTATGGAAATGAAACCTTTTAGGAGGTTGGTGGTCATGAGTTCAACTCCCACTGACCGTCACCTGTTAATAATATAGGTGGTTGTCATAAAATTTAAATAACTATCACCTAAATATAGCAAAGAAGGAAGTGTGGTCAAGAAAAAAATGAAAGGTTACAAGTTTGTATCCAGCAACCACATTTTGTTCAAATGGTTCAACTATCCTAATTTTAATGTATCATGTGGCATCACATGGAGTGTTGTGTGGCACTCTCTTGTTTGCTCATCAAAAGTGACATGTCCATTATTGATTGGACAAAATTATCAATATGTCATGTCATCATACATGCCACATGTCAAATGTAGATTGGTGGAAGGTGCCATCTCACTTTCTTTACCACATCGGCATGATGATGTCATCAATCAACAAAAGTCAACCTAGTCAACCCAACTTTGACCAGACATATCTTTTTCATTCGAGCTCTAATTTTGATGAAACAAACACTATTGGAAAGATCTCATCGAGCTCTTCAATTTGGTATTGGATTTGACCATTTTGGATATGGTGAATTATTTGTCGTTACTGATTGGCCTTTGTATCTAGTTTGACCACAACTTTGACCAGCAATAACTTGAGCAAATGAACTCCTTTTTTGTACTTTCATATTATGTTGCAATCAAGATTATGAGTACATTGAAATGGTGTCACTTCCTCCAACTTAGGAGATGATCAAATTTTCAGCCTGGTCGAGACCAGTGCCTTAGTTTGACCAACCACAATTTGAGCAAATGAACTCCTTTCAAGCCTATTCAAGATACATTAGTTTCTTGTTGATGAGTTCTTCATTCCAGCACTACTTCTGAGAGATTTTGGAACACTATGATTTTTAGAAGTAGATCCACCTAGATCATGAGTAGATCCTGATAGGTCATTTTGTAATAGCTTTTAATTGGCCTATAGATACTCTTAACCAAGTATTCCCCTAATAGGATGACATAATGCCCATAACAAGGAAAAGTTGTTACTATAGTAGTGAGATTTGTGGGTACTAATTCCCACTGTGGTTTTCTCCTCTAACCAAAGGTTTCCGTTTGAAAAATCTTGGTGTTGTTGTGGTGCTTATTATGGATTTTGAGTTACTTTTCTTGTATATAATAGTTTCTATTACATTTTGGTATATTTCGAAGTTAACTAAAAAAAGTTTATAGATATGTGGTTTCATTGATTCACCCTCACCTCTTAGTGCCTTCAAACATTAACAATTCCCTCCTAGCATTATGTGTAATCATCTAAAAATGGTCATCTAGACTATTAGCCCCCTTCTTAGCATTTTGGTTAATTTTTTTTAACATTTACCTAGACCAAATTGCTAATAATCAATTAATTTGATTATAACCTATAGTTTGATCATGCTATCCTAAGTTCCTTATTTGATTAAAAAAACATGTCCCCTTTTAATAAAATAAAAGACCCCATTCTTCTAACCCACTTAAAGTGTACACATAAAGTCCTTTTTCTATTTTTAAAATTAAAAGAAAAGGCTTTGTGACTTTTGTCTTATATGGGAAGTCAACTTCTATTTTATCAGTTGACTTGTGTGTGCACATGGATTGCTCCCATTCTCGAACTCCATCGTTGATCTTCCATCATCTTGACTTTGATCTCTACCATCCATATGAATTTAAAAGAAAGAGCTCTCCCCTTGTCCAAGGATCCACACTCTTGAGTATTGTTATGCTGCAAATTTACTATTCAAATTCTTGAGAGCTTTTGTGGAGAACTTCTATTTCTTGTCTACCATTCTCTCATTCCATCACATTTTAGCTTAGAATCATGTTGCATGTAGCTTATCTTTCATTTTGCAATAGTTTAATAGTTGGGTTTGTAACACTCTCATCCATGCTTAGTATAGCTGCATTTTGCATACTCATTCTAGTTTAGTCCCCATTTGCATTGCATTATTTAGACATATTTTGTAGACATTTGCACTCTTGCATCTTGTCTCCAAGAGAACCTCCCATTGCATGGTTTACTAGAAAGAAGAGCATCTTTAAGGCTCAACTAAGAGGCTTCTTATATTGGAAAAAAATTGTCTTGCACTTTGTAGATAGGGAACTCTAAACTGACATCCAAGTATTCTAAACTCATGGAATCCCTTGGATAGAAGGGTTTAGAGTGTGACACTTTCTTAGTGTACATTTTTGGTGCACACTGTGGCATAGAACACTTTGTTTTGCCATTTACTTTGCTACTTTTTTGTTGTATTTTCTGCATGATATCTGCACTTTTCCTTTTTTTATAGCCGTAACTTTAAGGCAACATTTTTCTAGTTTTGTACGATAGCTCTCATAACTGTAGGGTGATACATTTTTGGAAATAGTATCACATGATAGTAATTAAATTTTTTGCTCAACTATAGCATTTTCTATTGCTTGACTTATACAAAAATATTGCTCAGAAGAAATCTATCACACACATGTATTGAGAAATATCATGCAACATACTTGTAGCAAAAAATTGTTGCCTGGTCTAAACTTGCTTGCTGATTGAGTGATTAGATTAGTCTTTCATTTGTACTTGTTTTTTACTGGATTTTTTATAGGTCTATAGTGGTTTTATAGAGGTTTATTTGCAGATTACATGTTGTTTTGAAGCTAACTTGTGGGGCTAAAAATTGTAGTTTTTTTAGGTTGTTACCTTGAGATATTTTCCTAATTGCCTTATAAAAAAGAATGCATATCAAAGCTTCAAATGCACAAGGGCTACAAATGGTTGTTTGTAGGGCTACCCAATGCATAAAAACCCAAACCTACTTTTTCTTTTATTCCATGTGTAGAATCCACTGGTTGCTTCATTTTCATAGGCACATTAAACTTGCAATCAAGATTCCTTGGTGATAGGAGAGTATGCTCTTCACCCTTGTCGTGAATCCAAAATCTTGACTCACCCTTAGATTTTGAGAACAAGAGGGCTAATTGAAGCTTCTTGGTGTGTTTAGGGGAATTGACTAAGGTTAGAGAGTATACTCTTATCCCTTTTGGTGAATCATAAATCTTGACCCTTGGGAGTGGATCCAATTTGTGGTAGTTAGAATCTTTTAGAGGGCCTACTCTTGGACAACCTAAGAGGAATGACCCAAGTGGGGAAAAACTAATACCCAAATCTTCCAACCCGCTATAAACTCAAGGCTATCAAGGACACAAAACATTGGTAGACGTAGTGTTTGTCTTCACTTAGTGTGATTGCTTATGGGATTTCGACCATAAGGAGATCACTAGGCAAGAATGCTTAAGGTACTCTTTTGACCACAAGGTATGTTACCCACCACAAGGTGGGGTGTCCCTTAATTGGATGCAAGAGGAACATTATGAATGGAAGCCCTTTCTAGACACCCTAAGTTAGTTGCTACCCTATTTTGCTGCTCAACTTCTTGGTATAAGGACTGATCCTAGTGGGCTACCCAGATCACCCTAGGATTTTACACTCACCATATGTGTTCCCTTGGTTGTGCTTATGGAACTTCCATGAAAAAGTCAATATCTCTTGTGGGAAACCACTTGGTGTGAGGTGAAGGAGCATCAGGTGTGGGCCAAGTTGTTGAGTAATGAACCAAGACTCTAAGGTAGATTGCTTGGCTAATGTTTCAAAATTTGTTGACTAGTGTTAATGTTCTTAAAAATCAAACATCTCGATAAAATTGGTAGGAAGGTTGTTTTGATATCACAAATGTGTACTGGCAAGGTTGTTTTTACCCTTGTTCAATTGTTTGAGATATGTTAAAAACCCTACTATTTGCAAACCTTGTTGTTACTTGAAATGAACTAAAACTTGAAAATGTCTAGTCCTAAAGCTAGTTGACTATTGAACTGAAACACAATGAAATTGCAGTTAGAACTTGTCATTTTTCACAAAACTAGCACTTTATTGCACCTTCTCTAGAGAAATATCATGTGAGAGTTTTTATTAAAAATTGTGTCACCCTGTTGTTATAAATTATATCACCCTACTATACAGAAACTTTTTGTCTCTCTTTGTGTGAACTATCGCCCAAGAGAAAAGTGTGACTCAAGTATTGTAAACTGTGTCGTATGATATATTTTGTTCTCCTAATATCACCTGGATTCTAAGAAAATATCTCCTCAAACTATTTGTTGCCAAAATAGTGTCTGTGTTTTGCTTTTCCTGATCTAGGGTATTGTCACTCAAGTCCTTCTTAAAATTAGTCACACATCTGTATGTTAGGTGTTGTCAAAAGTTGAAAAGATGAGTTTAGTCAGTCAGATGTAAGTGTTGAAACATCATTGATGATCACTTGTCAAAATTTGGTTACCATACTATACTAGCTATTCGCTATTGAGATTCTTGCTTGCTTGCTTGGCTTGAGTCACTAGTGTTGTAAATTCTTGATCACCTTTAACAAGCCATCTATTCTATCTTGACAAGTGATTATTCTTGGTTGTAAGAACTTCAAATCTAAAACACTTTTCTCATCCTATTAAGCAAAGACACATCCTTACATGCCAGTCACAACTAGGTTCCAAGTTGGTAATGGTAGTCATTCCCCTTTCATTTTCACATAGTTAGAAACTCCACCTAGATGTCCTTGTAGACAACCTTGTGTGGAAGACCTTGATTCTAGTCAAACATAGATAGCCAACATTTGACACAATCTGCTTTACAGTTTTGAGAATCCATTCAAAACACCCTTTGACACACCCACAGGTGAAAACACTTTGACCAACATGCATCCTGATGAGATCAAACCACTTAGAAGAGTACGCAGGCGAAAATGGAAGACTTTTTAAATTATCCGTGCTAGGGAAAGAGTGGATCAACAAGCTAAAGCTAACCACCATGCACACAATGAGGAAACTATAAGAGATTATTACCATAATCCTTTTGAACACAGTCCTATCGATGGCAATCATGACAATCACTCACCTCCAAGGACTCATAGAGTCAATGCAAGGGGTTTCCCTTCACCACATAGACAATCACATCATGAAAGTGATGAAGAAATCACTAGTGAGGATTTCATAAAATTCTAATAAGATGAGCTCGCTAAAAAATTGATGCTAAAAGCTTTAGAGTGAAATGGGGATCAATACTTCCAGTATATGGTGACAAAAGGATGGAAGCTCCCCCAAGATTTTGATGTGCAACAAATAATCCAAAAATGAGAGCCTACTGAGGCTAAAATCTTGAGAGAAGAAATGCAAGAACTAAGGAAACAACTAGCATGATTGCAAACTTTGAAAGAGCCACCCAAAACTTCATTTATTGAATCAATATGTGCTCTCCCATTTGATAGGAATTTATGCATGCCCCCATTTCCTAAGGATATAGAGGTTCCTAAGTATGACAAATATGATGGAAATGGTGATCCTCACGATCATGTGAGATATTTCTATGCTATTAATATGGATTTTATGCATGAAGACTCCTACCTTATGTGTTTATTTCCTAGAAGTTTAAGAGGGCAAGCTATGGATGGTTCACAAAACTAACTCCCCCTCTCAAAACATTTGATGAGCTTTCACAACGCTTTATCCAACAATACTCTTACAACATTCAACATTCTACAACTGTGTTCAACTTATGCCAAATTAAACAAAAATAGGGAGAACCCTTTGCAAGATACCTTCAACGATGGAGATCCCTATACTCTAGGTACCCTTAGCAAGTTCCTAAAGCTGAGAAAAATGACATTTTTGTCAACACACTTGTACGAGAGTTATAATTTGACCTAAGAAAATAGTTGTTCACATCCTTTAACACAATGGTTGAAAGCGTGTATCGCATTGAGGATGTTGCTATCAAGAAGGGTAATATTATTGTAAACAAAGACAAGAATAACAATGGAAATGGCAAAGACAAAGGCAAACCTTGGAATTGAAACAAATATGTTGTCAATGATGGGGTAGTGGACACTCCTAAGACAAGGAAGTTGTGTTTAACCTTTCTAATGCTATCTATGCTACAAAACAACAAGAAGGTTTGAAACCACAAACATCTGACAAGAGCTCTATGTTTACCAAAAAATGATGTGTTTATACACCAATGGTTGAGCCTTATGAAGTGGTCTTAAAAACCTTAATTAGAAACAAGTTGGTTACTTTACCAAATAATTCCCATCCCTATGACCCACCTGTTAGACCTCCTTGGTGGAGAGAGATCGCATTTGTAGTTATCATTGAAGCAAGGGTCCCAACACTAAAAATCGTTTCAAGCTCAAAGACATAATTCAAGATTTCATTGAGGCCAATAAAGTTGTCACAAATGGCCTCATTATAAATTCTGACCACAAAACTTTTAAACAACCCTTGCTAGAATATTAGAAAGGTGAAATGTCCAAACCTGCTAAGAAGAATCATGATGCCAAGATCAGCTATGCCTATGCTGACACAGATAATGTTATCGACATGCTTGAACCCATTGAATATTTATGCATGGCAAGTTCTCATGATGACAACCAACCTAAGGATGAAAGACCAAAAATTTTCCTAAAAATGTGAAATGCTCCTCAACACCATAATGACACTAGACCAAAGGTGGTACTCTGCATGGTTGAATCTTCCTCTTTACAGAGTGAACCGCTCAACATCATCACTAGGGGGCAATCTAAAGTTGTCCTAAAAGTTGCTCATTACCCTAAGAATGCTTCATCTTCTAAGAAAACAACCACTTCCAAGATCTCCAACCATGATCTTGTCAGCCAACTGCAACATACACCAACTCAAATTTCCATTTTTGAGTTATTAGAATTATCCCCTTTGCACAAGGATATCCTTGAAAAAGCTCTACATTCTGCCAGCGTTCCCATGGATATTGATGTAGAGAAATTCCAAGCTATCATGAATGATATCTCTTTACCTCACTACATCACTTTTTGTGAAGAAGATGACCATGCTCTCAGTCATCCCCACAACCTCGCTCTCCATGTTGTAGTCCAAATCTTCCCTACTCATGTTTGTCAAGTCTTGATAGATAATGGTGCAAGGTTGAACATCATTTCATTTTAACGTGATCCAACAATTAGGCATGTTAGAATTTTCCATCGACCCTAGGCGCAAGATCACTATAAAAGCCTATGATGAGGCTAAAAGACCTTCCAAAGGTCTAATTGTACTTCTAATCAAAGTTGGCCTAGTTGAGAAGGATGTCATTTTCCAAGTCCTAGACATACCACTTGCATACAATTTGTTGTTGGGATGACCATGGATTCATGACATGCAAGCAGTACCTTCTATGTACCATCAGTGCATCAAGTTCCCTTTTAATGGTACTAAGATAGTTGTCCCCAGTGACAGCTCCATGTCTATCAACACGTTATCTGTAGCAAAAATACTGGTTCTACATAATCACTATTCTCATGAGCTGACACCATCCTTTACAAAGTGTGAATAGAAATTGAAAATGATGAGCCTTGGTATGGGTGAATACACTCTAGACTCTATTGCTACTCTGTCTATTTCCCCCAGTCTTATGGGAAACCTTCACCAAAAAGAAGCCTTTTGCTTTTATAATGACTCATTTTGGCACCTTTGTATCCCCTAGAAGCAGAAAAGGAGGAACGAGTAATTAAAGATTGGATCTATATGGAAGAGGAAGATGAGGGGGAAGTCACAGTCACTACTCTCATTTCTCCTAAACACTATGGAAAAGGATATAAATTTCTTGCAAACATGGGCTATAAGGGCCACAAGTCCTTAACTAGTAATGAAAAAGCTCTAGTTGAACCTTTAAGTCATACTCAAGGTTGTGATACTCGAAATATGGCTAGCCTAGGTTATGGTTTAGAGGACGACATACCAACATTTGATAAAAGCACATCCATATCTAGCGAATAAGAGGATGATGATCCTCCCTTTGTTGTTGCTACTTCACAAGATGAGGATTTTATTCCTATAACTTCTCTACTTTGGGAAGAAGAAACACTCACTACCAATAATGATGTTGAAGCTTCCACTTCACAACAACTGGAACAAGAGGAATCTGACCATGAAGACATGAAAAAAGGATGCATTAGACAAAATATTGTTTGTTTAATTGCTAGAGATTAGAGCATAGACTCTCACAAGTATGAATGGGAAAGCCTGTCAGATGCATCTTGTGAGCTAGGAGTGGATGTCATTCACGCCTATGCAACCCAACCAAATGTAGTTGAAGAGTCTAGTATAGGGCCAGATGAGTTTGGCTTGCAAAATTTTTTAGTGGATCACATAGGTTCCTCTAGGTCTATTCCTGATCTAGACTCTTTTGCCACATTCACTATAGGTTCGACTTTGCACATCACCATAGATGGCTCTTTTCATATTAACAACCTTGAAGCTTCCACATCACTCTCATTGATTAACCTTGATCTCATAGATTGGTTGATTCAAAATCAAAGACCTGAAGTACCATCTTTTCAAAATGACTATGAGATCGCTTGTTACCAAAATGTCATTGAACTCAACACTTCTTCCACTAGGGAACACATGGTTAACATAACGGAATCAGATATCAAGTACCTTAGTCATAAAATTAAAAGAAAAAATAAGGGTTCAGATAGTGAAAACCACATTGTGGCGGTATTTGAACCTAAAAATAGTAAAGACGAAGATGTATCTAATGGTGAAAACCTCCCCAAGACACCTGTAGATGAGGTGCTTGGTAGTCTGCCAAGCTATTTTTAGGACAGATCTTTGGTTCTCATCAAACCTACATAGCCCATCAACTTGGGGACAAAGGAATCTCTTGAAATAATCCATGTGGCTCAATTACTATGAATTGAGGAAAAGGAGAATTTTGCCAAATACTTTAAAGACAAGAAGATCAATTTTGCATGGACATATTCAGATATGCTATGGCTTGACACAAATCTTATCATGCATCATTTATCTATCTCTCCTAGTATAAAACCTATTAAACAAAAATTGAGAAAGATACATTTGCAAGTAGCCTTATTGGTCAAAGTAGAGTTGCAAAAATTCTTGAGTGTGGACTTTATCAGAATTATTGACTATGCAGAATGGATTTCTAACATTGTACCTATGTCTAAACATGATAAATCAATTCGAGTTTGCACTAATTTCAAAGATCTAAAAAAAGCATGTCCCAAAGATGACTTTTTTCTACCAAACATAGACATGATAGTGGACATGACTGCAAGTTACAAAATGTACTCTCTCATGGATGGTTTTTCTTAGTATAACCAAATTAAGATTGCTCTAGCTGATCAAGAGAAGACAACTTTTACATGTGCCTAAGGTACTTTCTACTGGAATGTCATGCCCTTTGGCCTAAAAAATGTTGGTATTACCTATCAAAGAGCAATGACCACCATCTTCCACAATATGATGCATAAAAATATGGAAGACTATGTTGAGGACACACTGGCTAAATCTAGAAAATTAGACACACATCTTGAAGACCTTAGTTTGATATTGGACTGTATGGAACAATTTCAACTTAGGTTGAACCCAAAAAAGTGTGTCTTTGGCGTCACTTCTGGAAAATTGATAGGCTACATTATATCAAAAAAAGGCATTGAGTTTGATCCTAAAAAGGTCCAAGCTATCATGGAAATGCCTCCTCCAAGAAATATTAGTCAACTTTGAAGTTTGCAAGGACGTCTCCAATCCATAAGAAGATTCATTTCTCAGTTGGCTAATAAGGCTCAATCTTTTAACAAGAATTTGTATAAAGGCTCTACTCATATATGGAATGATGAATGTCAACAAAGTCTAGATCAAATTGAAGGGTACTTGGCTAAACCTCTAGTTTTGATGCTACCCATCCTAGGAAAACCTTCGATCTTGTATATCTCAGCTACAACTTCTTCTCTAGGAGCATTATTAGCCCAAAGTGATGAGACTGGTAAAGAACAGGTTATATATTACATCAGTCAAACTTTTGTAGCTTATGAATGAACTACACTAGTATTCAGAAAGCATGCCTTCCAGTGGTCTTTGCCTCTCAAAAGCTCTGACATTATATGTTGGCACATACAATTCACCTAATAGCTAAAATTGATCCTTTGAAATATTTATTGAGAAAAGTTGTGCTTTTGGTCATCAATTTAAATGGATAATGATTCTTTCATAATTTGACATTTAGTATGTCAAATGTAAAGTCATCAAAGGATAGGCCATAGCTTACCAATTGGCTAATTTTCCACTAGAGAATACAACACCCCTGCAAATTGAGTTTCCAGATGCCTCAATTATGTACATCACTAAGAGAACTTGGAAAATGTTCTTTGATGGTTCTCATAAACAAAACAGGGCTAGAGCAGGTATCTTGTTTATTTCCCCTCATTGGAATATGATCCCAAAATCCTACAAACTCTTATTTCCTTGCACAAACAACATTGCAGAATATGAGGCACTAACAAATGGGATCAAAATGGCTCTCCAATGGAGAATCATTGAATTACACATCTATGGAGATTCTCAACTTGTTATAAACCAAATAAATAATGAATATCAAACAAAGGATGACAAGTTGATACCTTACAAGAAGTTAATAGATGCTCTAAGGAACTATTTCACTTTTGTGACATTCCAGCAAAGTCCTAGAGCATAAAATAAGGTTGTTGATGCTATGGCCACTCTAGCATCTATCCTTGGAAGAACTACATCATCTCGCATATGATTCCTTAGACAACTAGGTGATCTACACTATTGTAGGTCATGATCCTCCTGCTATGCAGCCATCTTCTCTTACTTGTGTGATCAAGTTATTCTTGAAAGCCTCACATGCAACCAAAAATCCAACTCCTCTACTCACATTACACTTTGGTTTTTGGTGACTTGTATAGTAAGAGTCTAGACAGAATGTTGCTTAGGTGTTTAGAGCTAGAAGAGTTTGAAAAGGCACTTGCTGAAGTCCATGATGACATTTGTGGGGCACATTCTAATGGCCTTGCACTTGTTCAGAAACTACTTAGGGTGGGTATTGGCCAACAATGCAAGTTGATGTCGTTCATTATGCCAAGTCCTATAAAAAATGTCAACTTCATGGCAATTTAATTCATGCTCCTAGACATGAGTTGATTCCCTCTATGACATATTGGCCATTTCAACAATGGTCTTTGACTTGTTAGGCAAAATTCATCCAAGTTCATCTAGTGGTCACAAGTTCATCATTACATCAACTGAGTATTTCACCAAATGGGTTGAAGTTGTACCACTATTTGCTGCTACAGGCAAACATGTTACCCTATTTATATTGAATCACATCATTTTTCGTTATGGTATTCCTTCCTCCATTATTATTGATAATGGAGGACAATTCAAGAATAAGGACCTCAAACAACTATGTAAAAATTTTTGAATTAAACAACATTGGTCCTCTATTTGCTACCCTCAAGGCAATGACCAATCTGAGGCCTCCAACAAAACATTGTTGAAGATCTTACATTGAACAGTTCACAAGTATGGGAGAGACTAGAATCTACAGATAAATATGGCACTTTGGGCCTATAGAACTACCATTTCTACTCCTATAGGGGCCATGCCCTTTTCTCTAGTCTATGGCTTTAAGGTCATTCTCCCACTAGAAGTTGAGATCCCCTCCTTGTGAGTCTCCTTACATGGGTTAATAATTGATGAAGACCATAGGGCTATGCGAATACAGGAACTAGAAACTCTTGATGAATGCTGCAAGGCTACTTTTGATCACATGAGGGCTTATTAGAAGCATATGTCTACTCAGTATAACAAGAAAGTTCACCTATGTGAGTTTCAAGTTGGTGACTTATGCTTAGAGAGAATCCAAAAATCAGCAGTATAGAGAGAAAAGGAAAAATTTGAACCTAATTGGTTAGGCCCATACATTATCACAACAACATTTGGGTTTGGTGTTTATCAACTATCTACTCCTGAAGGGGAAGAGCTTGTAAAACCTATCAATATCCTACATTTGAAGAAGTTCTATGCTGAGAAGCTTGTAGCTCAACTATCTTCTCCATACTTATTGATCCTAAAAAAATCCTAAAAATCAAAAAATATCCTGAAAAAATGAACATCTTAGTGAAAACCTAGCAATAGGTGCTTTGATGTATCACCAAAAAACTTAAAAAATACAAAAATACAAAACAATTGAAAAAAGTCCTAGTAAAAAATTTGCCAACTGGTGAAAACTTGGAAACAAGCACTACTTGAGACCCTCGCACCTATGTCTATTAGTCTCAATCACCCACTTTGCACCACATTTCCTAGCTTGGGATTGTTTCTTGTTCTCATCTCGAGGGGCACTACTGCTCAGCCTATTGAGGTGTCCTTGTGCACTAGGGTTTTTTTGGCAATTCACAATAGTGTTCCTCAACACTACCCCCCCAACTTGACATCAAGTGTTTCTTAACACTTCTCATATAGTTTACCTATAGTCTCCAATGTCATGATATTTCTCACTATCAGAATCAAGTCTTGAAGAAATGGTCAAGTGACTTACACACACATGCTTAAACACTTAAATGACTGACCTATGCTAATATTTATTTTCTTTGTGTGTTGTCTATGATGATTTCTTTGCTATCTATTCCCTCCCTAATAGGCTTTCAAGGATGTCACCAACTAGAAGACTGGGGGCATGGGGCATGTTTTATTGCTTTTTTCTTGTGGGTATACTTTGTTTGTCTATAGTGTTTAAAGCATTCATGCTTGTCCTATTTGACATTTCGACTTACAAAGGTATCATCCTTTACTATTTTTCACAAGACTGCACTCGGGGGTTATCCTAGCACTTATGCCTTGATACAGGTATAATCATGATAAATAAAATTTGGGGAATCTAATCACATAGTTATCTTGAGTTACATGTCTTTGATGCTTATATTGGATTTCCACATACCTATCTTATATTGATCATATTCATATCTTCATAGTTATACTAGCGATGGTTATATGATCTCATGATGTCCCTAATAAACCCTCAATGATGAAATAAGAGTGTAAATGTTATGCATTTCTTGCTAGTAAACCACTTTACATATTAGCTTGCATTGCAGGCTCATTCTCTAGCATAGTCTTGCATTCCTGCATATGGGGGAGAGCTCTCTCTTCATTTATTTTTTGACATGTCAACTAACCGCTTTCATATCTTTCTTGGCTTTCTTCTTTATAATGTATTTTCACCTTCTTGATCTTTCACTTTATCTCTATTTGCTATCCTGTCATCACAAGGGGTTAATCTAAAAAATCACATTTGACCTATCCAAGCATCACATGTTTTGAAAACATAAGTCTATACCATATACACGAGAGCTAAACATCACACATAAGAGAGATACATGAGCATATACACATAAGTATCAAAACAACACATACATGAGCAAGAAACGGAAACTGAAACATCACATGAAAACTTAAAATGCTAAAACATCCATCAAAATGAGACAAGTACACAAATCTGTTGATCAAATCTAGTATCTCATATATATATCATAGTACATATACAAATGTGGATCCAAAATTTGGATATCTATCTCAAAAATATAGTGAGTACAATCAAAATTGTTAAAACTGTCAAAATCAGCCTATGAATGACTCACACTCTCTATAGCTGGTGGTGTCCCTAGTGGTGAAACCTATCTCATGTCGGATGCCTACACCAAACCCTTTAATATCCCAACTCTCTTTGAGTACATACACACCTGTCATTCCGTAGGGATTGCAACAACATATTCCCCATGATAATATCCTGCTCTAGTTGTCTGCTACTCCATCTCTCGTCAGGCCTCTGCTAGATCATCTCTCAATGCTCACTCTCGTCTGTCTGCCTTTGCTCATGCATCCACTAGCTGCTGATCTCACACTGTAATGGTAACCTAGGCTTCTTGTAGCTTTGCCTCTAAAGTGTAGATCCTTGCATCATGCTCATCATCTCCCTTGGCAAGAGGCTCTCCCTGTGCCTCTACTCACACCACTCACTACTACCTCAATGACACCTCCTCCTCCTCCTCCTCCACCTCCCTAGCGGCCTACACCCGCATCCATCTCCTCCTAGATCGAGAACCCTCCCTAACCTCCATCCATCTCTTGCCTCTGCCTCCACCTCCTCCATGTCCCCCTGCTGCAGGAAGCACATCTAGCTCTATAAAATGAGGAAAAGATGTCTCTACATCTTGTATAAATAGGATGGATCTACCCATGCATCAACTACATCTAGGCGATAATCCTAGGGAGTCTACACTAAGGGTGTTGTCTCTGAGATGGCTGTCTAATAATCTAGCATAGGCAACCATCCTTATGCCTCATCTAAGTGGAAACGAGCATAGGTGGTAGTCTCCACTAAGACCACTTAGCGCTTTGCAAACTGATGCCATACCCGACTAATCACAAATCTCTCCATGATCTCTGAGTGCCAGCCTACTAATGGTCTGCTATATTTCATATACTCTAGCTCCTAGGCATCTGACCATCTATTACACTCTCAATAAGGCTACCAAGTAAAAATTGTCAACTCATAAAAAATGTGCCAGTAATAAGTGACATCCCCACTATGCATTTGTGGGACAAATCCTGTGTATCTAAAAATATATGGCTGGCTCTGCTCCCATGGCTACACCCATTGTCAGATCACAACAATGTGCTTCCACACCCAGATTTGTGCTAATACTACTTTGCATGCCCAAAAGTGACCCTCATGGTACACTATCTCATGTAGTTTGTGATACATATCTACAAGGATAGCTAGCCCCCATGCCATCCTGCGAGGTGGCATAATCAAGTTTGCCACTAGTCTACCCCATCTTAGTGGGAAGCCCTTCTAGCCCTTGTTAGTCACTAAGGCTTGAGCAACTAGAGAGCATAACAAACATGATAGGGGGCAATCACTCCCATACTCATCAATGAGTTGCTCCCAACTCAAATGATGATCCAAGATGGTGACATCGTGAAATAGCTACTACATTACTGCCCATCCCTCTATTAGGGTTTGATCATAGTACACCTGTGACATATAACCAAACTTGGCATTAGTATGCCTCACATCAATATCAAAACTTGCAAAACATGATAGAATAATCAAACATACAACTCACCGGATCACCATAGCAAGGTACTAAAAGGATGCGATATACATTCTTTAAAGTGATCAAGGCCTCTCTAGTCAGTAGATGAAATGTGTTATCCTCACTATACCACTACTCAACAAGTGCAGTCAGCAACCCATGATTCGTTTGTGTATGGGGCATCCATATTACCCGTCTCAAGCCCATACTAGATATAGCAACAATCTCCCCATCTGTCAAATATTGTACAACTCACAACCCCACCACTTTGGGGGCTCTGATGAGAAGTCCAAGAAACACTTCTTGCAACACAAGACATGCAAACATCAGTAACACATCAAAAACATGATCAAAACACAAAATTTCATGAAAAAATGCTTCAAAACAATCTATGTGACATTTCCTTCTATATGCAGGCAACATAAAATGTTGATTACCTATCATGCGATACCTTTTTATATATACCGGTATGATACATTTTTGTTGTGCGACATTTTGCACTGGCTCATATGACAAGTGGGTATGTCCCATGCGACATAATGTAGACTACTCACGTGATACTTTTTTTAATGCGAAGTATTGTGTGATATTTTATAAAAAATGCAAACTTACTGGTGCTCCGTAGTAGTCTGGTCGGTTGTGTAGTTGGTTGCACTTGAAATGGTGTTGATCAGTCGGAATGCCCGCTAATGCCATCTTCTCTCTCCAAAGCACCCTAAGCTCTCCAAATTCACAAAAGACAAAATGAATTTGAAAATGACACTTGGACCCCTTTTATAGCCTCTGACCTCATTTTGACCTAATTTTCAAACTCCTCAGAATTTTGCGAAAATTGCACCCCTAGCTAATTTTGATGTCCTAGATCCATTTTTGGGATCAAAATCAAAATTCAAGTTCATCTTGATAGTCAAAATCACATTTTAAAATTCTACCTTCTTCTAAGCAGTTAGCTAACCTTTTAGGGTCTAGTCTTCAAATCATCATGGTGGCATCCTCATTTCTTCATGTCTTCATCATTTCTACACTTCATATCTTCTTTAATTCGTCTTTTCATGTCTAAAATCACCTGTTTTACTTGATTTGACCTAATTTTCATGTTTTATCCTTCGTGGTCAACACTAGTCAAACTGGGGCATTCTGTCTTTCTTAAATGGCCACTCTTTGGTTTGATCATCTATCTGTCATCTTGGACACTGCTATACCTTGATTTGCTCATATCTAGCTCATTTCTATATCCTCCTTACCTCATTTTGATTTTGACCCTGAGGGGGTAGAAATACTACTATTGCTTGCTACAACTATCTATTTCTTAGGAGCATATGTTTGATCCTTTCATTTGCTCTCAATCTATCTGCTTTGCTAGATGTTAGCATTCTTCTTGAATTCTAACATCATCTTTTTCCCAGTGTTCAATATTATCGCTATTAGGCTGTACATTTAGGATTTGCTATCTCTTTCTACATTTCATTCT
The DNA here is from genome assembly GCA_028749045.1 of Cupressus sempervirens. Lineage (NCBI taxonomy): Eukaryota > Viridiplantae > Streptophyta > Pinopsida > Cupressales > Cupressaceae > Cupressus > Cupressus sempervirens. The sequence goes on from CM053790.1 coordinate 331,985,262, forward strand.
TCAGAATCAGATATCTATATCAATTGCTACCTACTTGGCTTCTATTTTCTTTGACATAATGTGTTCCTAGATCAATCACACATTAGTCAAAGAGGGGCAAATGTAATCACCTAAAAATGGTCATCTAGACTATTAGCCCCCTTCTCAGCATTTTGGTTAGTTTAATTAATCATTTACCTAGACCAAATTGCTAATAATCAATTAATTTGGTTATAACCTATAGTTTGACCATGTTATCCTAAGTTCCTTATTTGATTAAAAGAACATGTCCCCTTTCAATTAAATAAAAGATCCCATTCTTCTAATCTGCTTAAAGTGCACACATAAAGTTCATTTTCTATTTTTCAAATTAAAAGAAAAGGCTTTGTGACTTTTATCTTACATGGGAAGTCAACTTCTATTTTATTGGTTGACTTGTGTGTGCACATGGATCACTCCCATTTTTGAACTCGGCGGTTGATCTTCCATCATCTGCACTTTGATCTCTACTGTCTGTATGACATTAAAAGAAAGAGCTCTCCACTTGTCCAAGGATCCACACTCTTGAGTATTGTTATGCTGTAGGTTTATTATTCAAATTCTTGAGAGCTTTTGTGGAGAACTTCTATTTCTTGTCTACCATTCTCTCATTCCATCACATTTTAGCTTAGAATCATGTTGCATGTAGCTTAGTTTTCATTTTTCAATAGCTTAAATCACATAGCTTAATATTTGGGTTTGTAACACTCTCATCCATGCTTAGTATAGTTGCATTTTGCATACTCATTCTAGTTTAGTCTCCATTTGCATTGCATTATTGAGGCATACTTTGTAGACATTTTCACACTTGCATCTTGTCTCTAAGAGAACCTCCCATTGCATGGTTTACTAGCAAGAAGAGTATCTCTAAGGCTTAGCTGAGAGCCTTCTTATACTGGAAACATACTCTCTTGCACTTCATGGATAGGGAGCTCTAAGCCGACATCCAAGTATTCCAAACTCATGGAATCCTTTGGATAGAAGGGTTTAGAGTGTGACATTTTCTTAGTGTACATTATGAAGTCCAAAGGTTTTTTATGACCAAGTATTGCCCACTGAAGATCTTAAGGAAGCAATTTTCTCCATGCCCAATACAAAGGCCCTTGACTATCATTAATTTCCTTGTTTGTTATTTATCCTTTTGGGATCCATCAAAAGCCTTTTATAACAAGCTTGAGAATTTTTTGAGAGATTTTTTATGGGCCTCTTTTGTCAATCATCACAAATTTCATTGAGTTGGATGAAAGTTTTGTTGTCTTCTATGTGACTTTGATGACATAGGGCTTGTCTCTACTTAGAGCCAAGGTTTAACATTGTGTGCTAAATGGATCATTCGTTGACATCTTAGATAATGAGGCCCAAAAGATCCTTCTTTGACATCATATTTCTTCAAGATATCTAATCAACAAGATTTCTTGAAAGGGGGTTGACTTTCAAACTCTTATAATTTTTTCATATATCATTCATATCGAAGGCACTTTTGTGGCCAAAAGTATTTGGTCTTCTTGGGATTTTGTTAAATCTTGGCTTTGGTGGGCCAAGTTTGACTTGAGGGATGGCCTTTCTTGCAGCCAACACAATATTTGGTGGTCTTTGCTCATTTAGGCTCAAGAAGTGCCTTTGGCCTATTTTTTGTGCCTCATGTTTTCACAACCATGACATTTAGATTCCTTATACCTTCTTTTCTAGAGCCAATGTGAATTTACATTCCTAGGAAGATATACAAGCCTAGAATCAACTTGTATAGTCATATCGACAAACCTTAGACATGTTCATGCATACTTTTCATCTAAATATGTTACACAAATGGGTACTCGCTCTATGAAGCCCTAGTGGAAAGATTGGTGTTAGTTTTGCAATATCTCTTTTTGTGATTACAAGCCATAGTTAGGGTATTGGTGACTTTCTTTGTATTTTCTAATGGTGTCAAATTTGAATCTTGAGTGGCATCTTCAATCTTGTCAAACTATTTGGCATAGTTGATTTCAAAATATTTGGTCTGATATTATCAAGCCAAAGCTTGCCTATGTGGACTAGTGTATTCTTTTCCAAGGTTCACTTTTGGGCCCCTACCTAGGACATTTGGCGGTCTTCCCATTTTGTAGCGACTAAAGACATTCAAACACCTCTTCTAATTTAGTTATCTTGTTTTAAACTTGGGAAGTTAGATTCATGATTTTTTGGCCTTTTTTTTTAAAATTTTTTTTACTATAACCATTTTCTTGGTGTATGACCCTTCTAAGGGATTAGCTTCGCATACCCTTCAAATTCACTCAAATCTAACATGCTTTCAAGGTGGAAATCCTCTTTGATTTTGGAAAGAGAAAAATAACCTTTTGTTTTCTCACAACTCTATTGATGTTCATGTTTTGATTTTTACTAAAGTGTGTATATGTAATAATGTCATGCTCTAGATTCAAATGCAAGCCAACAAGGTTATTTTGGAGGTGGTTTGCCTTTAGGAACTATTAAAACATTTGGGAAGTGCTTCATATATGACTGTTAGACTCCCTAAAGATGCCTCTCCTTCTCGTGATGATTCTCTGCATCATGGTGGTTGACGTGGATGTAGCTTTTCAACTCGTCCGTCCTAGATCCCATGGTCTTAGGCTCATTGTCACCAATCTCGTGGCTATAATGGTTTCAACAAGTGACACTCCACCTCTAAGTAGTGTGGGGGTTTTGCCTTCAAGTAGAGTATGAGGGTTGTGGGCTCGTCGATCAATGGTGATAGTGGTTGGCTACTTTTCAATGATGACAATAGATGGCTTAGTTCATCCAAATGACTCCTAGCAATCTCACCTTCTTAGGAGAAAAATGACAAGGACAAAGAGAAGGCTGCTACAAAGAAGGGTGCTCTTTGCTAGACACCAACCTAGACCCTGCTCATATATGGGGTCCTAAGAGTGAGGGATTTGTCTTCACCATCTATTGCCACTTGCCTAGGGACTTTCATTTTTGTTTTTAGCTTTTTGAGCTCTACTCATGTTTCTTATTGTGGGTGCTTCCCATGTACTTTTTGATTTGTAAGTTGTGCCCATTTGACCCCTCACAAGTGATCGCTTGTCCCTCTAGCTTCCTAATTGAAATTAATGAAAATGGCTCCGATTCAACAAGAAGCTAATCATGGTACACACATATTGTTAAATTAATGTTTTTGCCCCCCTTCTATAACCACGTTTACATCATCCAAGGTAAGTGCCTACACCAGCATTAATGAGTCTAGATAATTCCATGTCCAATCGTGTGTGAGCTTTGGTCGCCATGAATGGTGGAAAAAAACACAACAAAATGTATTGACGGGCATTGGGCACGAGAAAATAAAATAAAATAGCTCGTTATACGCTAGCGATGATGCGAATTCAGACATTAAAAAAATTGCCCATTTAGCGACGTTGTCGGGAAAATGATCATAGGTCGTCAAGGTCTGAGGTTCGAGTCCGGCTAGGTCCAGCTCCAGGTGCAGGTGCAGGTGCAGGTACAGGTCCCGAGCAGGCTAGGCGACAAAAGGGTCAGAAGAGAAGCTTTGGGATCGGGAGAGGATCGAAAAAATAGATGGAGTGTAACAAGGAGGAGGCGGAGAGGGCCGTGGAGATTGCTCAGAGGAAGCTGGGGATGAAGGATCTCGAAGGTGCCAGGAAATTTGCAGTCAAGGCGCAGCAGCTGTACCCTCCTCTGCCCGCACTCTCCCAGCTCATGCCCATTCTCGACGTACTCCTCGCCGCCCACCGCACTACCAACACCGAAACGGACTGGTACGCTATTCTCCAACTTGATGATATCAATGTCATGGCTGACGACTCTCTTGTCAGGAAACAGTATAGAAAATTGGCATTGCTCTTGCATCCTGACAAGAATAAAATTGTAGGTTCCGAGTCTGCTTTTAAGCTCATTGTTGATGCGTGGGGTGTCTTGTCTGATAAGATCAGGAGGGCCATCTATGACCAGAAGAGGAAAGCCAATCCCCACTTCAAAACCCATCCTCAAAACCCTAAGAGGCCTCCTCAGAGGCGAGCTACCCCCAAGAAAAAGCCTCCCGAAAATGGTTGTTTTAATGGTGGTCGAGGTAGTATCACTTGTGCTTCCTCCGTCGCTGCGCCTAATCTTGCACAACAGAGCAAATCCGTAAATTTCTGGACCGTGTGTCCCTGTTGTGGCATGCAGTATGAATACCTTTGTTTATATGAGAACAAGAATCTTCTCTGTAGGAATTGCCGGAAGCCTTTCCTTGCAGTAAAAGCAGCTGCGATTCCTCTATCAGCCATGAGTAATTTCACTACTTCTTGTCATCCCTGGTCTTATGCCTCCGTGGGCTCGAACAGCTCGCCTAGTAGTTTTAGCTCAGGCGTTGGGGGTTTCGTCAATGGGGTTATTCCCAATCTCAATTTCCCGTGGACTGAACCCTTTGAGAGTGCGGAACCCAATGTTGCTACTGTCGATTCCACTGCTGAAAATGTGAAAGCGAGCCGCGTAAATGTAGTAGGCTCTAAGGGGAATGAGAGCCACAAGGAAAATCTACCCGAAAAAAATGAATACGATGTACTCATCAAAAAACTCCGTAAGCAGAAAGTCCCACAGGCTTGTAAGCCATTAGCCTCACCCTTTTACGATGCTCCATCTTCTTGTAAGGCTTCTGTGTCTCCGAAAGTTCCACTCTTCACTATGGAAACTTCATCTCCTAAGAGTAATTCTGGTAAGGCGGCATGGTCTCCCAAGGTCGCTTCTTTTACCAAGGGAACTTCATCTCCCAAGGCTCCGTCCTGTACTATGGATTCTTTCCCTCCGAAAGCTTCATTTCCTAAGGTTTTGGCCAAGAAGCGAAACTTTGATGATTGTAGTGAAGGTTGTGAAGATGAATTCAATGCCCGAAAGTCTCAATGTAGTAGGAAAGATATTGATTTGAACAAAGTTGATGCTGAGGTATTTGACAGTGATACCAGTAAAGAGCAACCAAAGAAATCTTTTCCCGAGGTTGCTTTTACATCGCCTCAAAGAGCAAATCAATCTAATAAATCATTTGGGAAACAAGTTCCAGCAACATTGCGCAAGGATTTCATGGCAAAATCTGTCAGAGATTTGTTAGCAGAGAAGGCAAAAATGGATATACGAAAGAACCTCTCAGAGGTGAAAAGGAAAGCTGAACAAGCTGCAGCTGCAAAGGAAGAAGCTGAAAAGGCTGCAGCTGCCAAGGAAGAAGCTGAGAAGGCTGCGGCTGCAAAGGAAAAAGCAATGGTTGCAGCTGCAAAGAAAGAGGCCTTGGCTGCGGCTGCAAAGAAGGAAGCATTGGCTGCTGCAAGAAAAAGGACAGTTGAAGATGAGTTGAGAAAAGCTTCAGTTTCAGCTAAAAGTCCGGATAAGGTTAAAAAAAGTGCAAAGATTGAGAAAAAGGAAATCCAAAACGTCTCTAAGAGGCCTGTATTTTACAAGCCCGTATTTTATAAGAAGACATACAAGAAGCAAGAAGAGGTAATGAAAAGTGAAATTATAGAAAAAACAGCCTTTGATTCACGGTCAATCAATGTTCCAGATTCTGATTTTTATGACTTTGACAAGGATCGCACTGAGAATTGCTTTGACACGAATCAGATATGGGCCACTTATGATGATGAAAATGGAATGCCTCGATTTTATGCTCGAATTGTGAGAGTCGTATCCCTGGATCCATTCAAAGTGCAGATGAACTGGATAGAGCCAAAGTTGAATAAGTATCAGACTTGTGGAGAATTTACAGTGGGAAAAGTGATTAGCAGTTATTTGCTTAATATGTACTCTCATCTGATGAAATGGGAGAAATCTCCCAAGGGTATTTTCACAATTGTGCCAAGAAAATCTGATGTTTGGGCACTCTACAGAGAGTGGGATTCTACTTGGGATGATAATACCCCTGCAGAAATTAGACATAAATACGAGATAGTCGAGATTCTGACAGACTTTAGCGAGGAGCTTGGAGTAAGTGTAGTTCCACTTGTAAAGGTTCCTTGTTTCAGGAATTTATTCAGGAAGCAGCATTTGGTATCTCAGCCATGTGATGAATGGGTGGTGCCCAAGGCAGAGCTTCTTAGGTTTTCACATCAGATTCCTGCTAGGAGGATTACAAAAGAGGACTCACCAAACATACCTGAAGGTTGTTGGGAGTTGGATCCTGCAGCAACTCCTTTAGATGTATTGTGCCAAGGAAATACAGAAACTAAAACAAAGGAACCTTGGACTAGAGAAAAAGTAGAAGCATCTGAAGAAGGAGGAGAAGTTGCAGAAACTAAAACAAAATTTGCAGAATTTGAAATAAAAATTGAGCTAGGTGAGGAAAGTGCTGCAGGGTAGTGTTGCTCGACGGTATTTGGATCAGAAACTCAATTGGCAGTGACCCTGGAAATTTTTGTTGTTGGGATGGGAAAATGTCTGAATAATTCATGAGAGATAAAGATGCAGCATCTCAGATAGAGGCCAATGTATTAATGCCAAAAAACCACTAAGCCACTAGTGAATGGACTATGATGTACAGCACGGTCTTCTTGACTGCAAGATGGAACTAAAACAGACAATACACTTCTTGCTTTCTTTGACAGTAATATTAATCCATGTCAGTTTGGGGAAGTTTTGAACTGCATTGTCTCTAGCTCCTAAAGTATGTTATCAATGCGGAATACACTGTGGACTCAGTTTTGTGTGTCCTTATGTTCAGAGTGCAGATTACAACTGACATTTAATGATGGCAATTAATTTTGCTTGGTGATGGCCTATCCTTACACTGGGAAGTTAAAGTCTCCGTCATCAGCACAGCGGTGCCATATTATGGAATTTCTTTTGAAAGTAGCATTCTAAAATTTCTGTTAAAACAAGCCATAATAGCTGCCATTTTGTGCTGTACCCTCTATATGGCTCATAGGTTACAAGCATCTTGAATTATTTGTTGTCTTGTACAAAGGAGATCTGATTGTAGTAGTGCATAATCACATTAGATCATGTTTAATGAAGAGCAGGCACTGTATAAATATGATGTCATTCCTTTTTGGGTAATTGCTGCAATTTGTTTCTATGCTTAGTTGAAGTTGTAGGTTTGATGACAGGACTAACCTTTTTTTAGGCAGCATTGCAACTATGATTCAAGTGTTTGCATGTGAATTTTTGGTGATTCATATACCATCGATCTGGCAATTTTCAATAAACCATGTTTTGTAAAAGCACAACCTTTAATAGCTGTGTTGATTATTTTAAGTATTGCTATAGGATGTAGTTTCTCTTCCTTTTTGGTAATTTTTTGCATCAACAGTCTTGCATGATGTAAATGACTTTTTGAGTTTTACATTTAGCTCTCCGGAGGGAATCAGAAACCTGTGTTACCTTTTCAGTTGCATGATCCAATAGTGAATGTTTTGTTTAAAAGTTTAAATCTGTAATCAGGTTTGGATTTACACGGGGGATGAAAGCCTTCATAAGATTTGGAATGCTATGTGTGAAGAATAAATCCAAGGGCTTTAATTTTACGAGAGCTTTCTAAGAGTAAGAGTATTTCTAAGGTTGAATGCTGCTTGTGTACCTAATTAATATGTTGATGTTTGTATGAGTTAACATTGATGTGAGAGAGGATACGAATTGTGAACTGTGGCCGGTTTACTGTAAGTTTGGTAGAAAATGAAAACCATAAAGAAGGGCCAGTATCTTGATAGGGATCTATCAGCCTATAAGACACTCATGGATACACAGTGCACCTGATGCAATTCAGGTTATCCCTTGAAAGACATTAGGACCTTTAACTTTGAGCTCAAGACTGACATATTCTTCTATTATAATGTGGATGAAATGCCATCTTCAATTGGTAACATGTGAAGAATTTGGCGACATTTTAAAAGTATTTCTCATGCTATATTTAGAAACCAGGGCTACAAATCTCAGCATGGTAGGGTTTTCCAAAACCAATACGAAGTTGGGTGTATTGAGCAATAATTAAATGGTAATTATGCTAGGATAGTGAAAATCCAGACATGCTTTAATGCTTTCTGCCCAATGAAATTAGCCGAGGACACAAAATACTAGTCTGAGAGTGATGAAGACCTTCATTTGTTTTTGGGAAACAATGTAGTATAATGTTTGGCGGCTTACCGGATATATATGTCAGTTCATAAACTTGGTTCACCAATTTCACTGAAGTCACTGTAGGTTAATGGTAATCTGTTTTTCTAATTAAGTTGCAATGCTTTTTCTGATTACTTAAGCTACTATGCTACCTCTGGCTGAATTATCAGCTTGTTTGCTTTCTCTGCAGAATAGTTTTGTATGATTTTATTGTTTAGACATATTTTTGGTGGGTCATTTCTTCACCACCAAGTGCTGTTAGAGTTGCCAATTTGTTGAATTGTGCTGGACAATCAATTTTTCTGTAGCAATGATAATGGTTTGTGCTTCTTGATATATCTTCCTTGGCTGCTTGTGGCAGAGTCTCTGATAAGTGAACTTGTTGGCAGTTGTGCAACGAAATCTTAGCCAACTTGATCAAAATGAGGATCCTATCTTGTATGTTTGGGATATTTTCTTGTAGTGGATATGGGACTGGTCGTTTGGCAATTAAAGTGAGAAGATACTAAATGCCACCTTAGTGCAAGGATCTCAACCGGCGGTCTCAGTTGATCTGTTAATTTGGAGCGCTTAAGTTACCGGGGCTTGGAGGTAAGTTATGTTTCCACTCCTCACATCATCTGTGTGGCATGTGACTTGAACAAACTATACATATTCTATCTTTGGGAAAAGATAATTTTCAATTTGACCCCTAACATGTGACAGGAAGAGTTCAGCTGAAACATTAAAAGGAGATTTATATGAAGGTGCCTGCTAAGCACCGAGTCAATTTAGACATTTAGAATTTGACTTGACTTGAACAAGACTCTTAGTGGTCTCAGCATTTGATTGATGAAATTGGGTGAGATTTACTACAAGAAGTGAGGAATTTTTCAGTTTTTCTTGTTTGTCTACATTCATTAGGTTTTGAAGGGTACACTTTCGAGAGCCATATCTTGGTGAAGCACATATGAAGGGTACACTTTCGAGAGCCACAGCTTGGTGAAACACATTTTGGTGAAACACATTGTGGTACGTTGAGCTGGGGAAGCAGGAAACAAACTCAGGTTTGCATTAACTGAACTCTTAATACTTGCACTCCACTGAAATTAAAAATCCAGATGTCTAATTTACTCTAGTGTTGCAGAGTATTAACTGAAATAACATGCAGACGAGATATAAAATGGGTGGTATGATCTAATTCTAATCTTTATTAGATTTAGAATTTAGAAATAAAAGTACTCCCAAATGTTTGTTCTGCACCCCCAGAAAACCAGCACTTAGTCTTGCTTGTGTAGATGGATGACTGGATGCCATTAGAAACTATTTTTAAGGAGCAGGGGTCTCGTGAATTAAAAAATAGAATACAACAAAATTAATTAGAATCTTTCTCTTAAAATTTATGGGAGCTTTTATTTTTCAGTTTTTCTTAATGATTAGGAGCATAGTTTGCAAACTCTCCGAGTATTCTCAGAGTTGCCGAGTACTCTCAATTTTTTTTTGCAGGCCGAGTATTCTCAAGTTTAACTCTCGTGTATTTGTAGATGTAAAAAAATGTGAGTAGAAGTGTCGATGCAGAGAAAACATTGGATTAGATGCATTGTTCATATGATGTTAGTGCTATAAAACTATATATTTCCTCTGTTGAGATGTCAATTTCTAATTCAATACTTTGTGTAACTGAATTCTACAAAAAAATATGGTTCTTTAAGAGATTTTAAATTTTAGTACTTTCTGAGTTGCTGAGTTTTTCCCGAGTTTTTGTTGAGTATATGCTGAGTTTTTGCCGAGTTGAAAATTTTGGGCTTAGTCCAAGTCTGCAAACTATGATTAGGAGACTTTTTTTCCGTCTGTAATTTTATATCGGTGTATTTGGGTTTGGGCTACAAATTCCCTCTACCTGTTCACAAAATTACTGCCACTTGCCAATCATCTAAAATTTTAAGATTCTTATTAATCAATTTTTTTCCATCATTTTGGTTGTACGGAGATTGGGGTACTTGGGTACTTAGGGTACCGGTTCCAATACAGGTAATGGAGTACTTGGTTGTATCAATTTAAAAAAAAAAATATAATTTAGTATTTATAGAAAATCTGAAAATCTGAAAATATGAGTTATGACTGATTTTCTAAACAAAAACAGTGATAAAGTTTGCAGATGTAATGAATTGTTTTCAATTTCAGATTTCAATAGTTTGTAAACAGTAGTAATAATATATGGTAAATGTTTAAACTCTTAATAGAGAAAGCAGACTTTAAACATGAACAAGAAGATCATAAATCATATAAATTATAATAATTACATATTGCAAATGATGAACTTCTTACTTGAATATTGATATAGTTTACTGTTAATCAGTATTGTATCAAAGTTTCAAATTAATTACTTATTAAGCTTGGTAAACAAGAAGCTGATAGGCAAACAAAATATCAAAACAAAATTCAGAAATCTTGATCAAGATCCTCTACAATGATGCTCTCCACTGAGTACCCGGTACTTGGAGTATGTGTACTCAATACTTGTATACACAGGTATGCAGCCTAGAGGTGCAGGTAGGCATACCTATGCAACCTAATGATTTAATATTTATATTACTTTAAATTGAAATTACAAAATAATGTAATTCATAAGATGACCAGCTTCTGTATATTTTTGAGCTTAGACTATTAATCTTAAGTTGCACTAGAAAATACCTGCTCTAAAATGCTTCTGAAAATATCTCAACAGCAGCCATTGGATGAACTGTTGTTTTTGAAAAATTTCAAAGATGCTAGAAATCTACAAAACTAATTAATTCAAGTCAAATCCTTCTCAATTAGACAAGTGTAAATTAATACAGTTAAATTAGATTAAATTTACTTCAATTATAAGTTAAATAAATAAAAAATTATTTTATTTATTTTTCAAAGCGGAAGTGATGTTGGTGCCCTATAGTATTATGTAGATTGGGTGGGCTGGACCTTGTACTTTATCAAGATAAACTCTTATCAATCGAGTCACAACCCACATCCAAAAGCACTTATATACAAACTAAATCTGACAATTTTTTTATCATAAAAAATAAATAAATAAATATATATATATATATCTCTTTCTGAAACGGAAAGAAATATATATTTTACAGAAAACAATCTCTTTCTGAAATGGTTGAAACGGATTCAATTTGTAAAGAAATATATATTTTACAGAAAACAATCTCTTTCTGAAATGTATTCATCATTTTTTTAAAGAAATATACATTTTACACAATTGTGAAATGGATTCAATTTTTGAACACGAGAGAACCTTCATGTTTTGGAAGCATAGAGTGAAGATGGAAAAGGATTAGTCAAATCCAAAAATTAGAATCACCTCTTTTCTCCTCTTTCTTCGATAACCAGACCAGATAATAAATGGAAACATATAGGACAAGTTATGAGGGAAAATAAACCAGCCAGCCATATATAAAACACATATACAAGCCATTGAAGATTTTAATTATTATATTTACCCTCAATTTGTTAATGTAGAGGCCCGTACTTTTAATTCCCTCCAGACTACAACAGAGCTCAACCACATCATTTATCATGTCTTAAAATTTGAGACAAACAATGCCCCAAAATTTTGAGTACTCGTACCCCTTTCTGGCTTTAGTCTTGTTGGCACTCAATTGCTTGCCCCATCTTTTTATTTGGGTGTAGTCTGTAATAATCTTACAATTTTTTTGCCGGTCTTTTTCCTGGAATTGGATCTGAAATATGGAGTTAAAATCACAGTCAAAATCAGAAATCGCAATGCACATTTATTACAGACCATGGAAACGATATGTCTAAAAATTCCAAGTAGTCAAATAATTTTAATGATAAACAAAACACAAAAAACACCCATATAAAATCCATCAGAACATGTTTTCAAGGTAATCATTATGCGCCTTTTGAACTCATCTCAGTATTTTCTACGATCCATGATACAGTAGTATCGTCATGCCCTTACAAAATTTGTTCAGCCATCTTACCCCACTTCCACCAAAATGAAAAACCTCTCCAAAACTCCTGTGATTAAGACCAAACTCGTTCTCGGATCCTCTCCGAATTTATCTTGTGTTCCTTTAAATTTTTTTTTTTTTTGTTTTGCTTAAAGAATCTATGCATTATGTAACCGTTTTCACCGTTGAAGACTTGTCAGTACCACTAGCCTTGCTCGTCCTGTGTCAAGATAATGACGAATGAGATTGCTCTCGCATAGGATTCCTTTTTATTTATCTATTTTATTATTATTATTATTATTATTATGTTATTTACTGTAACTGCATTTATTTTTATTTTTTATGTAAACAAAATCTTTTGAGAAATTAAATTGTTATTTATTTAGGAAATTACGAAATTAATTATTTTGAATATTATATAAAGATATTCATAAGTAAGAGATATTTTTCACAGCAAGTCAAATTGAGAATAAGTGGAACACTTAGCACTCACTGGATCTAGGTGATGCTCACAGAAGTGAAGCATTGGGATTATTCACTCATTAACTATTAATTAATGTATTATAATAGTTAAATTTTTTTTTTGATGCTGAACCACTTGTTCGAAGTTACCCCCTTGCAACTTATTGGATGGATTATGTGGTGGAATAATGCCATCCAACACATGGTTGATTTTTGTTTGCATTTATGGCAAAGGTAGTTGGCTATGAACAGTAAGTAGTCCTATGAGTTTACCACCATGGACATATGCAATGCCGTAGAGGCTTTGATTGCCAAGCCTCTTTGTTCTAAGTTGTAATCTAGGGTTGCTCAACTTCTACATAAGAAAATTGATGACAACTGCATTGTATGTGGAGCTCAAATCGAATTGAGGCTGCACTAGCTTAAAGTTGGGGATCATACGTCTGAAGACTTTTTCTTGGCTCTTAGGGCACGCTACTCTAAACCTGACATCAAATGAATCAAGGATGGACAAACGACGGTCTCTAAGCTACCAAATATTCTCTAAATTTTTGTCCAACATTATGAGGTATTCATCGCACAAGCAAATTTTGCTAAAAGAGATCAAGCTTCGAGGGAATGTCTCTATTTGTTGGTTTTTTTAAAACTTTCTGAATCTCAAGAAATGTTTTGCGATTAAACACTTACCCTTGAAGATCTTGAAGAGGTTGTGTTTTCATAGTGGATGATAAAACACTTGGTTGTGATGGCTTCCCTTGTGAATTTTGTAAGGCCTTATTGACCTATGTTGGCCCAGATCTATGTGAAGTATACATGAAAGCTTTCCATTTCCATTCACAATCTCTTGGTCAACTTGTCAACAAGAGAAACATAAAATTCATACATTAGGTAGTAGATTTGGGAGACATTTGCAACTAGTATTCGTGAAGATTCACCACATTTCGCAATTTGTTCATCTTGAGTAGATTGGCTTCATTAAATCAATGTTTTTCCTAGATAACATCATTGTTGTTTGGGAAAGTGTGGAAGGGCCTTGTTGCTCTTAACAAAATGCCATTTTCCATTGAAATTGATTTTCCCCAAGCATATTAAATGACCCTTTATTCTTGCAATGCTCAAATCTTTAGGATTTTGTCCTTACTTCATTCAATTTATACAAATGCTTTTTGGAGATGTTGACTTGCAACATCACTAATGAGCAACAATCTTTGGATTTTGGCCTATTTAGGTACATTCAGTAAGACTACCCTTCAACAGAAAACCCAATACCACAGGTAATTCTTTCTCCCAACACCTTGGATTCTCCAATATTGGTGGAAGTGGATTCAAAATATGAAAGTCTTTCAATTTCTAGGCATTCCTTTTTGTTTCAGGAATTTGTTGTGGATCTTTGGAATGTGGTTCTTGACCGAATCTAGAAAAAACTTGCCTACAAGATTACCAAGCCGCTTTTCTTGGTTGGTAAATATGACAAATTAGAAAAGCTTTTGCAAGTTGTTTTTGTTAGTTTTGAGAGATGATCACCATGGTTTTCATCAAGTTGCTTGAGAATATTGTTGACTCCCTAGGGAGTTCAGAGGTCTTGGTTTTCTGACCACCTAGAAACAAGGTCCTGCCTTGGGTGCCAATTTTTTTTTTGTATGCCATCTTTGATAGTGAGGCTTGGAACATTCTTCTCAAGCATTGCATTTCTTTAGGTTACCCAACTCATTAGTTGACTTGGAAGGGGATTGCTTTTCAACCCTTCTTTTGATAAAATATGTCATTCATATTTAGGGCACTTTTGGTGTTAAAAGCATTTGTGTAGCCTTGGTTCCATTGGAATGGGGCAAGTCTAAGAGATGGCCTTGTTTTTCAATTAACAAAATATTTGGTAATTGCTTTTCATTCAGGTTCAAGGGCTCCTTTTGGCTTGCATTCATGGAGTTCATGCTCTGTGCTTTAACAAGCACGAGTTTTGCACTCCTTGAGAGCTTTTTTCTAGAGCTACTATGGATTTTTGCTCTTGGGAAGAGTTGCAAGACAAATCATCCAAATTGATGAACTTTTGAGTTGCTTGTGTCTATACTACCTTTGAATATGGTTCAGAAGTTAGGTACCCATTCCATCAAGCCATGATGAAAGGATTGACAATGGTTTCCCAACACCTCCTTTTGTAACTGCAAGCCCAGGTTGGGCTATCATTAGCTTATTCCATATTTGCCTATGGTTCAAACCCTAAATCTCTATCTGGCATCACAAGTTTCACACTAAATGGACTATTATTGTTGACCCTAAGTTGGCTCATCTTTTTGTGTATATTTTTTTCCAAGGCTTGCTATTGGGCTCTCAATAGTGACATATGGGTGTAGTAGATCATTGCTACCCATATTGTGGGCAACCTGAAATCTCCATAGACCTCATTTGGTATTGCAAAAGAGTCCAATAATTGTGGACATGGATTCATCATTTTTTACAACCCTTTCAACCTTAACTATTTTCTTTGCATATGATTATTCTCCTTAACTTTCTTCAAGTTTATGCAAATATGACATGCTTCTAGGGTGGTAATTCTATGCACTTTGTGAAGATAGGAATGATGCTATTCTTTCTCATGATTCTCTTAATATTTATGTATCTTGTTTACTTAAGGTTGTATTTGCAACAATATGATACTTTAGATTCAAGTGAAAGTCGACAAAGTTATAGTTGAGGAACTTGTAGGTGTAATACCCCAAAATTGGCCCATTGCCATTATCACCAATTTTGGTCTATTTTTGATCAATCCTAAGACCTATTCTAATAGGCAATTCTCATTCTGCTACTCGCTACTTGACTTAATTGTCAAATGCAGAAAATCCTAATCTGCATTCATTATGCTTGTTATTTAATCTCTATAGTACGCACTCATATTAGCCATGTTAAACCTATTTGATTTCAATTTAATTTAATTTAAAGTGTTCCTACTTTATTAAATTAAATTATCTCCTAAGGCTAATGTACTAAGGAATTAAAAATATTTAATTTAATAATTATGCTTACTTTAATTAATTGAATGTGATTATTCAATTAAATGAAAAAGGCATTTATGAGGTCATATCTCACTTTATTAAATTAAATAATATCTTCAAAATCTTCTCTTTAGTTCCAAAATGGAAACTCTGAGTGAACTATTTGTCGAAAAGGAATTAAATCAGTTAACTCCTTATTCCACTCATGAAAAGCTTAGTTAACTCTCATTTCTTAAGGAAGTTTCCATTTTAATTGAATTTTGCTTCAATCTTGATTGTTGATTCGAATCAATCTCAACCGTTGATGGATTCCAGGAAAGTCTATTTAAGAGACCCTCATTTCTTCATTACAGAGGATGGATTAGAATTTGCATCGAATTGCTGCCAAATTGCATACTCATTTAGGCTTATTACATTCTCATAGATTTTCATTGTTAGCTTAATTCTCATCTAGATCTAATATGCATACATCTTTAGCATAGTTTCTTTTATATGTTCTTAGACTAGTTTGCATATCTCATTTTAGATTAATTTGCATATTCACATAGAATAGTTGCATTTTATTTTTCAAATCCTTCATTTTTAGAGGGTTTGGTTGCCTACACCTCAAATTTGAGGATATTAATGGGCAAAATTCCTTTAGATAGAAGGCAACAGGTCGGCTTGTTGGATGATTTTCGGATGGATAATTCAATGTTCATTCCAAGATTAATCCTCATATAAAGACTATGTTGAAGTGTGTGTGTGAAGCGTAAGGCCACATTTCGCATATACATTTTTGGTGCCCACCATGGGGCTGAGAAAATCAATTTCTCAGGCCTCTTCTGCATTTTTAAAATTAATTTTAAGCTCTCTGTCCATACAGATTCTGGAATCTTCGCGTGAAGTTTTTTTTCGATTTGCGCGAGACAATGCCTGAGCGCGCGCGGATCTTTGCGTGGCACCTTGTTTCTTCGCGCAGACCTGTAAAAGATTTCGCGCGACCTTGCGCACAATTTCGCACGAGACAGTGAAAGATTTTGCACGGGTCTGTACATCATTTTGCGCGAATCTATGCAAGATTTCGCGTGGGTCTGTGAAAGATTTTGCGTGAAAATTTTGCAACAACAATATAGAAGACAATTTTTTTTCAATTTTGACTTTTGATGTTTTCATAGGTTTTAGCATTTTCTAAGCTTTTTTATGGGTATAAAACAATACAAAAAAAGTTAAATTTTATTTTCCCATAGTTAAGCTTTCGTTTTCACTAACATGTTTTCTCTGAAGCATCTTCATTTCAATTTTTCTAATTTTTTTGCAGCCTAACAGTTGTTTGCAGGACGTTTGATGAAGACTCCTTTACACAAAGTTTCCCAAACATGAACTGACGGCTTGCTTGCAGGATGCTATCAAAGATACGTTTGACGAAGACCAAATTTCAAATCCACAAAACATTATGTCTTCTTTTCTTGCTTTCCAAACTAGATTAATTAGGGGCTTGTGAACTTCCTAGGGTGCAAGACGGAAGAATAGGGGATTATGCTCTTCACCACTTGGAGGTCATGACCAAGGGTGAATCAGAAACCTAGACACTTCTGAAAGACGACATTTCGAAGAAGGCAAGCAGCTTAGTGGTTCTCCAGTACTTGTTCTCTTCTATGATAAGATGATGATTTTCTTTTAAGGGAATCCAAATCTTTAAGGAAGAATAAGTCTGGATTGATTAAGCTAAGTCGGTAATTAACTTGTTTTGCGTGTTTGGGTGAGAAAGTAAGGTAGAGAAGTATGCTCTTTCCCCTTGGGGAAAATTAGAAACTTTGACCCTTGCGATCAAACCACCGATCCGAGTCAACCCTTTAGAGGGCCTGCCGGAGTGATCCAACCTCCGGGAATGACCCAAGTGAGCACACTCCTTTCGCCGAAGATTCCAACTCACTATAATAAAGAAGCTTTGTAGAGCAAAAGACTCCAAAGCCAGATTAATTTACTCTCCTTTATTCCTGATATCGCATATCAAGGAGAGGCTCTATCTGTGCACTGGTCGGTGCCGGCCCCTAGCTTGCTAAGCAAGTAGTGTGCACTTTTAGATGCTGGTGTGGGTTGCTGGTCTCAACTTCGCTTGCGGAGCCATCGAGAATTAATACGAACGGAAGCCAAGTAAAAACCTTTAGTTAGAAGCCACTCGGTTCACCTCTGAAAGGAGGCATAATCTTTGTGCAAGGAGGGGGAAGAATCTCTCCTATAGAACTCATCATAGGCATGCTACTAGACGTTTGAAGGTGGTATACGCGCTCATCCCCTGCCACAAGGGTGCTCGTTTAGCGTATACTATTGAGTCTTTTGAATATACCAAAAACACAGGCACCCTTTAGAGGGTGACATGATTGTGTGAGGTACACGCATGCGCATAAGATGTGGGACAAAGGTTTTGCCTTCTCTACCATTTTCTGTTTCTAGGGATAAAGCGTGTTTGTTATCGAGTCCTAAACATGTCCAAACTTGCTCAAACAAACTGAAAGTCAAGACTTCCCTGTCTCTCTGAGTTGCTTTGCCCTTAGTTGGATTGTATTCGATTGCTGCTTGCTTCCCATGTCTTGTTAAAAACACTTGACTTGTTCAAAACCAAATGTTGTTTAAACGCTTGAAAATCAACCTTGCTATCTGTTTGAAATCTACCAAACAAATCAACAATCTATCCAAAATTGTTTGAAATCTTCAAAGTCTTTTGAAAATCTAGTTCAGCTGTTAGTCTGGTTTCCATTTTCGCACATAGTTTGCAAACTTTTGCACGAATATTTGTTGTCCTACCAAGGTTCTCGCGTGAATAGTTGCACATCTCCACATGGGATCTAGCCTTAGTGTCCTTATTTTGTTGTCAAACCTTGCACTTCTTTGTGCAACCTAGAGCACATCCTTGTGCAAAATTCTTATGTTATCCTGAGTCTTTGCATGACCCTGTGTACTTTCTCGTGCACCTCTCAGAGGATCTTTACGTGAGATCTTGAGTCTGAACTGTCAAGTTAATTTGTTAGAGCTATCTGTGCTTTGTACCAAGTTTGTTTCCTACATTGGTTTACTGTTTCTCTGTCTGAAAACAATCCCAAACAGTGGCATCCCGCTTAGTTAATGACTTGCGATCCATACTTTAACTAGTCTTGTCTCTCAGTGATCTTGCTCTTATCCTTTAGTGCTTGTTGTACTCCATGTCATGATAGTCATAATCTTTGGCTGTTCTAGCCTTCAAATCAGACTATTCATACCTTAGTATACTGCACTCTTATCTTGCTTTTCTGAGACTATGTTCTAGTGTGGTCCTTGTCTAAGCTTTTGCTTTTTGTCATTGTCTATGACTACGACAACTTGACTTATGTTCTAAAACTTGGCTGTCACTACTTGAAACATAGTACATCAAAATGGCTAATAACCAATGTGCTAAATCCACTATTCCTAGTGAGGAAGAAAAGCTACTTATTTCAAACATGAAGCAAAAAATCCAATCAATGAGTGCTCAACTTCAAAAATTGAAGGAGGAAGATGAAACATCATCGAACAAATTCTCCTTGAGAGAAGATTTTCCTTCCTCCTATGACAACCAAAAATCACATTCTTGTGATCTTGAATCCAAGATATCTGAGAACACTTTATAAACACCCAAGAAATCTAGAAATATCTTTGAAGAAAAACCTTGGGAACCTAAACCAAAGCATGATTTCACACCTTTGGGAAAATCTTATGAATTAACCTTGGAAGAATTTCTTGAAGAAAAACTCATTACTTTACCTAAGCTCACTTTGGCGGGAGTTTCCTTTATGAGTAACTATTGTGCCTATCATAGACATAATTTACATAAAACTTCACATTGTAGGGAGCTGAAAAAAAAGATCCAAGATCTCTTTGACAATGGCATAATTCGAAAATCTAAGCTCTCAGCTACTAAAGATTCTACTCTCAAGAAGGATCAACCTCATGAAACCATGTCTAGTAATGGTTCAAACGCAACTTCTACTTCTTCCAACATACATCCACCTTCTAAATTGTCCAAACTTTTCAACACATATTCACCAAAAGAACTCACTACTCCCCCAGTTGACTATGTGTACCCTCAAAGGCTGCCTCTAAAGGAAACTCAAGCTAATCTTGACTTAGCTACAAACCTCTCCCATACTACTCAAACCAAAGATCCAAAACCTCCATGTGTTGCTCCTCCTATTATCCCCACTCCAACTATTCCTCCATTGTCCCTTCAAGAGCCTGTTATGGAGACTCTAGAAATATGTTCGAATACAGATTGAGATACTCCCTCATCCTCAAAATTGGTTTCATGTCAAGATGACCACTTAAATGATGAAGAAACAAGTGTTGATCAAGACCAAGATTCCTTCATCCCCTTTCAAGTCTTCCAAGATCTTGTGCCTCCATCTCAAGAGCCACATAGTCCTCCATCTCCCATGTCATGCACCTCTACTAAGCAAGATCAAGATATTCCTTCCACCATCCCTCATAAGATTACTGAAGATCATGAGAAAAATACTTTTCCTATGCTATCTAAAAATCCTTGTCAAGATCAAAGTATCCCATCTTATTCTACTTCTTCACATCCACTTCAAAATTATACTAAAGCTTTACGTTCTCCTATTAAATGTGTTGCTCCTATTAAAGTTATTAATGAGTATTAATGGCCTAGGTCATGTTTCTCACTCTAAGGATGCTGATATCCCTATCCACTATCCATTTGTATCTCCTAAATCTATTCTTGGTCCTTATCCATCTAAGCTAAAGCCTTCAAATCTTCTGTCCATATTGGGACCTTATGTTCCTCCATCTCCTAATTCCACTCTTAGCTCATTATAGATTCCTCCTACCCTACCCCAAGATCAACAAAGATACACATACTTGAACTCTTCACATTCACCTTTCCATCTAAACCAGTCATACTGGCCTCATTCATCCACAAGTCCCAAGTCCTTTGGAAGCAATTTGGATGATCAACTCAAACACAAGTGCATGAATCTATCCTCAAAAGTTCACTATGTCTCCTCTAATCGACATGTGAATGTCAAGAAGGAAAAAACAAAAAAGAGACCGCAAAGGTCCACTATTCAAAGAGCTCAACCGAAGAAATTATGGGTTCTTAAATCTGTTATTGAAGAAATGTATTCCAAAGCATCTAATGAAAAATCAAAAGCTATATGGATTCCCAAGTCTCTTTTGAAGGACTTGAATATTGAAAACAAATCAAAGTTGACATTCAAGCTTCCAAAGGTTTCCACTCCATCTTCTTCCCAACATCTTCCTAAAAAGGTTTCAAAACCTTATACTCCACCTTCCTCCAAAATTATTCCACCACCTCATACATCTAAACCTCATACTATTTCATCCATATTTCCTCCATCATTCCACTACCCTTCAAGGTGTGTGTCAATGTTGATCTTGCCCACTTTTTCTTCTACCCTTGCACATCCCTTTCAATACCCTATCCACTCCACCTTATATCCTTCCATCTCATTTATCTCATCCATAGCCTAAAACCATATCCTCCATATGTCTTTTCTACTGTCTCCCCTCCATTACCTTATCAGCATCTTTGAGCATACCTCGCTATGGCCTTGGCTTATGATAACTTATCTTTCTTGTAGGAGTGCTATCTCATTTGAGAAAGGCTTGAATTCTTTCCAAAAACTCTAAAATTCCAAAAAAAGGAAAAAAAGAAAAAGAAAAAGAAAAAATGTGCCTCGGTGAAAACTTGGAAATAGGCACCTTGGTAGCAAAAGTAAAGATAAATAAATCCATCCTATGGTGAAAACCACTTCTTGTGGCACCTTGGATAAGTACCATGATGAAAATTTGGTAAACAGGCGTCATGCATGATTCTTCCATCCATGACATCCTATCATGATCTTGCTTATCCTTTAGATGTCCTCATTCTTGAAGTCATTCACTCATAACCTCCATAACAAACTTTTCTGTCCTATTCAGTTAACCCTTTGGTCTTGATCAATGAAAGAAAGAAGAAAACTCAATTCTTAGCAATCTCTTGACATGGTCATTTTCTTGGATTACTTACACAATACCCTTCATTACACCATGAGCTTATATTATTATATCCTTTTCCCTAGCTTGGGTAATCTTGTGAATGCTTTCCTTGAGGGTAACATTCACCACTTCATACTCCTTGCCTATCCATCTCCACTTATCCACTAGCTTGCTACTATTTCTTGTCCTACACCTTGCTAGACACTAGAACAAAATCAAGGTAATCCTTCTTGAGAGCTAGTAATCTCTGACAAAGTTCTAAAAATTTGAAAATATCTCAAAATTGAAAATCCCAAAAAATGCAAAAAATGCAAAAAAAAAAATGAAAAATACAATTTTTTTTTTCAAAAAAAAGTGCCATTGGTGAAAACCTGGAAACAACGTCATGGTAGCAAAAAAATTAAAATCCTGCCAAGAAGGTGAAAACTTGGTAAACAAGTGCCTCTTGTTCTCCAATGCTCCATCTTGCAGCACATCTTCTAGCTCTCTATACAATCGCTTTCATGCTTTTCCTGCTTTTTGCTCATGTATCCATGGATTGAGTCTTGTTATAGCTCGAGGGCATTCCCCTTCAGTGTCACTCTTTCTCAGATTCTCCTCATAGAATCTCCTTCGCGACAGTTACCAGTAGTCCTCATTGTGTTTGCCTATTGTCACTAGTGTTACTCTTTTTGAGATTCTCCTCATAGAATCTCCTTCATGACAGTCACCAGTTGTTTCAATTGCGTCTACCTACTATTGCTAGTGTCACTCCTTTTGAGATTCTCCTTATAGAATCTCCTTTGTGACAGTCACTAGTGATCCTCATTGTGTTTTCCTACTGTCACCAGTGTCACTCTTTTCAAGATTCTCCTCATAGAATCTCTTTCGCAACAGTCACCAGTTGTTTTAGCTTTGTCTGTCTACTGTTTCTCTGGTCACGTCTCCAGATTCCTTTATGGAAGATCTCTCTTGCATCAATCACCGATCGTCCTAGCTGTGTCTATCTATTGTCGCTCAGTCCTTTTTAGGTTCTTCATCATGAAGTTTCCTCTTTGACCTCAATCACTAGTCGTTCTGACTACGTCTGCCTACTATTGTCACCTATTGAAGAGATTTCTTTCAAACATGTTTTGGACACTGACACTTGACATCAATCCCAAAAACATTGAACTCAAAAATGATATACTTGTTTGGATATGCTGAGCATTTTCTTTGATTGCTTTATTTTTTTCTTTCATCATGTCTCCTTGAGAAACTCAATGATGTCATTTTTGACTAGAGAAGTGATGATTGGGGGCATGATCTTTTCTTTGCTTTTTGTCTGCAGTTTAGTTACGATTAGTTGACAAGTTCCTACAAGAATGGTGTCCACTATAAGTGCCTCCATCTCGTATTGGATGGCCCGGTGTACCTCGACTCCTTTTATAAGAATATGTCAATAATGTTGGATCTTCTCCTTGTTTGTTAAGAGTGAACTCTTCATGCTACAGTACATACTGATACTCGTCCTGCTAAGTGAACGTACGGGTCATTGTGAGTATATCTAGCACACTTCTATCTCAGGTTACGAAAGCAAGGGTCATTGTGGACAGAATAAATACTGATTACTTAGCATAAGATGGATCTCATATTAGCCATGTTAAACCTATTTGATTTCATTTTAATTTAATTTAAAGTGTTCCTACTTTATTAAATTAAATTATCTCCTAAGGCTAATGTACTAAGGAATTAAAAATATTTAATTTAATAATTATGCTCACTTTAATTAATTGAATGTGATTATCAATTAAATGAAAAAGGCATTTATGAGGTCATATCTCACTTTATTAAATTAAATAATATCTTAAAAAAATTAAATAATATCTTCAAAATCTTCTCTTCAGTTCCAAAATGGAAACTCTGAGTGAACTCTCTCGAAAAGGAATTAAATCAGTTAACTCCTTATTCCACTCATGAAAAGCTTAGTTAACTCTCATTTCTTAAGGAAGTTTCCATTTTAACTGAATCTTGCTTGAATCCTGATCGTTGATATGAATCGATCTCAACTATTGATGGATTCTAGGAAAGTCTATTTAAGAGACCCTCATTTCTTCATTACAGAGGATGAATTAGAATTTGCATCGAATTGCTGCCAAATTGCATACTCATTTAGGCTTATTACATTCTCATAGATTTTCATTGTTAGCTTAATTCTGATCTTGATCTAATATGCATACATCTTTAGCATAGTTTCTTTTATATGTTCTTAGACTAGTTTGCATATCTCATTTTTAGATTAATTTGCATATTCACATAGAATAGTTGCATCTCATTTTCAAATCCTTCATTCTTAGAGGGTCTGGTTGCCTACACCTCAAATCTAAGGATATTAACAGGCAAAATCCCTTTAGATAGAAGGCAACAGGTCGGCTTGTTGGATGATTTTCGGATGGACAATCCAATGTTCATTCTGGGATGTATCCTCATATAAAGACTATGTTGAAGTGTGTGTGTGAAGCGTAAGGCCACATTCCGCATGTACAGTAGGAACTTTTGTTTCTTTGCAGAAATGCACCCTATATAATTCTCAGTGTCGCCAAACCTTTCTACTTTGATAATCGAGCTTTGTTCGATGATAGACCACACTTCGCCTTGCCACCACATGATGACTTTGTTGTTGGGTTGAACATGTGAGGCATAGGCTCTTCGAATAGTGGTGGAACTAGTTGGCTAGACATTGATGGCAAAACTAGTTAGTTGAGGTTGTCCAAATGGATTCTAGAGCCGTCTCTAACCATATCTTTGGCTGGGAAGGAGACAACGAAATAATATGTTGTCGAGAAGGGGAAATTCCTTTTGTACAATACTTTTGATCACTTTGATGTATCATTGCCATGATTGGTCATTACTTTAGTTGCATAGTGGCTGATTTTTATAATTCCACTTTTAAGCTTTGCCCATGTATTTGTTTAATTTTATTTTTTAGCTCATTACGTGAGTGAATTTCAAGGAGTGATCTTGTATCCTACTTTTTGTGTGTGAATAATGTACATTTAAATCTTAATAAATAGAAATACCAATTCATAAAAAAAAGTTATTCACTAAAGATAGTTTTGACAACAACTACACTAAAAAATGTAAGAAAAAAAAGGGTACTTAGGGATCCAAATTGAATAATGTCAAATTTAACCTTGTTCAATCTTATACTCATTAGTCTAATACAATATTGAGATAGATTTGGGAAGACCTTTCTTTCACCTTTGTACAATTATCTAGGACATTCCAACATCCAGTTCTTCATATTTGAGAGAACTTAAATTGGATTCCTTCATAGAGGGCTTATATAAAGGTACAACATAAATACAAGATTGATGATCAAAAGTAGCCAAGCATCAACCAACCACCTCAGGGGCAAGATAAAGTTGAGGTTAAGTTGATGGAATAGTAGACCAATCAACCAAAGTAGGTAGTAATTGGGACTCACCAGAGAAAGATGATAAACAAAAATAAGTTATACTTACCAAAGTTGCACAAGTTGCATGAGATAAACCTTTGAAAACTATAGGGGGAAAAAAGAAGAGCCATTATCTTGAAAAGGCTCATTATTTGAGGGAAGCCGTAAACTAGAGCACCCATGAATAACCAAATGATATTCATAAGAATAACATCACCAATCATCATGTTTTTGGACTAGAAGAGTTGATAGTAAAAAATAAAGTGGCTAATGAAAAATATCATTTGCATTTGAAGAGAAACACTCACAATTAAGTGATTGAGTCCCAGGCCTAACCCTACCATTATAATAATATCCCAATTATGAGGCTTGTAGATGTTAATGTCTACTAGAATATAGGAACTCATAGATTAAACTATTTAGGAAGTATTAATGTCAACCTTTAAGAAGTAGCCAATAGCATTGCGAATTGTCTCCTAGTAGCTAGAATTCCAAAGGGAGATTTAAAAGTTGAACACACCCATGCCTAACATTGAGTTCATTCACAAAACTTGCAACTCTTGCAACTCTTGCTCACAGCGTTTGAATCTGCCCGCCCTAGTGTTGGTTGGTCATGGTGCTTGGGCCTGTTCCTGCGCCCACCTCCACTGTTTCTACGTCTGCCTCTAAGGCCTCTCACACTCCTCCAGTGCCCTCTGTGCCGTTTGCCTTGGTGTCCTCGCTCGGGAAGGGCTCTTCTCTGACAATGATTATTGCGTCTGCTCTTCAACATGATGCCATAGTTGGGGCTCTTTCCCCATCCATGGCCTTTGGGCCTGGCTTTGGCATTTTGTTTACACCTGGTGGGTTGTCTTCTCTGTCATGTGGTGGTGTGGGGTCAGCTGAGGCTTGTGTTCCTGCCCCATCTTATGTGGATGTAGTTTTCTATGAGGCTAACTTAAGTGGTCTGAATGCATGTTCGGGCTCCCAGGGAAGCTTCGAGGGTCTGAAAAAGCGTTTGGGGTCTAGGGTTTTTGAGTCGATTGCTGTTGGTGACTCATTGATCTTGAAACTTGATCTAGTTGTTGTTGAGGATGTTAATGAATAGTTGGTTGATTTCTCATCTACTACAACTATTTTTCATTTCAAGGGTTTCTGGCCCTCCCTGCTAGACTTGCATGCTTGGATTGGTCATGTTTGGGAACCCTTTTTGTCAGGCATTGCCCAGATTTACCCTATTGCTAGGGGTTTTTTCATAGTGAAGTTCAATTGATCTGAGGATAGAAATGCTATCCTTCGTCGAGGTTTCTCTTAGGATAATAAATTTCCCTTGATGGCTAAACCCTAGTTCAAGGATTTTGACCCGTCTACAGAATCTTTAAACAAGGTCTCTCTATGGGTCAAATTGCTAAATCTTCCCCTTCACCTTTGGGTGGATTCGGTTCTGGAGGCCGTGGGGGAGGCCATCGAGGATTTCTTGCTTGTGGATAACACTTCTTCTAATGTGTTTTGCACCACTTATGCTCAGATCCTAGTTGAGGTCGACATCTCCAAGGGCCTCCTAGCAAAGATTTGTTTGGCTTCTCCAATTGGTTCTTGGATCCAGAGTCTTGATTATGAAGGTATCCCCTTCCATTTTCGGAAGTGCCACTTGACTAGTCACCTTGCTACTCGTTGCTCCTCTAATAAATCCAAACCAAAAAAGTCTCCTTCTTGGTGGAAGAATGTTTTGGATGATCATTACATTGTTCTCAAAGCCCCTCCCGTTGGGGATAGTGACTTTTCTTTGGACTCTCAGGTGGCTACCATGCCAGCCAGCCAGGTTAGCTCTCTTGCTTCTTTGGAGCCCTCCTCTGTTCCTCCCTTGCTTGTGGATGTTTCCTCTGTTGATGGTTCTTTGCCAAAGTTGGAGTTTGTCCCTGGCCCCTCTCCTCTTGGTCCTGTTGGGGGTCAGGACTCTATTTCCCCTCTTGCCCCTACCCCTGTTCTGGACTTTTCTCCTGGTCCTGGGGGTGGCCAGCTGGCTTTGGCCTCTTTTTGGGGGTTTGTAGTTTATTTAGCTTCCCCTGGTTGTTTTGTTTCCTCAGGGGATTGGACTGTTGAGGCAGCTAAGGTGGAGGATGGTTGGACAATTGTTAAAAGAAAGAAAACTAGGCCATCTACTCCCCCTTTAGAAATGAATATTCGATCATGCAGGGAAGGCTCTAAGTCAAAGGGAAAATCGTGATGTATCTGGCCCTGCCTCCTTGCTGGATCTTTTATTTTGGCCAATGATAGGCTTTTT
This sequence comes from Cupressus sempervirens, assembly GCA_028749045.1. Classification (NCBI taxonomy): domain Eukaryota; kingdom Viridiplantae; phylum Streptophyta; class Pinopsida; order Cupressales; family Cupressaceae; genus Cupressus; species Cupressus sempervirens. The sequence continues at coordinate 332,012,439 of CM053790.1, forward strand.
TGTCACCGTGGTTACCTTTGTTTGTGGGGTTACTAGTTCTGCGCTTGTCTACACCTTTGGTAAATGCACTCATTGAAAATCTTTAGTCTTGTATAGGGTTTTAGGCTCCCTTCAAAACCTTTTTTACTTAATAAAAAACATTGAGTTCATAGAGGGGGTTGAAGGAGAGAAACCAATAATTGACCACGAGAATGTGCACTCCATATATCCATGCTCTACTGTCAATCACCAAATCACTTTTCCTTGAAGTGGCCAAAGATGCTATAGAATCTATGGTTGTAAAAGACAATTGACAAATTGGACTTTAAGCTACAAAGTTTGTAATACCAAGCACATGGGTTAGAAGAATACTTAGTCATCATAACAAGGAATTGTAGGTTTTTGACATCGTTACCCATTCAACAAAGTAGACAAATGAAGGTCAAATTCACCTAAAATGTCTCAAGAACCAAATTACACTATTATTTTTGTGTTCACATACAAACATTAAATATTCTAGAGTTAATGTAATATAGGTGGCATTTAATTTTTTCCACTTCAAATAATTCATCCAAAAATGATTTCATGTAACTAAGTGTCCTATCTTATATTTTATTTATTTGTTTAAGTCATTATTATTATTTATATTTAATAACAAATTATTACTAATACTTCTTAATATTTTAGTAATTAATTTTTATTAGTTAGTAAATATATTTTGTTCATATTTCCTTATAATATTAATTATGACATTTGCTGATTTAAGAAAGAAGGGGTCATAACATGCTCCCTTAAAATTTGGTATCCAAATAAGTTAAATTCACTATAGTATTATGTTATTAACAAAGTTTTGGAATAGATAAGGATATCTCTATTTTATTTCAATTGCATCTTTCTATGGATTTTCAATTTCAAATTGATTCCACTAAACTTTACATTAGCTTACCACTTTATTGCACAATAGTCATTGTTGCTTGTCCAAGATTTGTTAAGATTCTATTGTTATCATTATCATCTCTTAATGCCTATAACACATTCTATTTAATATTTTCTTAATGTCAAGTACATACTTCAAGAGCAACACATGGAAGATATCATGGATTCGACTAAGGAGGTAGAAATACCCTTAAGGTGAATGTGTGTACCAAGATTGTGTACAAAAAAGTAGACCCTTGAAATAAGTCAAAATTACACATAACATGATCATGCTATGTACTTTTCATCAAATTTCAAGATAGGGCTTGGCTCATTAATGAGCCAAGAAAATAACATTAAAAAGCTTCATCTTATAGTGATGATACAATCACATTTTAACTTACTCCTAACACGATCATGTTATGATTATTGAAAATAAAACTTGTTAGCCCATGGCTTGGGCTATCTCTCATGCCAAAAATGATGGATAATAGAGGAGAGACATCAATTTCACCACCTAATGTAATTGTGTTTGGGTATCTCAACCTCCAACCCATCTAGTTCGTTGGGAATCTTCGACGGTGCCTCCATAAAAAAGGTTAAATATCTTTCATTTTCATTGTTTTCATTGTATGTTGTATTATATTGAAGGTTGAATTTGTGATTTTAATAATCATTTGATAATCAAATACATCTAGACCTAGTAAATGCAAATGAAACCAAAGACCACCTCCTGTGAAAGAAACGAACATTATCCCCAAAAATGCACCTCAAAATGCACCTCAAAACCCTCAAGTGATAGCCCCAAACACAAAAAACCCTCAAAGGGATGGTCCTCAACAACCACCACCATGTGAAAAGTCTCCACTAATTCTATTAGATCATGTAAACTCCAGCCAAGAAGATCTTTTCAAACGTCTCATAGAAAATAGTGCCAAAATAACTAATTTGGTTGGTAGCTTGAGGTATTCTAGTCTTGGCCATCACTCTACCCTAACTGACACATTAGAAAAAATGGCCACTAGTACAAATGAGGTGACTAAGGAGGTTACCAAATGGGGTTCATAGAGGGATAAGTATTGTGCATATTTTACAGATGGGTTATCCTATGATGAGGTGAAAAATAGGAACATACTTAAAAGTGACATATGTGCTCTTTTCACCAATCTTGATACTAACAACAACCTATAGGAAATTTCCTCTCACTTTCCTATTCATTGGTGTGTTCATAGAGGGATTAACACATTTTTTTGGAATAGGTGGTATATGGTATTTGACCAACCACCCTATAATAATAATGAGGCGCCCTTATAATTTTGGAGAAAATTATATTGTGAGTTTATCCTTGGTGAGAAGCTGGATTACTTTGACTTCCACAAGTTCTAGGGTAGAGGGAGGGGATCTACATAAGATAGACCTAGAGTTTGTAGAAAAACCTAGCCATAGGAAAGGAAACATCTAGCCAAAAAACTTGTAATTCATGTTTTGGTCCCCATAGTCCTAAAGGAGTCTATGGTCTTACATACCCTTCATATAGTTGCATCACTAAATGATGTCATCATTGAGCATGACACACAACTAGCCTCAAGAGGGAGTATATCAACTCCATTATCATCAACTGCTCTACTAGAGTCATCCTAGCCTACACCACCTTCTTCATCATGAAATATTCCATTTGGCTCAGACTCCCAACACATTCAACATATGTGTGTTAGTTGCCATGATTTATGTGATGAGTTGGACACTGATGTGAATGAGGATAGATCAACATACCATTCATGTATACATTCTGGGAGAAGATGCCATTCATCTACTATTGAGGATTTGGCCCTTACTGATGATCTGACGATGACGATATTTTGCAGAGGGGCAACACAGATTTATTTATTTGTGTTTTGACACATCATTAATTACTTTCAACTAAAATTGATAAAATTAAATACTCTTGTATTTAAAGATTAATAGATATTGATACATAATACTAAGATATTTGACATGTTTTAATATATATGCATGTTGCAGGGTGCATCGGGTGGTAAGAGCACACCCCATAGTGTTCATTTGAGTAGACCTACACGGGCAGCTTGAATACTTGAGGTGAAATGAAAAATATTCCTTAAAAATGAATAATACTTGTTGGTTTAAAAATATTAATTCTTAATAAATATGTATATTTAATTGGTGTTTTATAGGGCTTGTCAGCGACACAAGTATCCCAAATTGATGATGTAATGCTATTAGCCATTGTCTTTGGCTTAGAGAGTTTTGTGGTATCATATCTTGTACCCCTCTTGTTTACAGTCTTAATAAACTCATGCAATATCATATCTATTTCTCTTATGTTACTTATGCTTCTATTAGGGTACCCCACATACCTTGAATTCATCGAGCAAGAGAAAGAAATCATTGGCGACACCCAAATAAAAAAAGGTAAATAAGTTCAATTCTACAATATTTGTTAAAATAGATTATGATTGAACACAATGATTTCTAATCTATATTGATGAATGCACTTGACTTATTTATTGTAAATACATGTAGAAACAAATGGGGTCCATAAAACTAATGAATGCACTAGATTTCCCTAATGTCCAGGAGAGGGAAGAGGTAACATTCACATAATTTATTTCAGTTGTACTCTTGTTTGTTTAGAAATATTAGAAATTGGGTTCCTTCCTAAATGGATGTCATATGCTATGACTTTTCACATAGGAAATGGTCATAGCTACATCACCATTAATGGTTCCTCCTGATACTATAAGACAACCATCAATAATATGCATTAGTTCTATATACACATTTTATATACATGTATTTAAATATGATTACTTGGATTTGTAGTTTTAGATTGATTGTTAACACTTGTCTGTGTTATTAACTTGTGTTAATTTTATTTTATATATGACAACCCTCTTTGGCATTTCTCGTGGAATCTTTTCCACTTTATTTTTTTAGGAGTCCTTCTCGTCAAAGAGGAGGTCAAACACAACAAAGGGATGAGGTATGGGTTTCCACTATTGTTCTTTAGCCAAGTGATTTTATTGTGTGTTTATCGTTCCATTCAAGTATATAACATATATTGTATTTTACCATACAGGTAAAAATCACAATAGATTCATAAGTGGATGTGTGTCCTACTAGCACAGGAGTCCCAAATCCATCTTTGATACACATTTGTTCTTTATTCATGCCTCTTGTATTTGTTAATATCTCTTAATTATAATTGACTATGCATTACTTTTATTAATTTGTTACATAGGTCCATTCTACTATGAGTCCTCCGCTATGATGGACCCCATTATGAATGCAAGTGGATTATGTACTTGTCCACTTTGCTAGGAGCCTTGCTCGTTTAGTTTGGAATCCACTATTTTGATCATTTAGCCATACTGTAGAAGAACAAGATGAGGTAGTAAAAACTTCAACAGTCAATGTAAATCAATCCTCTTTTTAGTTAATATGATATTATTTTCAGATAATATATTTGACTAAGCATTTGAATAGTTCTTGTGTAGACACAAAATGAGCCACACAATGCTACCAAGAAGCTTCATTTTGATGATCCTACTTCATCATAGATTTTAATAGATACATATTATGTAGATACATAGTTGTGGTCATTGGATGACCAATTTTTGTAGATATTTGACATTTGTAATATGCATATCAACCTTCATATAGGCGATGCCACATTTTGTAACTCTACTTTTGATTTGACATATATGTTATATCTTGACATGTACTTTTGATATTTGATCATATTTTATTGGACATGAAACTTGATATTTGATCCTATTTGTTCATTATGAACATATGAAAATATAAATTTTGACAATGAGTTTTCACAACAAGTAGTGGCCAAGTTTTTGAATACCATGTATTACTTTTAGTTTTAGATTTGTAATATGTTTGTAATAATAATATATACTAAATGTTTAGATGCATAATATAGAAGGGAAACTTAAAAAATGATCAAGATCATAAATCATATAACAATGCCTAATTGCAAATATTAAACCTCTGACTTGAAAAGGAAACCTTTAACATATACTAAATGTTTAGATGCCTATGTTCAAAAATAAAAACTTTAAACATGAACAAGTTCATAAATCATATTTAACAATGACATATTCTAATGTTAAACATATTATACAACTTGACAATGCAATTATTATTAAAACTTGTCAATTGACCCTAGAACATAAATCGTGACATTGATTCATTAGTGAATTTTGATCCTTATGGGTGGGTGAACCCTAGTTATAACCATGTTTCTGCCATGAAGAACCTAAAACTTTCATGACCACTATGCACCAAAGTGTCCCCAACGTATTTGAAACAATATTGAGTTGTGATCTTCTATGGGTCATAACTTAGATCTTCCAAGGTGTATTGACAAACTATAAGATGCTACACGATCATGTTGTTGAATCCTACAATAAATTTTCTAAGTTATGAAAGATTGCAATTGGATTTAATTTGGCACACATTTCTTCCTTGATGCTAAAACTTGTAGTGTTCCTAATTGAATTGGTGCAACATTGTATATGTTTCCATCCATTCATTGTGGCATCAATTTGATTGTTCCATTAGCTTTGGATGGTGGGCGAACCCTAGTAACACCCTTGTTTTCATCATAGGGTCTCTAGAATATTTGTGACCATCACACACCGAAGTGTGTTGAAAATCTAATAGGGAAAGTAAGATGCTGAGGGCGGGGGGGGGGGGGGGGGGGGGTGGGTGACTCAGTTACTTTAAAACTTTCACCACTTTATAAATCACATTCACACTTATTTCACCACACACATCTCAACCTCAACATGAAACATCATATATCAACATGTAATGTCATATCTAACATCTATTAACATGAATAAAACATGAGGGATTACTCCTCCTAGTCTATGAGTATTTGAAGACTCAAACTAGGGGAAAATCCCTCAGTGATATTGGGTGTGCATCTGAGAAAATTGGGAGTTTGGATTCAGAGGATGTGCATAGCATTGAATCAGAAGAAGAGGACAATGCTTCCTCTAAAGGTAAAACCCCTAAGGAAGAAAGGAAAGTCACTCCTTCTGCCTGCATTCCTTGCAGAAAGAGCCCCAGAGGCTTACCCCCCATTCCCCCTAAGTTTGAGCTTCAAGAGGACGAGGAGGATAATGATGAAGAAGAGGATACAGAATCAGAGGAAGAGAAGAAGGGGGAGGATGATGAGAAGGAGAAGGAGAAGGGGAGGGAAAGTGAAAAGGAGGAGGAGGATTTGGCTGACATGTTAGGGAATCCCAAGAAAAGGAAAGTAGATGAGGCTTTGCCGTTGGAAACCAATGACCAGATTCCTAAGACTCCAAGCCCTGGCCCCTCTATTTCTCCATTTGAGGGGAAGATAGAAATTTTGGGGAAAGAGAGTGGGGAAGTGATTACAAAAAATAGGAGGAGGTCTTGGAGGAATTTTAACACAAATACCGTGAAATTGGGGATAGTCAGGGAGCCAATGAATCTCCAAGTGATGGAAGACAATGATAGCAAAGCCCACTTTGATGAACTCATCAACCTTGCTCTGGTTGTTATCTTAGATAGTGCAAGGGAAACTGGGCTTAACTTTTTGAACAATGCAAAGAACAACATGATAGACAATTTTTGGTCTATCAAATGGTTGTTCCATGAAATTGAAGACCTTAAGGAGAAAAGAAGCCAAGAAGGAAGCCAGAGAATCAATAGCGACCAAGAAGAAAACGAAGAGAAGAGAAGCCAGGATGGAAGCCAATAACACTACAATGTCCAGGGACACAATGTTGATTAGGAGGAAAAAATCACCAAGGTTGAACAAAGAGTCCAAAGGATGGAGTTCTCCCATCAGAACCTGGCTAATTAGGTGTTTGCTACATTGAACACCCTGAATGAGAGTATTAACAATCTAGTTGAATCACTGATGAGTGCTGTATTTGGTGGGGAAAAGATGGAGAAGGCCAGCTTGGACATTGGGTAGGTTGAGGATGATTTGAAAGAAACCATGGATTTGGCGGATGCTCAGAACCAAGACTAGGAGGATGTGGACAACTGGAAGACCAATGAAGTTGTAGAGACCCTGTAGGTTCTTAATAGGGAGAACTAATAGCTAGTGTTTTCTTTTTGTCTCATCTTTTTCTAGTGTAGTTGGTTTTTTGTATCCTGCCCATGGGCTTGTCATTTGGGTTTGGCTTTTGATAAGCAGATGCATTGTAGCTAGACTTTTCTTAATATTTCTATTTCAGATATGTTGTAAAAACTTTTGGGTTTCAAGATCCTTGTCAAACCTATTTTTCTTAATAAAAAAAACATGAATAAAACACATAAGAAACAAATCAACACATGAAACTAGATATGGTAACACAAAAACCCTCCAAGGTGAAGGTAAAACCACTGTGGGGATGACACCCACACAATCTTCACTACTGTAGCAATAAAGCGTGTCTATTAGGGCTAAAATGTTTGATCACTTATGATGATCTATCCTGTGAGGGCTAAAAAGTTTGATAAAGAGCTTACAAGACTATTATTCTACCTTGATTAAATGATTTTAACTACACAATTAAGTGAGCACTTTGTCAGGAGATTTACATAAGCCTATTAGGACCATTTTGTTAAGAAATTCACCTAACTCACTTGTTATAATGAAATTAGTATGATGATCCTTCAATTTTCACTTGAAATGATGATGACAAATCTTCTCTTTCCAATATTCAATCACCTCAATGTGATAGATGTATTTTTTTTCCTCTTTGCACTGCTCGGTCACCTTAGTCCTTCAACCTTTGTAATAACTTCAACTACACTATCCTCTCATTAAAAACTTCAACAATCTAACAACTAAAAATTAGGTCTTAAACACTCCTTAAATAGCTATCTAATGAAGCTTCTAGATCTTAATCAACTATCACAATTCATTCTTTTTACCGCTTGACCTTTCCATTTTTTGATTAGCTAATCAAATAACATTGGATTAATGATCCATAATAATAGGTGTGATTACCTCTATCATTGAATTATCAATTATATAAACACACTTCCAACTTGGAAAAATGGCTTATATATGAGTTTGTACCATTCCAAACTCAAATACATCAAGCCGTGTTACTGGACTCATATAGCTTTTGCCACATACCTCTGGTTGTTCTAACATGCTAACCCTCAACATAAACTTCATTCACCTATAAATGATTTTATCTTCTAGATTTATTAGTGAATTTTGCATCTTGAATCACTTGAAAACTATTAAAATATTTGTCGACACTTGTGTATGCTTGAAAACTATATTTTCCTCAACACCAACCAAACTTCTTCACTACTTCGCTACTTAATAGCTTGACTTGTATAGTGGCTCAATCATAGTGATGATTGACCAACATTTCCTAGTTAATGACTAAGTGTTTTTCTCTAACTGACAGTACTATGATTGCCTTTAGGGTCAACAATATGCCCCTTTGGCATTAGTGGCAAAAAAATTATCATTATAAAAAATGCCCATAACAAAACTTCAAAATTGTAACTCCCCCTTTGGATACACTCCATACCTTGGCTCGGTAACTATATACATGACTCTTCTCCTTAGTATACACAATTTTCTCTTCTTCTATCTTTGATCTCTGTACATTTACCCCTTGTTTTTGTCACAATTTCCTTTTGATAATAAGTCGGGGACTGGGAAGTAAACCATACTTAGTAAAAAATGGTTTATGCCATTGCAAGATGAGATCCATCATGGTATCTCAATTCTTCTTTAGTGTCTCAGGAATATGGAGTTCAATTTCCATTCTCAATGCTAAATGTATCATGTTGTCTGCAATGGATAAATTCTAATTACTTTGAATCAGATCCTTGGTAGTTTGCAAATGTCTTTACATGACCTCCAAATGATGTGTTGACAAAGTGTTCCCAAGGTGCACTAAGAACAATTCAAATATGATCTTTTAAGTATTATAACTTAGAGCTTGTAAAGGGTATTGACAAAACACCAAAAAATACATGACCATATTGTTGAACCCTACAATAACCTATCTTAGTTCTGGTAGATTTCAATAGGTTTTAATTTGGAAAAGTATTCTTGCTTGATGCAAAAACTTGTAGTGTTCCTCAGTGAATTGGTACAATAATGTGTATCTTTCTAACCATTGGTCATATGATTGATTCATCCATGCCATTATCTCCAAATGGGTGGGTGAACCCTAGTGACACCCTTTTTTTGATCATAGAGTCTCTAGAACATTTGTGACTACCATGCACCAAAGTGTTCCCAAGGTGCACTAAGCACAATTTAGTTGCAATCTTCTAAGGATCATAACTCAGAGCTCCCAAGGGGCATCAATAAATAGTTAAATGGCACAAGACTATGTTTTTGAACTCTACAATAACTTATCTTAGTTCTGGGAGATTCTAGATGGATTTAATTTGGTGCAAAATTCTTGCTTGATGCTAAAATTTGTAGTGTTCCTTAGTGAATTGGTGTAATAGTGCATATATTTCAAACTAATTATTATGGTATCAATTCGAACATGCTTTTAGCTCTAGATGGGTGAATGAACCCTAGTGACACCCTTGCTTGGACCATAGAGTTTCTAGAATGTTTGTGAACACCACATACCAAAGTGTCCCCAAGGTGCACTAAACAGATTTAAGCTGTAATCTTCTAAGGGTAATAAATCAAAGCTCATGACGGGTATGAGTAAAATGCCAAATTCTACAAGACCATATTGTCAAACCCTACAATAACCTATCTCAATTATGGGAGATTATAATTAGTTTTAATTTGGCAAAAAAAATTTATTGATGCCAAAACTTGCAGTGTTCCTCAATGAATTGGTGCAACAATGTGTATCTTTCCAAACATTGGTCATAACATGGCTTTGAATGTGTCCTTAGTTCCAGATGGATAGGTGAACCCTGGTGACACCCTTGTTTTGGTCATGGAGTCTCAAGAACATTCAAGACCACCATGCATTGAAGTGTCCTCAAAGTGTACTAAGCATAATTTAGCTAAAATATTCTAAGGGTCATAACTTGAAGCTCATGAGGGGTATTGACAAGCTACCATATGAAACATGACTGTGTTGTTGAACCCTATAATAACCTATCTCAATTTTGGGATATTATGAATGTATTTAATTTGGCATAAAATTCTAACTTTATGCGAAAACTTGTAGTATTCCTTAGTGATTTTTAGTTTGGAACAAAAAGGGAAAAACCCTATCAAAAAGTAATGGTTTAATTTAGATAGCAAGGATCACCCTACTTTATAAATCAATAAGGAAAGCATTTCACCTTATAAGTAGGCATATTGTTCATTGATCTCTGATCTTTCCATAAGATGTCAAAAAAAGAATGGAAGACCATGTAAAGGAAAACACAATCTTAGATATCTCACCTCAATTGATGTCACTGGTTCTAAAGCTTTCTCCCAACTAGACCTCCTTGTCCTTTTTTAGTACCTCCATGACAATAGAAACCTAAAGTTCAGCGATAATCTCTAGATACCTTATGAAAGCAGGTGCACTGAAAGACAACATAACCCAATCTTATAAAAAGGTATAGGAGGGATGAAAACAAATAAAGCATTCCATTTGTCAAAAAAATATGAAACCCAAATTGATTCAAAAATGCTATTTGTATGTGCATTCATGTGCATGAATGAATACTATGTACAAAATATGAGACTTATGTTGAGTGAGAGTACATTTATTGCACTTCATTTTGAGGTTTCAGTGTATAATTTTCAACAAAATCAACAATAGAGTCAATTTTGCCCAAGGGAAAAGTGTCCTTATACTTCTTAATTTTTTTATCTAACCATCTAGCTTTATGTGTATAACCTATGTACTCATATACTAGTTTCTATTGAAATACTTTCATAAAATGAGCTATGCATATATCCTTTTTCACTAACTCACACCTCTTTAATTATTTTCCATCTTTAACACCATAAATAACTAACTTGTACTTTTCAAGAGAAACTATTTTCAACACCTTCTTGACATCTTCCACTCACATTTGATTTTTCAAAATAGTTATTCCATACCTTTTTAACAATTCTTCTACAATTTCTTTCTGACATTTTATCATGCATTGACCTCAAAATATTTTCATCAATGTTAATTAGAAACATTGGCTTTCGGGGATGAGCTTGTAGTGAAATCAAAGAAAATTGACACCCCAAGCAAAGCTATCCCTGTTACCCGTGACCTCCGCATCCCTAGCAGGAAAATCCCTAGATGTCTTCCCCCTATGCCCCCCTCTCCTCATCCTAAGGAGGTGAAAGAGGCTAGTGATGAGGATGTGGAGTCTGATACAGAGTCTAAGGAGGAGGACTTAGAGAAGGGGAAGGAAAGTGAGATGGAAGAAGATAAGGGGAGAGATATTGACAAGGAGATGGTGACCCCTATGGACCCCAAGGTTAACCCCAAGAAAAGAAAAGTGAACTAGGCCCTACCCCAGGAACATCCCAGCAAACCTATTGAAGTGTCCCCCAGCTCCACCCACCCAATTCGCCTTAGGAGGTTCCCATTTCACCCCCGGAGGAGATAATTGAAATCATGGTTGAAAAAGGGGGGGAGGTCATCAGAAAGAACAAGAGGAGGGCCTGGAGGAACTTCTATGGGGACAAGGTCAGTTTGGGAATTGTTAGAGAACCTGCTAAAATCTAGGTGCTAGAGGACCTTGACAGAAGCACCCACTACGACGAGCTCCTTGACCCAGCTCTTCTGGTTATCTTTGACAATGTGCGGGAAACAGGTTTCAACTTCCTAAACAATGCAAAGAATAGTCTGATTGACAACTTTCGTTCCATCAAGTGGCTTTTTAGAGAAATTGAGGCTATGAAGGATAGGAGCAACCAGCCCAACAACCAGGATACTGACAAGGACCACCAAGCCAGAGGGAGCAAGGATCAGGTGGGTAGCCAGGAGAAAGATAGAGGCCAGGTCTCCAGAGACCATCAGGATGACAGATTCACCCAGCTAGAGTAGAAGGTCCAAAGGTTGGATTCTATCCACCAGATAATCACCAAATAGATAGTAGAGACCCTTCACACCTTGAATGAGAATATTGTCAATCTGGGTGACTATCTGACTACAACTAGCCTTAAAAGGGATGCAGAGTAGAACACAGAGCAAGGATTCAACTAGGAAAAATTTCAGAAAGAGGCTAGTGACTAGGTGAATCAAGGGAACCAGATGAACACTCCTACTAGGATTCAGGAAGAAGTGGCCAGTCAAAAGGACAATGATGCTGCATAAACCCTAGAGGCCATGGACACAGATGGCCACTAGCCTGTTTACTTGGCTTTGTCTCTGGCCTTTGTACTTTGGTTTCGGGCCTTCTTTTGTTTTTGGCCTTTTGAGGCAATTTTTTTGTTTGTTTAGACTATTTTTTCTCACTCTTTTTGTTGTAAAACTTTGGGTTTCAGGATCCCTATAAAACCTGTTTTACCTAATCAAAAACGTTGGCTTTCTATGAATTATTCTAGGAGGTATAAGCAATGGTGCATTATGTACATTAGGTGATTTAGGTACATTATGTGCATTAGGTGAATTAGGTGCATGAGGTGAATTAGGTGCATTAGGAGAATCGGGTGCATTATGTGAAATATGTATATTAGGTGAATTAGGAGCATTAATTTCAATTGATGCGTATTCATGACTTTCATTTTTGACATTAAGTGAATTCATGATTTCAATATGAATTGGTAAATTCTCACCACTCATATTGTGTGCATTTGATGCTCTACCTTGATGTGATCTTCTCACATGCTCCCTTTATCTTTCCTTTTCCCCCTCTTTTCTCTTAGTTGTTCTTTTATTCTTTCCCATTGTTGATAATTTAGAAATTAACAACACAATTGAAACATTTTGTTATAATCCCAATTGAAATTGGTATAATAACATAAAGATAAACTCAAAAAAAATTCAATTCAATAATTTTCTAAAAAGGTGAAGTTCCAATCATTATAAAATATTAACAAGACACCCAAAAACATGAAATTTCAATCATTTCAAGAAAGAAGACATAAAAAATGCACACCTATTGTAGAAAACCATATAGTACAATAGTAGAACCTTGCAAAATGTTGCTATGGCATAATGGAAAATGCAACTATATGCATAATCAACAAAATGTGATCATGTTATGGAGACCTAAACATAACGTTCTTATTTTCCCCTAGTGCAATTATGTTTTATGTGTAACAAGATGCGACCACATTATGAAGAACTAAAAAAGTTGCATGTAGTTCCCCATAATCCTATCAGTTTATGCAGAACTAGAAGAAATGAGAGAGATAGAGAGTGAGATATATATAGAGAGAGGGGGGGGGGGGGAGGAGATGCAAGGGAGGAGTTGGAGATAAAGGGGGACACTACTACATTTTACACTAATTGTTTATGGCAGCTCGCTCTAGTTGATAAAATTTCATTGGATGCTAGATGAAACTAGATGTTGCTGAATGGGCGTTGAAATTTTCAATGGGGCTAAATGTAATCAGATGCTCGACACCTTTTTCTATTAGAAAAATATGAGGATGTTGAAGCCATGAGGTTAACTTGATTAACTACACTGGCATCAGGGGTATGACATCCTCATAAAAATAGTTGCTAGAATGTGTCAATATTCCAACAGATTGTAGTTGAAGTTTCAATGATAGTGTCGTTGGGTGTATGATGTCATCATCAGAATACACATCAAATATTATTGCATTGACATTGTAACTATGAAGAAATGTGTATATAATAAATGTGAATTAACAATCTTCATGTTGGTAGTGGTTTAGTATTCTCACACCATAAACAATTTTTTTAAGGTTTGACTTGAAAACTGTAGAAAAGTTCTAAAATAATAGAGAAATGATTAGATGAGGAGTGTTGACTATACAAGTGACATATATCCAACTTAAATTTATAGTATTCAAATGAGAATCAAATTAAAAGACATTTATGTAAGAGATTCCAATAATCTCTTGTGTAAATGTCTATAAGTTGATTCTAATTCCAATAATGTGACTTTGAGATAGATATTTACCACTTATACAAGCAACATTCCTCATCTAATTATTTTTGTATTATTTTAGAACTTTTATAAAGTTTTTTCCAAACCTTAAAAAATTTGTTTATGGCAGGAAAATACTACACCTTGACTACCAACATAAAGACTTTTAGTTCCCAAATCATCTGTCTCACATAATTATACTTTGCACAAGTCATTAGACTTCCAACAAAGAGCACTAGTGTGATATGAAAGTTTAAACAATATAGAATAATAAGTAATATATGAAAGTACATTATGGATGATAAGATAGGAGTTTTTGAAAGATATATTTCATCTAAATTAGTAATAGGTAATGATAATGAAGAAAGTAGTCCAGTACCTACATCTATTTCTAAACAAAATTAGATTCTCATTGATCCTAAAAAAATTAGCATCTTGAAGAGTTTCTATGGTGGAAAAAGGATGGATCTATAGAATAGTTATCCTTCTCTCCTTCAAGCATTGAGAAATATTGAAGCAAGAGATGGAGAAAAGAACCAATTCTTTTTAGATGACCATTTGACTAAATCAGCAATAAACAACAATGATGATGTCCCTTCTAAAACTTCTCTTCAATAAAATGAAGATTTGGATGATCCCAAGAAAGTTGAGTTTTTGAAAAGATTTTATGGTAATAGAAGACTTGATCCTACAAAACTAAATTTGTGTTTTCTTTAAAAAATGAAGAAGATTGAACAAGAAGATGGGAATGAGAATCCTTGAAAAATAGTCAATTCTCATACAAGTTTTAAACATTCTTCTCTAAGTTGATAGGTTATGTGGGAATTGTAAGATAAATTTGTATTTCCTTCTCTATCTTATAAATACAATAAGAACTGATATACCTACCATTATAGGTACCTCCATTAGCCCTAAATTTCAATTGCATGTATTGGAAGCACCTTTCATTTTTCTATACAATGATGATATGCTCCATATTTCTATTATAATATATAGTCCACCAATATAATTGAGGAGGGAGGGGGGTGTGAACCAGTTATCCAACTATTATCACAATTATCAACCTTATTAAATGTTAACCATATGAGAAATATAATAAAAAATCACAACAAGATACTCATTCACAATAACACTAGATATGCTAACTAGGGAAAGCCTTAATCAACGGGAAAAAACTAGTAGGGATGGTACCCAGAAGATGATGTACTAATATAAATATTCCTTGTTGGAGGATAGAGCCTATTAGGAGTCTATGAAAAAATTCAATACATGTCAGTTCCTATTAGGAGACTTTGAATCCCTATTAGGAGATTCCAACTCTATTAGGAGTTGTGGAAGGTAGATGGACCCACTATCCAAATACCTTTAAGGGCAAGACCAATGATCCCACTATTCAAATTTGACATTTGTATTATTCCTTGCAAAATAATAGAATTCAATTGTACCTCTCCTTCCTCTTTCTTTTTCCTATCAACTGGACTTCTGCTCCTTTTGATCTTGATATTAGATCACAAACTTCACATCCAATAATCCCTTGGATCGCTTACTTGCATTACTTAAATAATCTACTTTTATTCACACTTCCTTGATCACTTTGCATGCTCTATACTATTTAGAAACAAGAAAAATAATTTCCTTTATATCAATTCCTCAAAAAAATTCCTTGGCTCAGCCTTGAGGCTTTCTCAATTAATTATAATAGGACCATAATAAGATAATTAATTATTTCATAGCCATATAGCGCTGTCTACTCCCATTCTAAATAAATTCTCACAGAGGTGACTCTAGGACTTGAGCACTCACTGAAATCATCATTAGACTATCCTCTATCACTATCTAACTTCACATCTCCATATTACATCTATGTTGGAAGATATAAAATGATCATCAAAGACTATTTACTAGGCACTCTATTTTCACACTGCTCTTTGTAAATCACATATAACTTTTGTATATCTTTGACTTAGATTATGTGCACTTAGCCTCACTATCAAGACATAGTGTGGAACATTTTCTTAATCGTGCATCTCCTAACAATCAAAACTCTATCTGCACAATCATAATCTCTTTCTGCTACTCTACCAATCTTCACAAAATTACTACTATGTTGACATCAATGACAAACATAGTCATGAATATAACATGTCAATACTTCCACATGCTCTCCAATGCCTAGGATACTCCCCTAAAGAAATACCGTCAACATTCATGTAACGATCTCCCCCTTTGGCATTGATGACAACATAGATGAAAAACATCTAGGTTTTGAGAATACCAAATAGTACTCAGTTGTTGATACTACCCTTATCTTTTCAAATTCTCTTTATCAATCAAATCTAAAATCCTCTAGAATATTGCTATTTTCTACATCTCCCCCATACATCAAAATCTTTCATGTTTTGTATCTCGTTGATAGAGATATTCCTTCTTCATACTCTCCTCATTCAACTGTCTCTCCCTCATTCACTTAGAGGATGTTTTTCATGTATGTATCTCTCCCATTGACATGAATCATAAAGGCCTCACTATGTCAATTATTTTCTCCAAGACTTCAACTAGATTGCATACTATTAGGTGAAATGTTCTAATACTTTCTTATCATTGTATTAGATACTAAAATCCTATATTGATAGTTTAGCTTAATAGCTAGTTGGGAAAATCTTTGGAGAAGGTAATTAAAAATCTTATGTATTAGGTGGGTTTAACAACTTATTGTAAATCCTTTAACAAGGTGACACTTCATGTAAGTGTTTGTAAATCCTCTAACTAGGTCACTATTGACACAGTTTAAAGCCTTTGATAAGGAAGGCCTTTCACAAGGTAGACCATCAGAAGTGTTTGAATATATTGTTGCAGTGATTTTTTGTGGGTATCATCCCCACCCCAGTTTTACCTTCTTATTCCTGGAGGGTTTCTGGGTTATCAATTCTGGTGTTATGTGTTTTTCCATGTGATTTACTTTATGTTCCTTTATATGTTTACATGCATGCAATTTGTTTTTCAGTTTTATGTTTAAAGGATTGAAAAAGGTCAAAAGTGTTGTACTTCTAATTCACCCCCTCCTCTTAGAAGTACTCTTCCTATTTTGAACATTCCAACAATTGGTATCAGAGCTCTGGTTCTCACAAGGAGACGCATAACAACTTGGAGAAAAAGATCAGAAGATGGAAGTCTTCAAACTTGAGAAGATCATTGATAATTAAGTGATTGATGTACATCTCACTCTATACAAGGTAGAGGAAGCCAAGGAGGAATTGAGAAAATCTTTAAAAAGAAGAAAGAAGATAGCCATAGCTGAAAATGACATACACTACAAGGAGATTGATACCACACAAGTGTTCTCAAATGGAGATTCCAAGGAATTTGATGTAGCAATAGCAGAACTAATGGAGAAAAATAGATCACAAGTTGATGAAATCAGATTACTCAAGCTTGAACAAGAATCACAAGCCATAATGATTTGTGAAGTGACTGAACAAAATAAAAGAGCTATTGAAGACAAGGCCATGATAGAAGATGACAAAAGGAATCTCACCAATAGACTGGAGGAGAAGACAATTAAATTTGAAAAGATCTCAAACATGCAGCTAAACACCTTAAGCCAAATGATGAATGCTCATCATGAGCTAAACATGAAGGACATTGGGATCTCCACCTTGAAGATGCAAAATGAACAATTGCAGAATAAATTGAAGAGAGAAAAGGAGATAGTAGAAAGTTACAACAAACCCAATGAGGCCATCAGGTACTTTGAGCAATTGTTGAAATCACCAAGGGCTAGTAATGATACTTTAGGACTTGTCTACATCAGCATTGAACTAGGAGAATCATCCAAGAATGCATAAGAAAGAAGCAACAAAGGTAAGAACACTGAACCTACTTGTCATTTCTATGGTAAAAAGGGATATACCTCTAATGTGTGTAGGAACAAGAACAACTATTAGCCCACAAATGAAAGATTTTGTCACAAGTGCAAGAAACAAGGACATCAAGCATATGAATATAGAACCAATACCATGAGGATACCAAGATTTGAAGGTCACTACTACAATTGAAAAAAGTATGGACATAGAGCATTTGAATGCACAACAAAGGCTATGTGGATACCTAATCAACCTTCAAGAGGAACCAATCATGCACATCACTACAATTAAGATTACAATACCAGGTATAGCTATCATTATTGTTAGGAGTATGGAAACATTCCTAAGAATTGGATAAGAACACATTTCAAGGGAAATTACAGCAGGTGGCTAAACCAAACTACATGTTTTAGTTGCTTGAAGACTAGTCATATTAGCAAGAACTGTCCTACAAAGTCAAAAGCACCAAAGATAGAAGTCAACAAAGGAAAAGAGAAGGGTAATGTTGAACAAATAAGAGGACAAATGAACAAGACATAGAAAAAGAAAGGTGAGTGCAATGCATCAAATGGAGGGATCACTCCACCCAAGAGGTCAAGTGATCACACTTCATCTAACTAAGAAAATAATAGTGTATGGGACTGATATACAAAGTCAAATCATACATTAGTTTCAAAGAATAAAGGAGTACTGCAAAGAAGAAATCTGCATGAAAAAAGATGCCAAGCAAAATTTTGAAGAAGTTGCTGAGTTACTCATAGATGCCAAGTGAATTTTGAAAAAGTGAGTTACTCATAGTTGCCGAGCTGATAATTGGAATTGAGTGAGAAAGAAGTCTAGTGGAGGCCGAGTAAATAAAATACAATGGAAGCCAAGTGATGGTGAATCCTTCAAGTGCTGATTTTTATATCTATATGTACGAAGCATTTAATGCTAGGTATTTGACAAATATAAGGTTGAATTTCATTCATTTTACACCATTCAAACAAAGAGAAAAGATGAGAAGAGCGAAGAGGAGATCAAGTAGCTACCTTATAGTCATTTGCATTGATTCAAAGGTATTTATCAAGTGCCGAGCTATGTAGAGTTACAATTTTTAATACATTTGAAACCCTAGTTCGGTGAAATGGCTTCTAGCTCAAGAAACCCTAAGGCTAAGGAAATCATGAGATTCAACTAGTTAGCAATGAAGTTAAATAGCCCAAATTTAGGCCAATCCCGAAAGTTTCCGATAAAAATGACCTAATTGGCGCACTATCTATCATTCCACCCAAAGTTGTCATGGTTCAAGACGTAAGGAAATGCTATAACTATAAAATTGGTGCCATAGGTGACCTAGAATCTTTAATACCTATGATAAGCTATGTGACAATGGGATATTGAAGGACGAGTTTCAAATTATTGAGAAGAAGGGTCTAACCAAAACCCTAGTTTTTCGCATAGTGTTTAAAATAGAATGGATTTGCATTGTTCTGAGCCAAATTCATGATGGATGTCTGTGGCTAGAAAAAAGACCTATCAAGATTACTAAGAAGATTGTGCATAGGGTTACTGGTCTTACAACCCTAGATCGGCCAAAGACATTGAGAAGTGACATAAAGGAGGTAATTGAAAAGAATACTGGTGCAAAATGGAACAATATGGGAATGACCATTGATACTGTGATAGAACCCCTACTTGACTTTGTTGTGAGGATAATCTCAAATAAATTCTATCAATCCAGTAGACTAAACAATGTGCCCTGCATAGTTGTTGATGTGGCATATAGGTTGGTGAAGAAAGTTCATACTTATGATCTAGTTGAACTCGTGTTGTAGCAAATCAATTAGAACCTAGGAGCTCTAAGGAGATCAAAAGTTGCTCAATGCAAATATGGCTCAGTTCTCATGTGCATATTATTTTATGTGATGGAAGAATTCCCTTCAATTGGGAAGGTGAACTGGAATTCTAACAAGTCAGCAGTCACCCAAATTAATGAGTTCATTGACTAGATGGGAGACAATTTTGAAGCCTAGATGACTAGCTACTTTGAAGACTTTAAGAAGTCTATGAAGCAAAGGGTGAGGATACTAGTCTCATTAGTTGAGAAACATGTCAATGATATATGTTTCTTGGTTGATATTGATTTTACCTACATTCAAGCAACAATACCAAGGGTAAGATGGCTAAGGCCATTAAGATATGAACTAGATGTTGATGAAGCCTTAGCAGCAATCACAACATTGCTAGCAGAAGAAATTAATAAGGCAGCTCCTCACTTTGGGACTTATGATGTTGTTAGGTCCAAAGTTGAGATAGAATTGAAAATTGCTTTAGTCATCAAGAAGAAGGATAAAATGGTAAGAAAAATAAAGAAGACATTTGGAGCAAACATTGAAGTTGAAGCAGGAGAAGAAGAAGTGGAAGAAGTAGAAGGAGATAGTGAGGAAGAAGATGAGCAAGGGCAAGAGCCATAAGAGTTGAAACAAGGGCAAGGAGAAGACAAAGAGGAAGGTACTGAGGAAGAAGAAGCCAAGGAAGCACCTACACCTGCCAAGTAGAAGAAGAGAAATGCAAAAACACAACCTGCAGCTTAGCCTAAGCCTAGAAAGGTAACAAAACTAGCTCAAACCAAGCTAGCTCCAACTAAGCCAGTAGCAACAAGGGCCAAAAAAAGAGCATCAACTCAAAAGGCCAAAGAGGCAGTAAAGGAAAAGAAGAAAGCTACTGCATAGCCAGCTAAAGAGCCCAAGAAAAGAAGAAGCTATGTGGCTCAACTAGATACAGATGATGAAAGGACATAATTTGAGGATATAAGCCAATTTAAAGTGGTAAGCCATCCTCCAAAATCTACAATTGATAAACTTTGCAATAAAATTAAAAATGGAGATTTAAATGATATAAATTCTTTAAATTTCGATAAGCTTAGTAGGGAAGAGCAAAATAAAATAGAGGAATCTATGTATTCCATGATGACAGAATTCAAAAACACACCTCTAGAGCTTGATAACACTATGCCAAAGGAACTATATGAGATAGTGGAGCATAACTGGCATTATTGTTTACAAATGCAAAGGGAGATTAGAGAGTCTACTCTAGCACAAGTGAAGCTTGACATGACAAAGGCTCAAATAACCAAGGAAAACAAGAAACATAGTGGGAAATTTGCACCCAAATATAGAGGCTTTTGCATTCTTCAAACCAAAATTGAAGATGTTGTAAATAAATCTACAAAAATATGGAAACTAATATACAAGATAACTAATGATAAAGTGGAAGAAACAAATAAGGAAAAATCTAGTGCCAAAGAAAAGGTGGAAGAAAAGAAAGCAGAAGAACAAAAAGGAGTGGAGAAAGCAAAGGAAGAAGAAAAGAAGGAAGAGGAAAAGAAAGGTGAGGAAGAGAAAGGAGAAGAGGAGACTAAAGAGGAGGAACCAGCTAAGGGAGAAGAAACTATGGTAACAATTGATCAACAACAAGAAGAAGAACAGAGTGTGCAAGACACACAATTGCCACCTCCTAGCCCTCCTCACACAACCACTACACTTGCAAAAATAGTAATCATAGAGGATGTTACTAACAAGACAACTCTAAACATCAATCCACTCACTACAATGGATCTCTCAAAGATCCTTCACCAATCTACTTTACAAGCACAGTTGTGTACAAGCACTATATTGGTGAGTGTAGATGAATTACAAAAATAGTACCAACACCACAAAGAAAAATGGTGAAGCCAAAGGAACAACCTTTTAGATAAACTGCTACTAGAACTAAAGTTTTGATGCTACCACCACCACCTCCACCAAGTGCAACTAGTGATAATGTTCAAATGCCAAGTGTAGAGGAGAGGAAATCATATGAAAAGGAAGATGCAATAAAAGAAAAGGAGTAGGTCACCATTTAGACATTGGTCGAACTACCAAAGATTGGTACTCCTACTAAGACCATTCAGAAGCTGAGCACTGAAGTTATTCCATTGTAATTTTCAACACCAAGTTCAAGTTCAACAAGAGTGGCTAGGGTAGTTCATTATGGAGACCCTGAACTAGATGAAGAAATTGTGATACCCTCCTATGATTCCAAAACTATCACAATGGAACAAATGAATGAAATGCAAAATGCATTGGATAGAAGGATGAGGTAGGAAATTTTGAGAAAAGAGTTTAAACACAAGCAAGCACTTCGTGACATCAATGACATCTTCATGGATGCCTTCAGCTTGTAGTCACTAGATGAAGGAAAACCAATAATTGAGCAACTATCAGATATAGTTGACCAAGTGACAAATGAGGACTAGGACACCAATGTTAAACTCATGGAATGGTCAGAAAGAAAGTTTCAAGGAAAGGTTAATGAGAAGATATCGAGTGGCATTGCACTTGAATGGTAGAGTTGGCCAAGACAATAGATAAGGCCAAATTTGTTCTTGAAAATATTTTTTCATTGTAGAGGAACTTGTATGATTTTTTCAATTTCACACAAGAAACTAATCAACGAATAATGAGCTTGGAAAGAAATTTGAAAATCTCTAGCATGCAATTACCTAGAGATCTAGCTTAGAGTGAGAAGAATTTTACACAATCACTTCACACACAAAGGGAGTTAGCTGTACTAACAATAGAGGAAGCAAATATTAAGGCAAAATTAATGCAGATCTAGTCCTCCATAACCCCTCATTTAGAAACCCTCCACAAGGAACAAGTTTATGCTGAAACAATATTAAAGAAAGATCCAAATCTTTCTACTCTTGATGGACTTGTACACATTGCTGTAGAGACTGCCATCCAACATAGGTCATTGGACATTGCTTTGGATAATTGGGATGTAGCTCTGAAAACCATAATGGAGGTAAACAACAATTTTTTGGCTAAGTATGGTATTTCTCCCTAGAGTCCTTTGAGATAAGTGTCAAAAAGGGGGAGAAATAATAAAAAAGGGAAGATATATGTGATATATGTTTTTAGGGGGAGAATACTATAAAATGGGAGAGAATATATATGTTTTTAGGGGGAGAATACTATAAAATGGGGGAGAATGCTATAAATTTTGTATAGGGGGAGATACAAAATTTTGAAATTTTGGCACTCTTAATAGCTCTAATGCAAACACAAAAATTCCATAAGCTTTGATAAAATAGATATAGAGACACATGTATAGAATATAGGTATAGGGTAGAAAAAAAAGAGCATCAGGTACAGTTAGCATAGAATTTGATTGCAAAAATGACAAGGCACAGATCAAATCAAGGGGAGTTAAGGTATTTTGAACAAATTTTGAACAATTTTAAAATTTTGTGGATAAGGCACTCATAAGGATAGAATAGTAGTGATTAGTTAAGTATTTTTGACACTCATGTCAAAGGGGGAGATTGTTAGTCCTTAGATAATTTTAACATTTGAGTGTCAAAACACTTAATCACTTTTTGTATTTAAGTTGAGTACACCATGTATGCTGAGCCACAGTGTGTGCCGAGCTAGCATTTCAACAAGTGTCAAGTGACTTCAGGTGCAAAGCAGTATATAAGTGCCGAGTGATATATAGGTGCCAAGTCACAATTGATGTTGAGCAAGCTAGAATATAGTATATGCCGAGCAAGCCAAAATCATATATGTGCCGAGCGAGATAGAAGTGTAACAGGTGTTGAGTAATCTAGGATAGTATGTGCTGAGCATCAGTAGTCCAATATGTGTTGAGTAACATAGAATCAACATATAAGTTTGTGTCCTCACAAACTCAGATGTGAGACATTTTTGGAGTAGACATAGAGACATTTCTAAAAGGAAAAAGGATAAGAATGAATCATTTACATTCCCTATATAATCTAGATGCAGCCAATCAAAAAAAATGGAGAAGGCATGCAACCAATAAAAAAAATATAAGGTATGAGTGGAAATTTGAGATTCAATATGGATCATAGATCCATACCTAACCCTAAGTCTTCACATTATTTATAAGGAGGTCGAATACTCCATTGCTTATGTGAATGAAAATAGTGTATGGGGAGATTATAACAAAGTTTTAGTGAGAAGAAGGAAAGACTTAGAGGAATAGAGAAAATTTTCATATCTAGTTGATCAGAACAACACAAGGGATAAGGGACAAGATTAGATATCAGATCTCAGAGGATCAAGATTAGAAGAGAGTAGATCAAGTGCCTGAATTCAGCAATTAGAGATTGCATACTATTAGGTCAAATGTTCTAATACTTTCTTATCATTGTATTAGATACTAAAATCCTATACTGATAGGTTAGCTTAATAGCTAGGTGTGAAAACCTTTGGAGAAGGTAATTTAAAATCCTATGTATTAGGTGGGTTTAAAAACCTATTGTAAATCCTTTAACAGGGTGACACTTCATGCAAGTGTTTGTAAATCCTCTAACAAGGTCACTATTGACACAATGTAAAGCCTTTAAAATGGCAGACCATTAGAAGTGGTTGAATATATTGCTGTAGTAATTTTTTGTGGGTGTCATCCCCACCCTAGTTTTACCTTCTTATTCCTAGAGGGTTTCTGTGTTATCAATTCTAGTGTTATATGTTTTTGCATGTGATTTACTTTATTTTCCTTTATATGTTTACATGCATACAATTTTTTTTTTCAATTTTATGTTTAAAGGATTGAAAAAGGTCAAAAGTGTGGTACTTCTAATTCACCCCCCCTCTTAGAAGTACTCTTCCCATTTTGAACATTCCAACACCCCATACATCAAAATCCTTCATGTTTTGTATCTCCCTAATAGAGATATTCCTTCTTCATACTATCCTCATTCAACTGTCTCTCCCCCATTCACCTAGAGGATGTTTTTCATGTATGTATCTCTCCCATTGACATGAATCATAAAGGCCTCACTATGTCAATTATTTTCTCCAAGACTTAAACTAGATCAAGTATCCAAAGACACTATTGAAGACCAATTACCAAGAGTCCTTAATGAATCGACTCATCTCAAATACTCCCCCATACAAGAAGCATCATTTTCCAGTCTAGTCAAACAATAGTGCTTTGTACCTGTTGGTGTTTTATTATGATGTTAAAACAGTGCTAAAACTACTAAGAGACAAAAGGCTTAATACCTAGATATCAATACATACACAACCTAAAGAATAGCCAATTCTCATTATCACTTGCATATGCAAAGTACTAGGACCCAACTCCAACAAAACCTTAGACGATTATCTACTCTTTTGGCTCTGTAAAAACCAGGGCGGGTGTACCCGGGGATGGTTCAAAGATGGAACAATTGTATGAGAATTATTCTTAGTTTCATTTTGATTCTCATCTCTAAATCCTCAAACATATACGTAAATCTTACCGAATTGATAAACACATCCCTTGAACAGATATGGCCAATAAATCTTCTATAGCTCTGCAGATGTTTCGAACAGCAATGGCTAAATGAAGCTAAAAAGATCCATGCAGGCAAGTGTTGGCCAACTTTGGATATCTTACAGAAAGTATAAGTAAAAATTGATTTTATGATGTACTTTGAAAAAACCAGTCATAATATACTTCTCTTTTGGCTGAAATACTTTCGATCAGTGCCTAATCCATTGGGGATTTAGAGTCAATTAAATTCTTAGATCTAATTTGTTGCTTTGCAACAAATTCTTATCACCAATTCTTACTAGAATTTATCATTCAAAAATCCTTTTTAACACCTAAGCAACCTCATCACATTCATCAGAGCCTTTATTTAATCCATTGAATTAACATCAATAACAAATGGATGTACAGCCTTACTATATTGCAATCAATTGCATAAGCTTTTACTCACACAACATCAAGGTAGCTAAGTATTTAAAAGAAGACAAAATTCAGAAAGAACAGATATGGGGACAGTTCATAATTTGTATTCATTTCCTTTGAAAATAGTATATCCTTTACAATAGACCCGGAAAGACCTTCAGAAAAGAAGCACAGTTCTTTCTATATTCATCTATATCTCAGAAATTTTGATAGAAAAGTATACTACAAACTTCCTTTCCAAAATGTTTGGACCAAAAACATAACTAAGCACAATACTTAGTAAAAATAGAATTCGGCCATTCTTTAGCCTTGGGATCTCACTTAAATAGTGTGAGATGCAACAAGCTTCAGGCTAAAGAAGGTGACAGGTGTCCTTCTTTAGAAAGACAAAAACAAAAATAACAGAAAGGTTAATTACAACAACCTTTCTTGGCGGGTCCCTTTCTGTTATGCTTCTTGGTTGCTGTGATCTGATCTTACAATCATTTTTCATCTTCAGAGTAGATACCCATGAGGTCTGTAAGTGATGTATCATCTTTTGTTACCTGCAAACTCAATTTAACCTGGGGATTTTCCATGTCATCATTGCCGATTACAAAAGTAACTATTACTCTTACATCTTCTTCCTCATCGTCCCCTGACATCTGCTGATTTTTCCATCTATTAAAAGTATCATCATCTGGCCAATCAAAACTTAGGGTTTCTCTTTGTATCTTTATTAAAGAATTGGCATTTTCCTCTAAATCATCGAATTCTTTTCTCATAGCAGCATAATATAATTGTACTTTTACCAGCTCCTCGTTTGTCTTTGCCCAAAACCAATGGCTAGTTTCACTAATGATGTTTATTATTCTGTTATCGAATAATTCATCCAATTCCTTTTCCTTTACTGTATCAACAGATTCTAAAGCACAAGGAAATAGGGTGAATTTTTCAGCAAGATATTTTGAAAAACAGAGTATCAATTTTCTCTGTAAAGAATCTCTTTTATTCTCAAAATTATCTAATTGATTCAATAAATCAAAAATCCTTTCAACCTGATGATAAGACATTTGGACTGTAGATATACATATAATTGTAACATCATTATTTCTTTGTCTCCATTTCTGTGCAAGAGAATCTAGTCCATCCTTTTCTTTATTCAACTCATCCATGAGGGTTACAATCCTTGTCAACTGATCATAAAAAGTTGACCATTGTATTTTATCCCTCAAATATGTCACACCCTGCTTCCATTTCTCTTCCTGCTGATTTCTAAATTCTATCTGCCACTCGTGTAATTTGGTTTTTTCTACTTCAAATTCCTCTGCAATATAAAATTGGGGTCTTTCAGGGGTGTCAGGTATCTCAATAATAGGGGTTAATCCCACAGATGACTATGGAGGATATGCAATTCCCAGTGTACTGGATTCTCCCACTTTTCTCTTTCCAAGTACCTTCTCTAATTGAGATACCCTGTTTTCCAGCTCAATTCTCCTTTTTACCTCTTGATTATAAGCATCTACCACTATTTCATATTTATTGTGCATATCAATCATTTCCTTCTCTTCTCTTTTTGCAGTAGCCAAGGCAAATTTAGAATAATCCACATTCATGTGGGCTGCCTGTACATTTGAAGTATCAGCAACTCTCCTTACAATGATACTCCCTGTTAGTCCTGAATCATCAGGCTGTGGTGAAGTAGTCCTGGATCCTCTTCTCAGGGACCACATAACAAGGGCAGCTTGATCATTGCTGAATGCTGTACCCAAGAATTCCTCTTTATTTGGATCATGGAGTCCTAAATTATTTGATACAGAATTAAAAATTAACGCATCAGCAATATCCCAATTGGGCAATAATAAAACATTAGCATTTTTTACCATCTGTCTACCCTCATCAAGGGTTATATTTTGGAACTCTTGCACCATTTGTTCCTTTATTTGATTTTGAAAGGAGGTCTCATCCATTTCTGGATGTTCTGTTTTCATATTCTTACACCTTTTCTCAAAAATGTTCATGTTTACCCTCCACGCAAACTGATGGAAAGCCCTAGATCTTACAAAACTGTTATCAGACAAAAAATGCTGACTGGCTTGTTCCAAAATAGGGTCCAATTCCCTTCCTCTGAAATCTACTATAGTTAATTCAAAACTTGGCACAGGAGATTCCTGGGGGTTCCCTTCATCAATTTCTGCTTGTGTAACAAAAATTTCTCCTTGTGACCCCATTTGTTCGAATTGCTCATTGGTGAGCTGTTCTTCCTCAATTATCATTGGGGTTTGAGAAGGTGAGTAACTTTCATCAGGGGATTCTTCCTCTCTTATTATTTTTCTTCTTTTGGGAGAAGGTTCAGGGGGTCTTTCTTCCAGGACAGTACTGGTGGATTCAACTATCTATTTTTCTTTGTTTACAATGGGCACCTGCTGTCGAACAATAGTATATCCTATCTTCTTTCGTACCACCAGTGGACCCATTCCAATGTTGGGGGTGAAACCCAATTTTCTCATGACCTCTCTGGCTTTATCTGGAAAAGAATCAATAAAATACTGTTTTTTCTCATTCATTACTTCCATTATCTCAGAGAAAGTACTCATGAGCTTATTTATCTTATCTGCATTGGTTGCAGCATTACTAAGAGGACTGTAATCTTTGTCAAAACAATTAATGAATTCCAAAACTTTTGAATAGACTCTCCATTTTTCTTTCTTTATTTCTTACTCATGGAGAGAATATTCATTTTTTATTATATCTTCAGGAAAATAGAATTCATGCTAAACTGGACGAAGCTTGATTCTAAATCTAAGAGCAGAGTTAAAGAAACCTTCTGTATCACAAAAATGAGAGTGAGACACTGCCATCTTATAGTGATCCAAAATTTTGTGGAGAAAAATCCACCCTTCTTTAGTTATCAAAAACTGGTGGGCTATAGTACAATAGGAAAAATTGATCCTGTCCCCCTTTTGTGCAGAAAGGCCTCCTCCACTCCTCCCAATTGCCACAAAAATTCAGCTATCCCTACCTTTAAAGGTACCTGATAGGGTAGCACATGGGGTGTTCCTTTGAATCCATAGACCCTGATGACAGTTGAGACTGAATATGGGATAATATCTCCCCAATTATGTGAAACTTTTAGATTATGAGGTTTGTCCATAGGCCTAACAAGGTGCATTAACGCCTTAGGGATTCTGGGATTATCACTCAATATGAGGCATCTTAGTTTGGAGGCAAAGTGCCTATCAAATCTAACAAAGCTAGCATTTTCTGCTTCCCAAGTCATGTCTGCACTCCATAATTGGACTGGCAGTGCCTCCCCCTCTTGTTCTCTATTTAAAACCATTTCTTTACCAAAATAAGTGGCCCCTTTAAAAAGAAACATATGCATCAATAAGGAGTACTGACCCCAAACCTTGTCCACCTTGCCCTTTGCAATCCCCACCAATCCCTGGTGAATCTCATTTGCCAAGTAAGATGCAAAATCAAAAATTATTTCCACACCAAAAGAGGAGATTTGGGTGATCATATACATGAAGCTCACCGGAATAAAATCTTCTTCGCCCTCTCCGAAGACTCTGCACAGGGTCCTATATATCTCTACTGCCCTGGCATTAAAGCATGATTTCTTGAATGGTTCTTTAGAAGATGATGTTATGGTTGGGAGGCCTCCAATCCGGCCTATGTGGGCTTTCAGTGCACCCTGTCTAACTACATCCCTTTTGGATATATATTCTTTTTCTAACTCTATCAAATTAATGGGCACATGATACATAGTGAGAGGTCCCAGACTGAAAACCTTCCTAATCTCCTCGGGACTGATGGTAACTAAAGCCTCACCATCCATTCTTCTCACTACCTTAGTGGCTTGGTCATAGTTTTTGGCTATAGCTTCACGCAGATCAAAATCCATAAACACACTGGGGACAACAAGCTTTCCAAGATCAAAATTCCATATATTGGCATGAGGGGCATATAACTTCCTTTCCGCAAACCATTTTTTGAATAAACTCAAACCAGTTTGAGAAGTTTGAGCATCCCGGACCCAATTACCCTTATCATAAAATCCATCAGCTATCCTTAGCCTAGGGTTCAGTAAGGTTAACCTCTTAACTTGCACTGTTTCTACAGTAGACTCAGGAAGTAACTCAAGCAAATCATCATGCACATTTCTATCCAAGTAGTTTATTGCACCTGTAAATCCCTTCTTCGGAGGCATCTTGGGCTATCTTTTTAGAACTTAAAAGCTCATGAAGATGATGGTAGTTTTACTTACTTGAATTTTGTCTCAATTCTCCTCTGTATTCCTGCAAATTTTCTGCGAATAGACAACTTGACAATTTTTTATCAAACCTTGGCATGCTTTTCTTTCAGTAATGGCTTCTGCACAAGAATGGCTCCAAATCTTTTCTCGCGTGAAATGAAACTGATGAAATCTCTCTGTATTATACTCTGTTTTTCCTCACGGACAAAGCTTTCTTGTCTAATTAATACAGAGAGTGGCACTACATTTTTCATTTAAAACTGCACCGTCGATCTTCAAAGATCCTACGATCATGCGGTACAGAGAGAAAAACTACGAGTTATATTTGCCATGTCAGTTATTTTACCCAATGAGAACTTGCCACGTACATAATTCTTTCTTTTGATGGCACTTATATTTGGACCCACTGACGATGGAGAACACGTGTCAGCATGTCGCTACTTCGTTATGCATAAAGAACAAGCACCTTGCCATGGCAAAGCGGCGACAATCATTGATCAGATCAAGAAATGATCGAAAGATACGCTACAGGGCTTCTTAAGAAAGAAGGCGGTGGGCCCAACTTGCTATGTCGCTATAATTATCTCCCTTGCAACTCTTCATAGCGAGGAGACGACAGCCGTTGATCACTTACCAAATCAAAGGTGAAGAAGAAACACAAGATCTCCTGATTTATATTTGCTATGTCGCATGGCTTAACAAGCATGCAACTTGTCATAGCGAGGTAGCGAGCTCCGTTGATCCACTTCAAGCTGACGTTGAAGATTTTTTGTACATTCTGTCAGATAGGTATTAATGAGAATCGGATCTCTGCATAGTTGGCACATGTCAAAATTTATCATAGTCATCTGTCATTCCACGTCATCAAAGAGCTTGCCGATCTTTTACCACTTTACGGGGCCTCGCTAAGTCGCTAACGGTGAAGCACCTGAATTTTTCGATAGCGAGGTAGCGAGCTCTGGCACTTAAAAGGATTCCTTGCCAGAAAATGAAAGGGTTACCCAGTAATTACTTCTGTTAATTAAAATTGATTCTGACAACGGTATTTATGACTGGTCATGCCACCTGGTGTAATTATGATACAAGCAAGATGCAATGTCATCATTTTCAGATTTTCACGTGGCCTTGCTACTTCACTAATGGTGAAGTGTCTAAATTTTCTGATAGCGAGGTGGCGGAACGTCCGGAAAAACCATCATTTCGGCTTTGATGTCAGATATTCTAGTGGGTCCCTATCCTTTTTTGGATGGTGACTTGCAAAGTGTATCTGCATAATAAATCATTTAATAAGCAAATCTCTGATCGCCGCATCTTCACTTTACGGTCCCACCGCTTAAAATACTCAATACTCGTTATCTCGCTATACTTAATAAGCATGCAACTTGTCATAGCGAGGTAACGCCAACAGTAGATCTAATTGGATCTGACGGTTGGGACAAATAGGAAGAAAGGTAACCCGAGAGAAAGGAAAAGGAATATGACAGCATATTCGTCTATTTTGAAAATTCAAAATTTCGCGTCCGACAATTTATGAATAGAGATGATATAGGGTTTCTATGACGATTATTTCTTATGGATGATTTATCCAAAACCCTATGCTTCACTTAGGCATAGAACATTTGACTTTTCTATGATTTAACTGAAAACTTTTACTACACAAAAAGTCAGACCAACAGTGGCTCTGTCTGGGGTTGATAGACTACTTGAGTCTATGCAAGGATTCAGAATCTATGGGAGAGCAGACCACACATCTGGTAAGGTGACAACTTCTTCAGAGAGCACAAAGCGACACACAAAAATAAAAAACCCAGATTGTACAAGGATTTACAGAAAACAGGATGACAGGAAACCCTAAAACTATTGTTCATGGAAGAAAATAAGTATTTTTCAAGAAAAATACCTCTTCAAGAACTGTCCATGAACTTGCAATTCAAGAATATTATCAAATATATCTTTGATTATGTAAGAATCTTTACCCCAAGCATTCTTAATGAGATATGGGCCTAACCAAATGGGATCAAATTTGCCATGTTTTCCTTTATCTTCAATTCTGGCGTTCCACATTAAGACTAAGTCTCCATTTTCAAATTTCTTGTTTATAGTTCTTTTATCATAGAGTGTTTTGACTTGTAACTGCAAATTTTGGTTCCTCAGAGATGCTTCTCTTCTGGCTTCGGTCAATCCTACCAATTCATCCATTCTTTCTTTCATTTCATCAGTAGTATCTTCATCATATGATTGGATGTAATTGTATAATCCCATCAAGTTGTTCTGGGGCATTCTAGCTTGAATTCCATACACTAATTCAAATGGAGCCACCCCAATTGCCTTCTTTACAGTTACTCTGTCAGCCCATATTGCTAACTGTAACTTGGAATCCCATGCCCTTTTATTATCGTCCAAAGTTCTCTTAATGATTTTCAACAAGCTTTTATTTGTGGACTCAGCTTGTCCATTCCCTTGTGGATGATATGGAGCAGATGATGTTCTTGTCATTCCATATTTATCACAAAACTTGATGAACTCCTCAGACCTAAAACACATAGCATTATCTATGACAATTCTCTGTGGACATCCAAATCTAGAAATGATATTATTCAATAGGAAATTATTTACCACTTTACTTGTTGCATTTCTGGCAGGGATAGCCTCTACCCATTTTGTAAAGTAGTCAGTAGCAACCAGAATCCAAGAATAGCCAGTGCTGGACTTGGGAAAAATTTCTCTTATGAAGTCCAGACGCCATTGTTGAAAAGGTGCTTGAGTTTCAACTGGCTTCAGTGGAGTATTTCCTGAGAATTTCAGCTTTCCAGCAAATCTCTGACAAGGATCACATTTTTTAACCATAACTTGAGCATCTTTGAACAAAGCAGGCCACCAGAAACCAGCCCTCATTATCTTATGCGCAGTAGTTTTGGCCATGTAATGTCCTCCACATACTCCAGCATGCATTTCTTTCAAAATCTCTTTTGCCCTTTCTTTATCAACACATTTCAACAGAACTCCCTCAAAGTTTCTCCACCATAAGTTATTTTGAACAATTACATACCTGATGGCTTGCAATTTAATATTCCTTTTTTCATTATCAAGCAGATGGGGAGGAACTTCCATATGTTGCAAGTAATGTATAACATTGGTGTACCAGTCACACTGGTCCATGTCGCAGAAGTCAGCTCTGAGATCATCATTTACCAGGTTTATCTGATTAGCTTCTAGGTTAGTTTCGGCCATGAGTTTGGCCAAACCTTGACCTCTTACTAACTTAGTTATCTGCATATCAATGTTAAATTCTTGGATTCTATTGATCCATCTACATCTCCTTCTTGACACTTCCTGCTGAGAGAATATATCTTTAACTGCAGCACTAGGTACAAAAGCAATAATAGTAGCACCTACCAAATAACTTCTGAATGCTTTTACAGCCTTTACCAAAGCATATGCTTGTTTTTCATTTATTTCATACTTCAACTCAGCATGCTGCAGGGATTTGCTAAAAAAGGCAATAGGCTGCTCATACCCTTCTTGATTTTTCTGTAATAAAACTGCAGCTACAGTATGGAATGATGCAAAAGAAAAAATATGCATGGGTTTTGCATAATCTAGGGTCCTCAACACTGGAGCATTTTTTATTGCAGTTTTTATATCCTCGAATGCCTGTGAAGGTTCACCATTCCAATCTATAACAGCTCCTTTCTTGAGCATTTTTGAAATGGGTCTACTAATTTCAGCGAAATTGGTAACAAACCTCCTCAGAAAATTAACCTGGCCAAAAAAGGACTGTATACCTTTCACATTTTTAGGTTTGGGGACTTTATCAATAGCTATTACCCTTTCTGGGTCTATTTTTACCCCATCCTTAGACACTATGTGTCCTAATAACTTTCCTTCTGTGACCCCAAACGAGCATTTCTTTGGGTTTAAAGATACCCCATATTCCAGGGCTTTTATAAATTTTTTTTTCAAGTGTTTGCAGTGATCTTCAGCCTTGTCACACAACCATAAATTTGTCAATATACTCATGAAATGCTACATCCATGGCTCTTTGGAAAGTAGCTCCTACATTAATCAAGCCAAAAGGCATCCTCACATACACATATGTTCCCCAAGGGGTTGTGAAAGCTGTTTTGAACTATTCACTTTCTTTCACCAGAACTTAATTATATCCGAAAAAGCCATCCATCATTGACATCAATTCAGAGTCGGTCACTTGTTGTAACATGGCTTCCATATTAGGTAAGCCATAATTATCTTTTAGAGATGCAATGTTTAGATTTCTAAAATCCACACAAAGCCTAATATCTCCATTCTTTTTTCTCACAGGAACAAGGTTTGAAGCCCAAGTGGAATGCCTAATTGGTTTGATTATTCCACCATCTCTCAGTTTTGTCAGTTCTTCTTGCATTTTTGGGGCAAGGGTAGGATTGATTGGCCTCTGTTTTTGCCTAAAAGGTTTTACATTTTCCTTCAACATTATGACATGCTGGAAAAGGTCCTCCCTGTAAGCTTTAAGGTCATCATATGACCAAGCAAAAACATGCCTGTACTTTCTAAGTAGGTCAATCAATACTTTTTTGATTTGAACAGGTAGATCTTGGCCGATGTAAACCCTTTTAGGGAATTCATCCGTTCCCAAATTCATTTCTTCTAGCTCCTGGGGTTTGGGGTCATTTACTCCTGATTTTACTCTGTCTTGATTATCAAAAATATTCTCCAAGACTATCAACCCCTTAGGCATCTTATTTGTTTTTAATTGCATGATTTCTTGACCAAAAATGGTTTCTTTCCCATTTATGGTTTCAATCAGTCCATTGCAGTCCATCTCCTGACCATGGTATTTGTCTTCATTTAGCAAAAAATTTGTAATATCTTTTTCATCTTCAAACACCTGCCAATTTTCAATGTTGTCAGGTATAGAAGGTCTGTTTTGGACCTCGATCTGGGAGATTCCTGCAAATGATATTTCTTTTGGTTTGATAGCTACATTGGCCAGAAGATCAGCCATTTTATTCTGGGTCCTATCTCTCCATGAGATCCCAAATGCATCAAAGAATTCTATTTGATCCCAGACTGCATTTCTATATTGTTTTAATCTCCTATTTTTTGAGGAGTAGGTTCGTTTGATCTGAGAGATGATCAATTCAAAATCTCCTATGACACACAATTTCTTAATTTTGTGGTGTGTGGCCACTTTGAGTCCTAGTAGCAATGCTTCATATTCAGCGATGTTATTAGTACAGGCAAACTTCAAGGTGAATGAATACCTGAAGGTGTTATTTTCAGGGGACACAAAGACTACACCTGCCCCTGCACCCTCTTTAGAACTAGCCCCATCAAAGAACATTGTCCATAATTTTGGTGAATTCATGCAACATTCAACCTCATTTTCAATGATAGAAGGCAAGTTTTCCACTTCCTGAATAATTAATTCAGCCCTGAAAGCATTAATCCTAGTGTCTAGGAAACAAGTGGTATCTTTGTCATTTTCTTCACCTAAGATGTGGTTAACCCTTGGTTCCCTATTTACCCTGACAGCTTTGTCCCCTATATGGAAGGTGGCATAAGTAAGGTCACATTGTAGGCTTCCCCCCATGGCAGCACTCCATTTTCTGGAAAGTAGCATCCCGTAGTGTGGGGGTATATCCACCACAAGGACAGACATGGTTAATTCTACCTCAGGAAATGCAGCCAGTTTAAATGGTAAGGCATTTATAGTACCTATTACTGGAACCTCTCTAGCATCCATCCCTTGGCATCTACCTTGCTTAGTATCCACATTCAATCCTAGGGCTTCCATTACTTTGAAAGGCATTATAGTGTTGGAAGCTCCAGAGTCTATCATACAATTTTTTAAGGTTTTCCCTTTTATGATTAGACTAAGGAAAAAAGGATCAATATCTTCTATGAACGCAACTGATGAATCATCTAAAAATATCTGAGAAATCTGGGATATAATACCATTGTCCTCTATTATTAATGGGGTCTATTGGGCTACAACTTGATCATCAATACTATTGTTGTTTGCTATTCCACCCAACCATGACAAAGCCTTATTCTTATGCTCTTCAATTCTTAAAAGCTCAGACAAGGGCACTTTCACAGTAATTTAAGATAACATGGCAATCATATCAACAGGTTCAACCACAGTAGGTTTTACAATAGTACCTGGAATCGAAGTCTTTTGAGTAGTGGGCACCACTTTTTGCTTGACAACATCTGGTTCTGATTTCTCTGGTTGCACTACTGTCTTTGTTGCTTCACCTATCTGAAATTGAACCTTCTTCTTTGGTTCCCATTTCTGACCCTTGTTCTCCTTGATCTTAGGCACATCTATACTGACTTTCTTGTGTTGATCATTTGTCTTATGAGTGGTGTCTTTGATGAACACACTAGATGGCCTTCCTGCATCATTATTTATTGCTCTGTTTCTCAAATTGTAATTACTATGGACTTGTGAAATCATCTCGGCTGTAATTCTATCAATTTCCTCCTTGGAGGGGATTCTTAGGTTTGTGAGACCTATGTCAGAAAATGTATTGCATACCTTATCTGTATCATTCTCTTCATCATCTGAAAATATTTGCTGATGATGTAACTGGTAAGCAATTCTCTAGCTAGTAACATCATTCTCAGGTTCTTCTGAATCAGAATCTATCAAATCATCAGATGTATTCACCATATTGCAGCTTATATCATCATGGTTTTTCTCTTTAGTTTCTTCTTCTGCTTGCACTCCTTGAGCTTGGGTGAATGACTGGGAAACAACACAATAATCAGTAGAATGAGGTGATTGGCATATAATGCACCATGGCACATCATCATTCATATTTACAGTGTTCCTTTGCAGGGGGTCTAGAGTACCTTTATCTTTCATATTTTGGGTCTGGTTGGGAACTGGTTTACCATCTTTCCACTGAGTGGTGTAAGGGTAATTCTGCATCCTAGGCTGTCTATTGAAATTGTTGTTATTCACAGGGGTTCTCTTAGTAACATTTGGCTTATTAAAAATAGTGGGATTCATCTTCTTGAGCATTTCCAAAACATGGCCTACAGTAGGTTCTTCAGGCTTTTTTCCTATGGGAGTTTTGTCACCCTCCCTTTTATTATTATTCTTAGGATTGAAAAGCTTAGGATCATCCCTCCTCCCTAATTTTTCAGAGGCCTTTCTATTATTTTCTATATTCACTGCAACTCTAGAGGCATCTCTTAAAGTTTTAGGATCCTTATCTCTCAGTTGGCAGGACATTTTGCTATCAAAAGCATTGAAATAGGTTGTGAGACAGATGTCTTCATTTAACCGCATAAACTGAAATAGTTTGTACATCCCCTTCTGAAATCTCACATTGAAATCAAATGTGGATTCATTTGGATTCTTCTTGATATTGTTGAACTCATTCAACATGAATCTTGCATTAGTATTGTTCCCATATTGCTCTTTGAACAATTTCTCCAAATCACTCCATGAAGTAATACTATCATCAGGCAACCTCCTGAACCAATCCCTTGCATCCTCTGTGAGTGAATGCACAAACAATTTCATCACCATGTTCTCATGTTCAACTTCATAATCATTGAGCATGTCAATTAAAATTCTCAAATGTTCTTCACCAGTAACAACATTATTTCCAGAAAATTTAACCACTTTATCCCTTAAATCAAAAGATATGGGATGGGGGGCACCAGGAATACTGGCAAATGATATTTTTCTATATTTTTTGAGGTATATAGGTTTCTTCTGGAAACCAGGAGCATTAGAGGTACTAGCTATATTAGCTTGACTCAGGAGAGCATCTTGGGACAGCTGTGGTGGGACAAATGGGACTTGAGTGCCAATATTGGAAGATGAGGTAGGAGCAGATTGGGGTACTCTCTGAGTCAGGATTACGGGACCACTAACTGGTGCAGGATTTGTAGGTGGGATAGACAAACTAGGCCATGAATTCAATGCAGAATTAGACTTTATGAATTGGATTTTCCTTCTGGTTTCTGCGGCCTGAGCTTCATTTTCAACCTTCTCAAGTTCTTTTGCAAGGTCTTCCCTCTCCTTTCGAGCCTTCTCTAGATCTAGATCTAATTTAGATATGGAGGGTTGTATAGGTTTGCTCGGTATGGCTTGAGGCTCATTTATTTGGATTCCTATAGCCTTGCCTTTCCCTTTATCTGGAACTGTTCCAGTGGGCTCTATCGGATCAACTTGAATGGGTTTATAAGCTTGAACTTGAGCAATAATTGGTTCTTGCCTTTGATTTAGGCGTTTCTCCTATTGTTGAACTTTAGCTCTTAGATTATCAACATCTCCAAAGACGTCCTGATGGAGAGTGGGGGTATTCTCTTCTAATTTTTTATTTTACTCTTTCAAAGCAGCCATCCTTCTTAATAGAGTATCTCTTTCTATTATTGCATCCAAAGTGGCTCGCTCCCTCTCCTTTTCAAGACAGATGCGTTTAGCTTCTTCCTTAGCAATCCATTTCTTCAAAAATCCTATTTCAGATTGCACTTCTTTAGAGTCAGCAGAGGTTGCCTCGGAATCAGCAGGGTCATCTAGATCTATAAGGTTTGGTTCCATATAAGGGGCTACTCTGGGATTAAAAGGGTTATCAGATGAACTCCTAAATCCTAGCCTACAATTTATATCTGCTACAGGCTCTGGTCTTAATGAAGCAATTCCCATAGTAGATACGTCTTTGTCTTGAAAAACTCTCTGATCTAGTAATGGGGTACTGAAAATACCTCCTAAGAGTCTTGTATTTTCGGATTCAGAGCTAAGCGAAGATGACTCTCTTGCTATTATTGGTTGATAATGGGAATTTATAGAGGCATTACCTCTAGGCTTCCAAGTAGGATTTGGATCTGTTCTTTTCTTATTTTGGTTCTTCCTACCACCTTGGGGTAGATCAGTATACATTGATACATCGGGATTGGCTCTCATGTAAGCCCTTGTGTTCTTTCTCTTGTCAGCCATATTCTTCTTTTGTTACAATAAGCACTAGCTTCAAAACCTTGACTGAGTTGCCACCCTCTTTCAGGAAAATATAATAACACTCTTTCTGACAGAAAGAAAACAATACACAAGTAGGAACAAAAATATGGCACAGACAGACCAATCACTGATATTGTAAGACTGCAACTCTTGCTTGTTAGATAAGACACTTGGATAAGCTGGATACGTCAATGTGTAGCAATGGTACTTGGGTTATATCTTTTTTAAATCCTCAAGTTTTGACACTAAAGATTCCCTTATAGCTACAGGAAAAATAAAGATCACACGACACATACATACTCAGTAAGACTAAAGACAACTGCAATACTTTTTACAGATGTGTTAGACACTCCCCAGCAGAGTCGCCATTTTGTTGGTGTTTTATTATGATGTTAAAACAGTGCTAAAACTACTAAGCGACAAAAGGCTTAATACCTAGATATAAGTACATACACAACCTAAAGAATAGCCAATTCTAATTATCACTTGCATATGCAAAGTACTAGGACCCAACTCCAACAAAACCTTAGACGGTTTTCTACTCTTTTGGCTCTGTAAAAACCAGGGCAGGTGTACCTGGGGATGGTTCAAAGATGGAACAATTGTATGAGAATTATTCTTAGTTTCATTTTGATTCTCATCTCTAAATCCTCAAACATATACGTAAATCTTACCGAATTGATAAACACATCCCTTGAACAGATATGGCCAAGAAATCTTCTATAGCTCTGCAGATGTTTCCAACAGCAATGGCTAAATGAATCTAAAACAATCCATGCAGGCAACTGCTGGCCAACTTTGGATATCTTACAGGAAGTATAAGTAAAAATTGATTTTATGATGTACTTTGAAAAAACCAATCATAATATACCTCTCTTTTGGCTGAAATACTTTTGATCAGTGCCTAATCCATTGGGGATTTAGAGTCAAGTAAATTCTTAGATCTAATTTGTTGCTTTGCAACAAATTCTTATCAGCAATTCTTACCAGAATTTATCATTCAAAAATCCTTTTTAACACCTAAGCAACCTCATCACATTCATCAGAGCCTTTATTTAATCCATTGAATTAACAACAATAACAAATGGATGTACAACCTTACTATATTGCAATCAATTGCATAA
The DNA here is from genome assembly GCA_028749045.1 of Cupressus sempervirens. Classification (NCBI taxonomy): domain Eukaryota; kingdom Viridiplantae; phylum Streptophyta; class Pinopsida; order Cupressales; family Cupressaceae; genus Cupressus; species Cupressus sempervirens. The sequence continues at coordinate 332,052,273 of CM053790.1, forward strand.
GCTTTTACTCACACAACATCAAGGTAGCTAAGTATTTAAAAGGAGACAAAATTCAGAAAGAACAGATATGGGGACAGTTCATAATTTGTATTCATTTCCTTTGAAAATGGTATATCCTTTACAATAGACCCGAAAAGACCTTCAGTAAAGAAGCACAGTTCTTTCTATATTCATCTATATCTCAGAAATTTTGACAGAAAAGTATACTACAAACTTCCTTTCCAAAATGTTTGGACCAAAAACATAACTAAGCACAATACTTAGTAAAAATAGAATTCGGCCATTCTTTAGCCTTGGGATTTCACTTAAATAGTGTGAGATGCAACAAGCTTCAGGCTAAAGAAGGTGACATGTGTCCTTCTTTAGAAAGACAAAAACAAAAATAACAGAAAGGTTAATTACAACAACCTTTCTTGGCGGGTCCCTTTCTTTTATGCTTCTTGGTTGCTGTGATCTGATCTTACAATCATTCTTCATCTTCAGAGTACATACCCATGAGGTCTGTAAGTGATGTATCATCTTCTGTTACCTACAAACTCACTTTAACCTAGGGATTTTCCATGTCATCATTGCCGATTACAAAAGTAACTATTACTCTTACATCTTCTTCCTCATCGTCTCCTGACATCTACTCACTAAACTGATTTTTCCATCTATTAAAAGTATCATCATCTGGCCAATCAAAACTTAGGGTTTCTCTTTGTATCTTTATTAAAGAATTGGCATTTTCCTCTATATCATCGAATTCTTTTCTCATAGCAGCATAATATAATTGTACTTTTACCAGCTCCTCATTTGTCTTTGCCCAAAACCAATGGCTAGTTTCACTAATGATGTTTATTATTCTGTTATCGAATAATTCATCCAATTCCTTTTTCCATTTTTCCTTTTCCTTTACTGTATCAACAGATTCTAAAGCACAAGGAAATAGGGTGAATTTTTCAGCAAGATATTTTGAAAAACAGAGTATCAATTTTCTCTGTAAAGAATCTCTTTTATTCTCAAAATTATCTAATTGATTCAATAAATCAAAAATCCTTTCAACCTGATGATAAGACATTTGGACTGTGGATATACATATAATTGTAACATCATTATTTCTCTGTCTCCATTTCTGTGCAAGAGAATCTAGTCCATCCTTTTCTTTATTCAACTCATCCATGACGGTTACAATCCTTGTCAACTGATCATAAAAAGTTGACCATTGTATTTTATCCCTCAAATATGTCACACCCTGCTTCCATTTCTCTTCCTGCTGATTTCTAAATTCTATCTGCCACTCATGTAATTTGGTTTTTTCTGCTTCAAATTCCTCTACAGTATAGAATTGGGGTCTTTCAGGGGTGTGAGGTATCTCAATAATAGGGGTTAATCCCATAGATGACTGTGGAGGATATGCAATTCTTAGTGTACTAGATTCTCCCACTTTCCTCTTTCCAAGTACCTTCTCTAATTGAGATACCCTGTTTTCCAGCTCAATTCTCCTTTTTACCTTTTGATTATAAGCATCTACCACTATTTCATATTTATTGTGCATATCAATCATTTCCTTCTCTTCTCTTTTTGCAGTAGCCAAGAAAAATTTAGAATAATCCACATTCATGTGGGCTGCCTGTACATTTGAAGTATCAGCAACTCTCCTTAAAAAGATACTCCCTGTTAGTCCTGAATCATCAGGCTGTGGTGAAGTAGTCCTGGATCCTCTTCTCAAAGACCACATAACAAGGGTAGCTTGATCATTTCTGAATGCTATACCCAAGAATTCCTCTTTATTTGGATCCTGGAGTCCTAAATTATTTGATACAGAATTAAAAATTAACACAATTGCAATATCCCAATTGGGCAATAATAAAACATTAGCATTTTTTACCATCTGTCTACCCTCATCAGGGGTTATATTTTGGAACTCTTGCACCATTTGTTCCTTTATTTGATTTTGAAAGGAGGTCTCATCCATTTCTGGATGTTCTGTTTTCATATTCTTACACCTTTGCTCAAAAATGTGCATGTTTACCCTCCACGCAAACTGATGGAAAGCCCTAGATCTTACAAAACTGTTATCAGACAAAAAATGCTGACTGGCTTGTTCCAAAATAGGGTCCAATTCCCTTCCTCTGAAATCTGCTATAGTTAATTCAAAACTTGGCACAGGAGGTTCTTGGGGGTTCCCTTCATCAATTGCTGCTTGTGTAACAAAAATTTCTCCTTGTGACCCCATTTGTTCGAATTGCTCATTGGTGAGCTGTTCTTCCTCAATTATCATTGGGGTTTGAGAAGGTGAGTAACTTTCATCAGGGGATTCTTCCTCCCTTATTATTTTTCTTCTTTTGGGAGAAGGTTTAGGGGGTCTTTCTTCCAGGACAGTACTGGTGGATTCAACTATCTATTTTTCTTTGTGTACAATGGGCACCTGTTGCCAAACAATAGTATATCCTATCTTCTTTCGTACCACCAGTGGACCCATTCCAATGTTGGAGGTGAAACCCAATTTTCTCATGACCTCTCTGGATTTATCTGGAAAAGAATCAATAAAATGCTGTTTCTTCTCATTCATTACTTCCATTATCTCAGAGAAAGTACTCATGAGCTTATTTATGTTATCTGCATTGGTTGCAACATTACTAAGAGGACTGTAATCTTTGTCAAAACAATTAATGAATTCCAAAACTTTTGAATAGACTCTCCATTTTTCTTTCTTTATTTCTTGCTCATGGAGAGAATATTCATTTCTTATTATATCTTCAGAAAAATAGAATTCATGCTGAACTGGATGAAGCTTGATTCTAAATCTAAGAGCAGAGTTAAAGAAACCTTCTGTATCACAAAAATGAGAGTGAGACACTGCCATCTTATAGTGATCCAAAATTTTGTGGAGAAAGATCCACTTTTCTTTAGTTATCACAAACTGGTGGGCTATAGTACAAGTAGGAAAAATTGATCCTGTCCCCCTTTTGTGTAGAAAGGCCTCCTCCACTCCTCCCAATTGCCACAAAAATTCAGCTATCCCTACCTTTAAAGGTACCTGATAGGGTAGCACATGGGGTGTTCCTTTGAATCCATAGACCCTGATGATAGTTGAGACTGAATATGGGATAATATCTCCCCAATTATGTGAAACTTTTAGATTATGAAGTTTGTCCATAGGCCTAACAAGGTGCATTAACGCCTTAGGGATTCTGGGATTATCACTCAATATGAGGCATCTTAGTTTGGAGGCAAAGTGCCTATCAAATCTAACAAAGCTAGCATTTTCTGCTTCCCAAGTCATGTCTGCACTCCATAATTGGACTGGTAGTGCCTCCCCCTCTTTTTCTCTATTTAAAACCATTTCTTTACCAAAATAAGTGGCCCCTTTAAAAAGAAACATATGTGTCAATAAGGAGTACTGAACCCAAACCTTTTCCACCTTGCCCTTTGCAATCCCCACCAATCCTTGGTGAATCTCATTTGCCAAGTAAGATGCAAAATCAAAAATTATTTCCACACCAAAAGAGGAGATTTGGGTGATCATATACATGAAGCTCACCAGAATAAAATCTTCTTCGCCCTCTCTACTGCCCTGGCATTAAAGCATGATTTCTTGAATGGTTCTTTAGAAGATGATGTTATGGTTGGGAGGCCTCCAATCCGGCCTATGTGGGCTTTCAGTGCACCCTGTCTAACTACATCCCTTTTGGATATATATTTTTTTCTAACTCTATCAAATTAATGGGCACATGATACATGGTGAGAGGTCCCAGACTGAAAACCTTCCTAATCTCCTCGGGACTGATTGTAACTAAAGCCTCACCATCCATTCTTCTCACTACCTTAGTGGCTTGGTCATAGTTTTTGGCTATAGCTTCAAGCAGGTCAAAATCCATAAACACACTGGGGACAACAAGCTTTCCAAGATCAAAATTCCATATATTGGCATGAGGGGCATATAACTTCCTTTCCGCAAACCATTTTTTGATTAAACTCAAACCAGTTTGAGAAGTTTGAGCATCCCGGACCCAATTACCCTTATCATACAATCCATCAGCTATCCTTAGCCTAGGGTTCAGTGAGGTTAACCTCTTAACTTGCACTGTTTCTACAGTAGACTCAGGAAGTAACTCAAGCAAATCATCATGCACATTTCTATCCAAGTAGTTTATTGCACCTGTAAATCCCTTCTTCGGAGGCATCTTGGGCTATCTTTTTAGAACTTAAAAGCTCACGAAGATGATGGTAGTTTTACTTACTTGAATTCTGTCTCAATTCTCCTCTGTATTCCTGCAAATTTTCCGCGAACAAACAACTTGACAATTTTTTATCAAACCTTGGCACGCTTTTCTTTCAGTAATGGCTTCTGCACAAGAATGGCTCCAAATCTTTTCTCACGTGAAATGAAACTGATGAAATCTCTCTGTATTATACTCTGTTTTTCCTCACGGACGAAGCTTTCTTGTCTAATTAATACAGAGAGTGGCACTACATTTTTCATTTAAAACTGCGCCGTCGATCTTCAAAGATCCTACGATCATGCGGTACAGAGAGAACAACTACGAGTTATATTTGCCATGTCAGTTATTTTACCCAATGAGAACTTGCCACACACATAATTCTTTCTTTTGATGGTGCTTATATTTGGACCCACTGACAACGGAGAACACGTGTCAGCATGTCGCTACTTCGTTATGCATAAAGAACAAGCACCTTGCCATGGTGAAGCGGTGAGAATCATTGATCAGATCAAGAAATGATCGAAAGATACGCTACAAGGCTTCTTAAGAAAGAAGGCGACGGGCCCAACTCGCTATGTCGCTATAATTATCTCCCTTGCAACTCTTCATAGCGAGGAGACGACAGCCGTTGATCACTTACCAAATCAAAGGTGAAGAAGAAACACAAGATCTGCTAATTTATATTTGCTATGTCGCATGGCTTAACAAGCATGCAACTTGTCATAGCGAGGTAGCGAGCTCCGTTGATCCACTTCAAGATGAGGTTCAAGATTTTTTGTACATTCAGTCAGATAGGTATTAATGAGAATCAGATCTTTGCATAGTTGGCACATGTCAAAATTTATCATAGCCATCTGTCATTCCACATCATCAAAGATCTTGCCGATCTTTTACCACTTTACGGGGCCTCGCTAACTCGCTAACGGTGAAGCACCTGAATTTTCCGATAGTGAGGTAGTGAGCTCTGACACTTAAAAGGATTTCGTGCCAAAAATGCAAGGGTTACCCAGTAATTACTTCTGTTAATTAAAACAGATTCTGACAACGGTATTTATGACTAGTCATGCCACCTGGTGTAATTATGATACAAGCAAGATGCAATGTCATCATTTTCAGATTTTCACGTGGCCTCGCTACTTCGCTAACGGTGAAGTGTTTGAATTTTCCGATAGCGAGGTGGCAGAACGTCCGGAAAAACCATCATTCCGGATCTGATGTCAGATATTCTAGTGGGTCCCTATCCTTTTTTGGATGGTGACTTGCAAAGTGTACCTGCACAATAAATCATTTAATAAGCAAATCTTCGATCGCCGCATCTTCACTTTACGGTCCCACCGCTTAAAATACTCAATACTCATTATCTCACTATAGTTAATAAGCATGCAACTTTTCATAGTGAGGTAACGCCAACGGTAGATCTAATCAGATCTGACGGTTGGGACAAATAGGAAGAAAGGTAACCTGGGAGAAAGGAAAAGGAATATGACAGCATATTCGTCTATTTTGAAAATTCAAAATTTCGCGCCCGACAATTTATGAATAGAGATGATATAGGGTTTCTATGACGATTATTTCTTATGGATGATTTATCCAAAACCCTATGCTTCACTTAGGCATAGAACATTTGACTTTTCTATGATTTAACTAAAAACTTTTACTACACAAAAAGTCAGACCAACAGTACCATTGGATTGATGCAATCTCTATATCATCTACTCTGAAGTAGGTAGGGGCGTAATCCTGAATATACCTCTCAAGTACTCAAATGTATCTTTAGGTAAAGGATTTGTAAAGATATTTTTAATCTAATCTTTAGTACTCACATACTCCAATCTAATATCCTTTTCTACTACCTTCTCTCTCAAAACATGATTCTTAATAGATATATGCTTAGTCATAGAATACAATTCATGATTCTTAGATATACTTACTATGCTAGTGTTATCACAAATATATGATAATAGGTTTCAAAAATTTTATCCCAATATCTTTTAGCATTTCCTTCATCCACATAACTTGATTACATATATTTGCTACTACTACATATTTTGCCTCAACTATACTCATTGAAATACAATCTTGTTTCTTTCTTAGCTAAGAAACCAATCTTCCTCCGAGAAAGAATGCTCCACTTCTACTACTTTTTCTATAATCCATACTACCTACCCAATTTGCATTAGAATATGCACATAGAGTGAAATCACTTGATCTGTCATACCATATTCCATAATCAAATGTTCCTTTCAAATATCTAAATATTCTCTTTACTACTGCATAATGATACTCCTTAGGATCAACTTGAAATCTAGCTACAATTCTAACTGCATTTTCTATATTTAGTTTGGTGTGAGTCAGATTTTGCAAACCTCTAATCATAGATCTTTACTTCTTCTACTCTACTGTAGGTGTCTAGTCTTTTCTAGATAACTTGTGACCAATTATCATTGGTGTACCAATAGGCTTACAAATTTCCAATCCAAATATTTTCAACAAGTCTTTCAAATACTTTGGCCATGAAATGAAAATGCCATCACTATTCAACACAATTTGTAAACCTAGAAAGAATTTCATCTCTCCTACCATACTCATTTAAAATTATTTCTTCATTTCTTCAGTAAACTTATCACTTGCTTCATCATTACCTCCAAAAATTGTTTCATCAAAAAATATTAGAATTATCAACAAACCATTCTCAATTTATTTTAAATACAAGTTATTATCTTCCCTACCTTTAGCAAATCCAAGTTTTTCCAAATACTTGTCCAACCTTGCATACCAGGTTCTAGGTCCTTGCTTTCGACTGTAAAAAGTGGTGTGAAAACCAATCTTGCTTCCTCCCCAAGCACTCTTAGGGTCTCCTTAGGTCATTAAATTGACATAATAGGGATTCTACTCATCCTATGCTTCTTAGGACTCTATTCAGTAGATCCTAAACCAATCAATTGATTTACATCAACTAAGAAGAACAAACTTGCTTGTTAACTCACCATCAACACAAGTAACCCAAAATGCACATGAAAATCCCAAATGGAATGATTGGTCATCTAGGAAGGCACTTGGACCTCCTTCAATATCCCTAACCAAAATTAGTCTTGAAACCCTAATCAAGTTCCACTAACCAAGAAAAAATGCTACCAAATGCTTGTCATAGGGCTACATGCAATTACCCCTCCAACTAGGTTAAAATAAAAATATCTTACAAAAACCCTTACTAAGGGATAAAAAAACCTACCATTCTAGACAATCTTCTCAGAGACCTTAACCATTTTGGGGGTTTGAGGTCTTCAATTTGTCCTATAGTACATGCACAAAATAGCCAAAAAATAAGGTTTTTTAGAGAAATATGATGCAAAGACAATTTTACCCTCCTTAATACTCTTTCCAATGATTCTCATTGGGATTGGGGTTAATTCTTATCACCTTCTAGCATATTCAAATATCAAGTTGAAGTATCAGACATGTTCAACCACTCCCATTCCACTTTCTTTGCTTTAGGCTCCCTAACCAAGTTATTAGGACTTGCCTAGTGCATCACCTCAAATATTCCTCCTCAGTATTCTAGGGTCCCATCTCCAATATAAAAAATATACATGGATCCATGTTCCAAATACTAAAAGACTGTATAGATTCTATAATGGGAAATGGCCCTATGACTCCATTTGTGCAAATAGCCTATTTCAGAACAACAAACTGGTAGGGAACATAAAAATTATTTCCAACACTCAAACCTTGTAAAAATGATAAAGTAAAACCATACACAATCTTAAATTATTCTACTCTAACACCTCCAAAACAAAAAGTTCCAAATCTAATCCATCTACATGCCAAATTAACTCCAAAAGCATAAAACTGTTAAAGAAACTTGTTGCTTAGTTTGTAAAATGGAATAACCAACTTCACCAACCCCTTGAATAGGTTGAGAATGACCTCATATAGACTTACCATGAGCACTCCTAATTGTTTTAGACTATTATCACCTCTTCTTGGAAAAGTTGCAAAAAATGCAATAAAAGTTGTCAATGTTGTCATTGAGAACAATATTGACAACAATTGAGCAACTTTTACATCTTGTTGAGTTAGACCCTCAAACTTGCTTCAAAAGACATGAAACCTTGCATAATGTCCAAATAGGACTTAAAAGCCTTAAAACCTTTGTTTGACCATTTTACCCTTCTAGGCCCCAAAACACATAGTTTGGCCTAGTGAGAAACTAGAAGCAACTTTGACCTATTTGGGATTGTCAAACCTAACACCTTACCTTGTTAGGACTACATGAGTCCCTTTATTCACATAGTGGTGTGGCTAGCACCACTACAAGCCAAAACCCCAAAGGGATCCCTAGGTATTCCTTAGCCAACCTAGGTGCCCTCACACCATCCTCCCCCACAAAGAAAAGCTATCTCACTCATGTGGATAGTAGGTCTTTGTTGATGCCTAGTTTGGTGAAATCTTCCTTAGTAATCCATGTGGCTTCTGAGTCTGCTTTTTATTTCCACTTGTACACCTTGTTTCAAGTGGCTTTCTTGACTCTAGTGTCTAACACATTTTCAACCTCCAACTTGTTGGAAGAAGGGATTATTGTAGGTTCCAAGTCATCTTGAAGTCCTTAACTATTGTGACATCAGTAGGTAATGGTCCTTTGAAATGAACCAAGTATTGCACACTAAAAACTAGAGATATGCCCAAATCTGATGGTAAATCAATTTTGTATGAATTTTCTCCATAATTTGCTATGATCTTGCAAGGTCCTACTCTTTCCATCTGCAACTTGGTAGGTACACCCTTTTGCAATCTTGCCTTGTTTAAGTGCACCATGACATAATCTATAATGGAGAAATGAATTCCCTTTCTCCTTTCATCTATCTTTGCTATAAGTTTTTGGGTATTATACTGGATGGTCTTCCTCGTTCTTTTATTTCCTTCATTGTTTGGAAAAAATCATTAACATGCCCAATCCTATACTGCATGCCTCCAAGATCTCTTAGCTCACATATGCCCCTTGGATGTATTCCATATACAACCTCAAATGGAATTCTTCTTGTGGTCCTATTTCTGCTATCATTATATGCATACTCTACTTGGGAGATAACCATATCCCATGTTTGTCCATATTCCATAGTTAGGTACCCCAAGAGGTTACCCAATACCCTATTAACCACTTCAATATAACCATATGTTTGGGGATGGTAGGCTGATCCAAATGACAAGTTTGTGCTAAGTTTGCTCCACAAGGTCTTCCAAAAGTGGCTCTTGAATTTTATATCCTTTCTAAAAATATGCTTAATGGAAGGCCATTAATCCTCACAACCTCTTTGAAGAAAAACTATCCAATGTGGCTCACATCATTGGTAGTTTTTGCATGGAATGAAGTGCCCCATTTTGCTGAACCTATCAACAACTACATAGACACTATAAATCCATGCTTACACATTCCCATGGCCTATTTGGTACTATTAAGGGCTGATAGAGACTTGCATTACTCATCTCTCCTTTAGCTTTCATACATACCATGCATTGTTCCACATACTTGGTTATATCTCTGATCAATTTAGGCCAAGAATAGAATCCATGGACCAATTCTAGGGTCTTGCTTACCCCAAAGTGTCCACTTAAACTCCCATTATGTTTCTCCTATTTTAGTTTCTCTCTTATGGATCCTCTTGGTACACATAATTGATTTCTCTTAAAGAGCAATCCATTTTGTAAGGTAAATTAAATTTTTTTAATATGAAAGTGGTTCTCAAAATAAGAACATACCTTGTAGGCCTCTCCAAAGTCTTCATCCTCCCTATAGAGGCTCTTAAACATATCTATCCTAATGCTATGTAGCTAGACTTATTGGATAGTTAATAAGCTCATGCTCAAAGCATCTTCTACCTTGTTCAATTGCCCCTTCTTGTGCTTGACTATGAAAGTGAATGCTTGCAAGTACTCCATCCACTTCAAGTGCATATTACTCAAATTTTATTGAGTGTTGATGTAGGTTAGGACTTGCTTATCAGTAAACACACCAAATTCCTTGGGCAATAGATAGTGCTTCCATTTTCGAAGGGACTAAACTAAGGCATAAAGTTCAAGGTCATAGGAAGAATATTTCTTTTTGGCTTCATTGATATTTTCACTAAAAAAGGGTACTATTCTACCCTAATTTAACACTCCCCCTACCACTAGGCCATTTGCATCATACTCTAGGGTGAAGAGTTTCTCAAAAATAGGCAGTTGTAAAACAAGTTGGGTAGCTACTTGCTTCTTGGGCATTTCAAATGACTTTTCAACTTCTAAGGTTCACCTAAATTTGGACTTGACCCCACCCTTTATGGTCTCTAGAAAAGGTGCACATATGCCACTAAAGTTTCTAAAAAACTTCTTATAGAATTGAACAAGACCATAAAAATTCTTACCTTAGTTGATGTAGTAGGTGGTGGCTAGTTTAGTACTATAGAGATCTTCTCTTGATTAATCTTTAGGGTCCTGTTAGACACCACAAAGCCTAGGTACATGTTGACATGAATGTTTGCACCCTTTTCTAAAGCTTTACCTAAGGTAACCTCATGTAACATGGAAAAAATCTTAAAAGTGTGGGACTTTGCAATTAGATATCGAGTCTTTAGAGAAGGCTAACTTCCTTACCATCAGGGTGCACCTAACTATTCTTAAGAGCAAAAGGGAGAAGGAATGCATAAAAGAAAACTACCCATTCTAATCTAGAGGGGGTGATACACTAGATAGTATTGTTCAATCTTATCTCTATCTAGGGAAGCACAGTTCATCAATACAATTCTCATATATACAAATTCTATCTTAACTTTGACTCAATAGTCATGCACAAATCAGAGTTTGATAAAATGATATAAGGAAAGAGCTTCACTCTATATCATCTATAGATAAATAGACATAGTTTATAACTAAAGAATGAAAGTAATACATCAATATAAGGCAAGAAGTTATTGCATGATATATTAATGAAAGAAGGAGATACAATAGAAAATTATGTTCATTTATAGGAAAAAAGGGAATTACAATAGAAGAGCATAAAATACAATGCTATAGAATCAGAGAAAATACTGACCCTTGGAGGGATTACAAAACTTGCTTTTATAGTTCAAGCATAACTAAGAAACTACATTGAGTTCAAATTCTAACTAGGTAGAGTTGAGGTTGCAAAGGAGCAATAAATTTTGTCCTGAGGGGATCATGATCAGATACACATCCCCATGCAAGAAATCAAATCTTGTACATGCAAATTTGGCCCTAAAGAGATAGAAGTAATGACCATAACCAAATAGATTGGGTGGATGGATGACTAGAGTGATGGAGGAAAGAAACTATATTAAGAAAGCATGAAGAACACTCAAATCAATAGTTGTAAGTGATCAAGGACTCGTTCACCATTAAAGAGTTTCTCAATGTCATGTCTGCAATCATGCCAAGTAAGTTGTGTCATTATTTCAATAGTCAACCTCACCACGTGGCCCAATAATATTTCATCATTTTGCCATCTTGTCCTATTTCCATCCCATATTGACCTATTAAATACCTTAGATTGTTGCTTCCTAGCTTGAAGTTATTTGGCACATTAACTGTTGCGACCCTATGAAAGCATTTTTATTCCCTAGTCCCCCTTTTGCAGCTTATTATCCTTTCTAACTACACATCCCTGTGAAACCATGACTGTCCATGTCTATGCTCAATTGTTGCTTCACAACTTGTTTTGATGTTGACTCCTTAACTGTTGTGACATCATGAAATTAACCCTTTGCAACATCACTAAGATTTAGACCTAATAGTCTTCTATCCATACGATGGTGAAAAAGTAGTTATCTTACCTTCATTACCCCTTCATAGGTTAAGAATTTCTTGGAATCAAATATCTATGACCCTATGAAGACTTTCCTCTCAACTGTCTGATGATCTATCACAACTTTGCAACCATTTAACATAACTATGAACCATATCTTACAAAACTACAATGCCCTCTAAAGCTAACTATTTTCCTTTGATTGCAACTTTTCCACTTAATTCTTCTACTGACTATATTGATCTACAAGGAGACAAAAACAACTCATAACTACTAATCACACTATTTCAACCCTTTGTCATCCTTTACAACTAACTGTTGTGACACTGTGATTAACCTTCAAATAGATTGCGCACATGATCACAACCACTTGTGGCTTCCTATCTTTTAACATGATGATGTTGTGAAAGCCACCTGGAGTTGACATTTACATTAAATCATAACCTCACATCCAAAAATCTTAACCATCATTGAACCTTGCAAACAAGTGAAACTATGAAACTTGATTGCTATCACACCATCACAACCTTAACCTTGGTTTGCATTCAACTCCATGTGATGCTGTGAACCAAGAGAATAAACACTTTGCTTCTCTAACCCAAGGTTAACCTTAATCCTCTACGATGATGCAATGAACTAAGCTCAACAAAGCTTGTTTGACTTTGCAAATTTATAACTTAAACTTTGAAGCCTTTTCGATAGAGAGTGTTAATACAGTTGGTTCATTTTCATTCAATGAACAAGTCCTTTGAAATTGGGATACACAGGACCCTTGTGATAATGTGATTGATGGATTGCATAAGGATTGGGCCCACCCAAACACATGTCTATTTGTTGCGAGCTCACAACTCAAACTTTGAGCTCAACATTTAACCTTGTGAACACACGACCTAAGTATTTTACTGCATCATAGCTCAAACATGGGTTACTCTAAACCTCCCACGACAATATGACCACCATGAATTTTGCAACCTCACAAGATGCATCTGAATATTAATCTTTTATCCTATGAAGTTTTATTGACTTTTAGGATAATCATTTTATACCTTTGCGACTCACCATATGGCTAAGACACAAACTAAAGTGATTGGGTGATAGAAAGGTAGTTGAATGATTGTGACTTGAAATCTCTTGGTCAGAACATGCAAACATAAAAGGTTGAAGACTTAGGTATAAAAAGATAAGTTTAGAGTTTTTACATATCCCTATTATGTTGCATGAAAAATACATTTGAAAAGTGAAATTTGACCATTGGTCATGTCTATCACCCTAAAAATTCAAATTTTGTTAGGGGGAGGGAAAAAATGGCTAACAATTTTGGTGAATTAGAGGGGATACTTTCTTGCTAAGTATGATATTAGTGAACTTTAGCAATCCATTGGTCTATAGAGTCACCAAAAAAATTGAAACCACTTTACAACAACCAAAAATTGCAAACTCTACAACTAGCAAAACTTCAAAACTTTGCTATCTCATTCAGAGAAAAGCATGTGCTCATGCACTTCTTGGAAAAATAGGAAAACTATAATAATATGTACAAAAAACCTTAACATCCTCTAGAAGTAAGGCTTAAGGTGAATTCCATTGACTAGAATTGGTAGAACATCACCATCAAGCCTAGATAGTTGAAAAGCATTGGCCTCTTTACAACTGGTGATAACATAAGAACCACTACACACATCATCAAATTTGGAGTGCCTACTAGGCTTAACTCTATATGCATCCCACTTGAGAAAAATGTCTCCTTCTTTGAAAACTCTAGCCATAGCCTTCTTGTCAAAACTTTTTTTGACCTGCTGCTGATGTACCTCAAATGTCTATGTAGTTTTTTGTCTCTTCTCTTCTAATTCGATCAATTTTTCCAACCTGACTGTCATAGGATCATTCTCTTCTAGCTCCAATTGATGAGCCAACTAAAGAGAGGGGAACTATAGTGAAATAGGAAGCCTATCTTCCTTTCCATATACTAGCATAAAAGGTGAGTTCCCAATTGCCCTCTTGGGTGCAATTCTATTAGCCCAAAGGGTAGTTTTCAACTTGGCATGCCAACACCTTTGGTTATCTTCAATTGTTCCTTTCATGATTATGATGAGGTTCTTGTTGGAGGATTTGGCCAAGCCATTCCCTTAGGGATAACAGTTTGAGGAAGTTCTCAAATATATCCCATGTTCTAGAGACCAAGAACATATATGAGCTTTGACAAAAGACTTGGAATTATCAGATATGATAGTCAATAGAACACCAAAAGTGGTTACAATTCCATCAAGGAATTCAACCACTAAAGCCTATGTTGCATCTTTCAAAGCTATTTCCTTTTTCCATCTTACAAAATAATCTGTGGCTACTAAGATCGATTTGTGACCAACATTAGAGGGTGGATTTATTGGACCAATAAAATTCAAACCCCATTGAGCAAAAGGATGATCAACTTGAATGGGGTGAAGAGGAAGGGCAACCAACCTTTGATTTCCTAAGAAGAAAGCCCTCACATTTCCTTACCCACTTATGGAAGTCATCGAATAGGGTTGGCCAATAATAGCCAACTCTCATTCTCATTATCTTCATTGCAGTAATTTTGGCTAAGAAGTGACCACTAGTAAGGCCATCATGGAAATCTTTTAATAATCTGTTCATCTGATAAGCCTGTATATATCTTAGTATGACTCCATCACAATACTTCTTGAATAATATTCCATCCATGAAGATATAAGGGACATGATGTAACCTAATTTATATTCTCTTGGCTCTATCTAAGCCTTGGGGATATCTTCCTTCCATCAAGAAGGTAGCCATGCCATGCAACCAATCACTCTGATATTCATTCTCTACTAGTTGCTCATCTTGATGTAAGAGGTTAGCCTCTTCAAGTGTCTCAAAATATGAGGTTAGCTACTCACATAGTCCCTTGCCTCTTACAAGCTTGGTGATCATGATATCAATATCATATTCCATAACTCTAGTAATCCATCCAGTTCTCTTTTCATTGATGTCTCTGTTCAGTAGGAACTCCTTCACACTTGCATGTGAGACCAAAAACCAGATCTTGTTATGAGATAGAAGATGTATAAATTTTTTTAGAACCCTTAGAATAATAAGGACCCTTTTCTCCACATAGCTTTGTCTACCATCATAATCCTTGAGCCCTTCACTAAAGAAAGCAATGGGGAGCTCCAAATTCTCATCATTCAGCTATGTCAAGACAACTGATATACTTGATCCTCCTCTAAGGGAGTAAAGGATGAAATCTCTATCAAACTTGGGGTTGACAAGAGTAGAAGTTAATGCAATTGATTTTTTGATCTCCTCAAAACTAGCCTTCCCTTCCCTAGTCCAAGTAAACAACATATTATTCTTCAACATAGCTATGAGAGATTTTGTTAACCAAAAATGTCCTCCCACAAAAAAAATTAAATTTAAATGCCATAGCCCACCCAATGGTCACTTTCCATATTTAAATTTTCAATTGTTAATGGAAATAAAAAATATAATAAATAAATAAAACTTTATTGTATTTTCTTATTTGCCTAAGTTTAGTTCCTGGCCCTGCAACTTTCCAAACCGTCAAATTTCCCAAGATCAATGGTGGGTGCCTTTCTACATTTTCAAGATGCAAGATGTTTAAGAAATGTGGGCAAGCACCTCACTATCATGTGGCATGTGGGTCTTGTTTCCTTTATGGGCCACAAACAAGTAAAGGTGTCAGGTAGGCTGTAAGGTTGCGTTGGTGTACAGAGGGGATTTCATTGGTTGAGATGTTGACATGGAGAATAAAGTTGGTTGTATGTTTTTGGGCTGTCAAAAGTCAAATGATTGATGATTCTCTCTTTTTCGCATTTTGAAGATGTAGGAAGTTTAGACAATGCTGGAAAGTGAGGTCTCAACATGCAGATTTCATGATGTCATTCCTATTAGGGCTATAAAAGGAACTTATTAGAATAGCTCAAAAACATGTTAGGGCACGTTGGAATTTTAGCAGTGCTTCATTGGATGGAGTTAATGATTGGACTAGGCTAAGGTGCTTACTTTGAAGTAGGTGGTCCAATTTTGTTTTCACTATTAGATGGAGGTAGATCAATGTCTCTCATTAAATCACTATAGGAAAATGATCGATCTTTAGTTATAGTGACATAGCGAGGTGTCTCCACGTGTCTAGGTGGGCCCTATCTCTCTAACTCCTATTGTTGTAGTATAATGAGTGGTAGTTTAAAGGAACACATGCATTGAGTAAGAGAAAGGTTATTCATTTGAAAATTTTAGCCAAAAGATCAAATTAAGCAGCGTTCCAATCTTACAATAGACCTTCTATTATGAGATCAAAAAGATAAATGATGGGGTCTTTGATGCTACAAGGTTCTTGATAGATCATGAGATCGTAAAGAAGATAAAAGTGCCCATGACCATAAGATATGCTACTATTCTAGAACCATAAGGTAGTCATATGATAAAAGGATCATGAGATCATTGGATGCAAAAAGGGAAAAGGTAGACATAAAGGGTGTTCTGATCTTATGATGAACCATTGTTCATAAGATTGTAGGGGTAAAATGGTAGACCAAAAAAGTCACAATAAGGGTTAAGCTAACTACGATCATAGGATCATAAGGGTTATTATTCCAACTACTGATAGACTATGATCGTAGGATTGTAAGTTCAAGTAATCATGACTATAACATCATAAAGGAAAATTGATTGATCTATGACCCTACACCAATACTATTGTTGTGAGATCATTCAATTGAGAGATCATAAGACAAGATAGAAGCTCGATGCTATAATATAATGATGCATTGATGGATCATAAAGGAGTTTCAAGGAGGGCTCGATGTATTGATAAGTTGATGATTGTAAGATCGTAAGAGTTATAAAAGGTTCCTTCAAACATGAGATATATTAACAATTATAAGATCGTAAAGGTCAGTCTCCAAGCTAAAGATGTTATGAAGGGTTTTTACTTTATTGACAATCATAATAAAATAGGTCCTTGGGTTGATCATGATAAAGATATTTTTCACTTGTCTAGGCTAGAAAATAAAAGGGTCTTTGACAAATAAAATTACACAAAGGGTATAGGATGAACATTGAATATTGTTAACTTGCTGATCCTTTTGACTTGGCACGTTGATATAGAAGAATAAAATTTTTTCAATGGAAAATTTGATCTAGTTGATCAATTTCTGGTTATCCTCACTACCTCCCATGCTTGTTTAATGAAAAAGGAGCATGCACTCATCATCTGGTTATCTGTCTACCTAGCTGTGCATTAATGACCACTATTTTTGTCTTCTCAAGACTGTTCTTTTGGTAAAAGTTTGGATTTTCTTGCATCAAGATGTGTATCAAGATCAAATCTTCTCCAGATTTGCATGATTGTTCTTGCAACTTTAATTGTAGTGTTTGAACTTGGCTTCTTTTTGAAGTTATCTTTGTTATGCTTAAACTATAAAAGAAAATTTTGAAATCTTTCTTAGGGTCAGTTCTTCTTTGTTTTCCTTGGAATGTTTTGGCATGCACATTGTAAATTCCCTTTGCCTTTGAACTTTAGGACATTCTATTTTTTTATCCCTTTTAGCCATTGATGTATTGTGCACTATCTATTTTCCCTTCACCAATGGATTGTGGTTATCTATAATTAGCATGACTATATCCTTTTGACTTATGAATGATATAAAGTGAATCTTATTCCTTGGATCATTTGTTTGGTTATTTGATCTGTATGTGATTGCTTGATTCAAACAAGTATGAATCTATATATGTTTGGATGTCATGATAGTTTAGCTGCACATGTATGGGAAAAGATAGGATTGAATACTCTATTTTGGTGCATCACTGCTTAGGTTAGAATAGGTAGATTTTCTTTCATGCACTCCTTCTACCTTTTCCTCTCCAAGAATTAGTAAGGTACATCCTAATATTAAAGGAAGTAGACCTTCTCTCGAGACTCAATCTCAAGTTATAAAGTCCCACACTTTTGAGATTGTTTCCATGTTACACAAGGCTTCTTGAGAAGTATTCCCTCAGGCTAGGGTGCAAGATTTTGTGTCAACAAGTTTCACCATGGAAGCAAGGCCAAGGATGAACCTCCTTATGAAGTTGATCCTACCAAGTAATCTCTAAAATCCTTTCTTATGATTGGGAAGTGAGAGAGAGAATTTACCCTACTATCTCTGGATCTATTGCTAGCCCATCTTTTGATACAATGTGTCCTAGGAGCTTTCCCTAATCAGTAGCAAACACAAACTTCTTTTGATTTAGGGACACACTATACTCTCTACATCTGATGAATACCTACCTCAAACGATCAAAGTGGTCTACTACATGTTCTGAAAATACAATTAAAACATCAAGATATATCAACACAAAACTCTCCAAAACACCCTTGAAAGCCATCTCTATTTCCTTTTAAAAAGTAGCACCTGCATTGGCTACTCCAAATGACATTTTACAATAGGCATAGGTGCCCCATTTTGTATTGAAGGCTTTCTTATATTTGTTTGACTCTTGGACTAACACTTGATTATAGCCGAAAAAACCATTGAAGAAAGAAAATCTTTTTGAACCACTAACCTTGGATATAATATGTTTCATAGAAGGAAGGGGATGGTGATATTTAAGAGAAGCCTTATTAAGGTCCCTAAAATCTACACAATGTCTAATTTCTCCACTTCTTCCTAATAGGAACAAGATTAGCTATCCATGAGGAGTGATTGATAGGGAAAATAATGTTAGCCTCTATGAGCTTTGACAGTTCTTTTCTCATTAAAGGTTCAATCTTAGGGTCAACTAGCCTCTGTATTCATCTAACAGGCTTGCCATTATCATTTAAATCTATAGTATGTTGAAATAAGCTTGGGTCAAAACCCTTCAAGTATTCATATGTCCAATAAATAACATCATTAAATTCTTGACATAATTTAATGAAAACTTCTTATTCAGTCTCAGTGCATACATTTTCCAAATTGAGAGTCTTTCCATCAGCAATGGTGATAAGTGTGTAATCATCCCTCTTTGTAGTTAGGTTTGAACCTTTGCCTCTAGCTTCTTCATCAAAGTTGAATATGCCTTCCAAAGTGACTAGACCTTTAGAAATTTTTTTGGACCTAAGGTTCATAATTTTATTCCCATACTGCCTTTGTAGCTTAGACATATTTTTTTGTAGAGAACTCTTCTTCATTTGTAGGAAATTAACAATTTGCAAATCAGAATAAAAAGCTTGACAATTAGTTCAATTATCTGGGATATCAAGCCTTACAAAATTTTTGATCTATTGCTCCTTTGCATCAGCAACATGCTCTGGTATGTCATGGTAAACACTAATTTCTACAAGCCTATCAACATGCTTATTCTTTTTTTTGGGGACATTTTGAATGTTGAATGCTTGGAAACCTTCAAGGAGATCCCAAACTCTATGTTTGTAT
Source organism: Cupressus sempervirens (assembly GCA_028749045.1). NCBI lineage: Eukaryota > Viridiplantae > Streptophyta > Pinopsida > Cupressales > Cupressaceae > Cupressus > Cupressus sempervirens. Next base: position 332,071,694 of record CM053790.1, read on the forward strand.
GATTTGAGAATATTGTTCTTTGTTACATTCTAATTTCTAATCTGATTCACAACCAATTCACTACCCCTAAATACCTTCAAGAGCCTGATGCTTCTTCTTTATGCAAGTTGGAGACCTTGGATCAGAGCTTCATACTTAGCCACATTATTAGTGCAACTAAATTGGAGTCTATATGAAAAGTAGTACTTCTCCAAGTTAGGTGAAACCAACATTACACCAACACTTGAACCATTCTTGTTCCTTAAGAAATCAAAGAACATATTCCATATTCTATTAGTATCCTCTTTTATTTTCATGAGATGAGGAATAGGAGTACCTTCTTCAAACATGCAATAAGTTCCAAGACTTGTCTCTAAAGCTTCATGTGCTGGATCAAACAAGAACCTAGTTTCCAAAAATAATTAGGTACCTTTGCTAGAGAAGTGACATATTGATGAGTTATACCTTCCTTATTTTCCTCCCAGATTGTGCAATTCATATTTTGTGGTGCTAAGAATATAAGTTTCCATGTGATTAAGGGCCATAGGTTCTACCCTTAAAAAATATTTTATCTCATATCTTTTACTAAATGACATATAGGACCAATTTGTTACAATATGACCACCTATTTGTGTAGTGAAGTCTCTAGAAAAATAGATGGCAACATATGGCTATATCAGCTACTAATATATCTATAGTGACAATACAACTAGAGAAAGCATGTAATGCCATTTCCACATTTAAAAGGATTTGTATAGTTTTAATAGAGCCACCATCTAACTGAAGGACATCCCTAACTATTAGCTCAAACTTAATGCCAAGGAGATCATCTATACTTTTAAGCATCATAGAACCATTGGCTCTAGAATCTATCATGTAATTGTGGACTAGTTTGTCCCCTATAATCAAAGAAACATAAAAGGGAAGAGTCCTAATTTTCTTACTTCTATTTCCTTCCTTTTTTGGCTGCACTAGACTCATTGCATCATCCAAGGTGACTAACTAATCCTCCATCCCTATGCTCTCTAACTCTTGCTGTAGTAGCTTCTTTTGTGATGGCATAGTAGAAACAACATCCCATATAGAGATATTAACAATAGTATTTTTTATTTGATCTACCATGTTGAAAGGAGTGATAACTACTTTTAGTGGAACCTTAGAAGCTATAAGTATTGGTGATTGAACTTGAGCTGACTGAGGTTCAATAAACTCTTTGTTTCTTATAATTTGCATCTACTAGGAAGCAACATTTGATTGTGCATTTATCATTGGCACATGAGGTGTAGCATCTAAAGTTGAAGCTTGATTTGATGGAGGAGGTGTAATATCCTTAATATCTTTCCATTTACTTCTAGTATTATGAGGTATAACATCATAGTTAGCATGAAAATGTTCTTCTAGCTAATGGTTCATAAAAGAACAATCACCCTATTGTTGTAGATGGGAAGTACTGCTAGATTAATTGGCACTATGTTGCTATCCTGTTGCTTTCTCTTTTATAGTTAGTGCTTGGAATAATTTTGCCTTTTGGAACATCCAATACTCATAAAAATAGTTGCAAGAGCGACAAAAATATTGATCTTGAGAAAAATAGTTCTGAGGAAAATAATGCCCTATTTGGGTTTGTGCTTGTATTTGTAGTAGGGGTCTCACCCATATGTCTATTTTGATTGTATGAAGCATAACCCTATCCTTGATTTGGTGGCCTATTGAGCAAAGGATTTTGATAATGTGGTTGAGGATGCCTACTACTTTGAGCTTTTTGTATCTTAAGATTCACTAACTCATTGCTCATCCTTTACATCATTGAGAAGTTATCCTCCACTTTCTTTTCTTGACCTTGTCACTTTTTGTCAATATTCTACATCATGTTCTTCAACTGTCCCAACTCATTGAAGGAGGTAGAAGCTATTGGAGCTATAACAAGAGGTTGGCATGTAGATGTAGTAGGAATGGGGGCCATAGTAGGCTGATGATTGGGCATATCAGGAAGAAAGGTACGGGGGGCCTTGGAGCTAATCTTCCCCCTTGAATCAAGATATTCTCTTCTTTTATGGAAATTCATAGGCAACTAACAAGGTGTCTCCTCCCAGAGTTTTCAAATTGATAACAATATTACTATTAAAGGCTCTGAGGTAATGCAAGAAGGCATTACTAGGAGTGGGCTTTACTATAGTAGGTATTCTATCCCATGTTTTTTAGAATCTATAATTAAAATTAATCATATATTCATGGGGTGCTTTTTTAATGGTAGTTAGCTGCTCTAAAAGTGATAGGTGATCACTTTTATCTTCAAAGTGCTTACAAGTCCTTTCACCTAACTCATCCTAGTTAGTGATTGAATTATGAGGTAATCCCCTATACCATTTTAAGGATTTTCCTTTTAATGATGAGGCAAAAAATCTAACAACAATTTCATCCTCTAGAATACCATGTATATTGCAAATATTTGAAATTTATTGAATGTGCTCTAAGGGAGAGATGGAAGTTTCACCAGTAAAATTAGGTACACTCTTAAGAGAAGATATTGGAATATCATGTCTTTGGGCTAGAATAAGGGGACTTCCACCATTGAAGGTGGAAAAATCACACACTCTAGGTTGGGCCATGTGAAAAAGTGATCTTTTCAAATGGAGAGATGGTACCATAGGTTATGACCTATCAACATGAGGAGTAGAAAGAGATCTTGTAGGTGTATGTGCTACTACTAAAATCCTAATTGGTGATAGAGAGAGCCTATTTCTTCTTCTTCTAGGATTTGAAAGTGAAAGTTTAGTATACTACAAAATACCTCTAGAAGATGCTCTTGTTTGAGCTTTGGGCATGAATGAAAGCAATTTTGGTTTGGAAACCAAAATGTAGAGATAGAATGACCAAGTGCTTGAATGTGAGCCTCTTGAAGGCTTGAAAATATTGAGAGAAACACTATATTTTGAAAATCAATTTGAAGTTCTTTTCTTTGACACCAGTGAGTCAGTAGATTTAGAAATGCTTCAATATTTGTTCCACTAGGCATGCCAAAAACTATGGTATGACTAGTGGAAGTTTCTGAAACTAATTTGAATGTTTGATATTTGTCCCACAGGGCATGCCAAAAACTATTGACATGAAAGTTTTCACTCTTTCCAAAAGTCTTACCTAAAGTCAACCTTGTGTAACATGGAAGTAATCTCAAAAGTGTGGGACTTTACAATTAGAGATTGAGTCTCTAGAGAAGGATGGCTTCCTTACTATCAGGGTGCAACTAACTATTATTGAGAGGAAAAGGGAAAAGGAATGCATAAAAGAAAAATTCCTATTCTAATCTAGAGAGGGTGATACACTAGACAGTATTGTTCAATCTTATCTCTACCCAGGGAAGCACAATTCATCAATACAATTCTCAGATATACAAATTCTATCTTAACTTTGACTCGATAGTCATGCATGGATTAGAGATCAATAAAATGATATAAGGAAAGAGCTTCACTGTATATCTTCTAAAGATAAATAGATATAGTGTATATTTGGAGAATGAAAGAAATACATCAATATAAGGAAAGAAGAAATTGCACAATATATTAATGAAAGAAGGAGATATAATAGAGAATTATGTTTATTCATAGGAAAAAGGGAATTAAAATAATATAACATATAATACAATTCTATGGTCAGAGAAAAGACCAACCTTTGGAGGGATTACATAACTTTCCTTTATTGTTCAAGCATAACTGAGAAAATACAATGAGTTCAAACTCTAACTAGGTAGAGTTGAGGTTGTAAAGGAGTAATAACTATTGACCAAAGGGGATCATGATCAGATGCATATCCCCATACAAGAAATAAAATCTTTTAAATTCAAATGTAACCCTAAAGAGATAGAAATAGTGGCCATAACCAAACAGATTGGGTAGATAGATGACCAAAGAAATAGATGAAAAAAATTTGCATTAATTAAGCATGGAGAACACTTAAATTAGTAGTTATATGTGATCAAGGACTTGTTCACCATTAAAGAGCTTCTCAATGTTGTATCCACAATTATGCCAAGTAAGTTATGTTATCATCTGAATAATCAACCTTGCCACATAGCCCAATAATCTTTCATCATTCTGCCATCTTGTCTTGTTTCCATCCTATATTGACTTGCTAAATGCATTAGATCATAGCTTTGCAACCTGAAGTCATTTGTCACATTAACTATTGTGACCCTAAAAAAGTAGTTATTTTTCCCTAGTCACCCTTTCACATCTTATTAGCCTTTCTAACTACATAGCCCTATGAAACCATGACTGCACATGTCTATGCTTGATTGTTTCTTTGCAACTTGTTTTCATGTTGGCTCCTTAACTATTGTGACCCTAAAATAGCATTGAATTGGCCCTTCACAATATCACCATAGTTTAGACCTAATAGTCTTCTAACCGTGTGATGATGTGAAATAAATTATCTTACCTTTTTTGCCCCTTAACAAGTTAAGACTTTCTTGGCATTGAAGGTTTTCAATCCTACAAAGACTTCCCTCTAAACTGTCTAATGATCTATCACAACTTCACAACCATTTTTCATAACTATGGATCATACCTTCTGAAGTTGCGATGCCCCCTAAAGCTAATTATTTCAATTTGATCACAACTTTGCCAATTAATTCTTCTGCTGACTATATTGACCTATGAAGATGTAAAAAAATCATAATTTCCAATCACACCATCGTAACCCTTTTCTATCCTTTACTACTAATCACTGTAATGCTATAATTAACCTTCAAATTGACTATATGCATCATAGTGGCTGCTTTCTACTTCCTTTCCTTTGACCCGGTGATGTTGTGAAAGCCACCTAGAGTTAACATTTACATTAAATCACAAACTTATAGCCACAAATCTTAACCATAATTTAACCTTGCAAATAAGAAAAACCATGAAACTTGACTACTATCACATCATCGCAACCTTAACTCTGGTTTGCATTCAACTCCATGCGATGCTGCAAGCCAAGAGGATTTCCACTTCATTGCTCTCACCTAGGGTTAACCTTAATCCTCTATGATGATGCGATGAATTGAACTCAACTAATCTTGTTTGAATTTTCAACTTTCCAACTTAAACTTTGAACCCTTTTTGATAGAGAGTATCAATCTAATTGGTTCGTTTTCATTCAATGAACAACTCCAAAATTGGAATGTACATGACACTTGCAATGATGTGACTAAAGGATCGCATAAGGATCATGCCCACCCAAATATGTGTCCATTTTTTATGAGCTCGCAACTTAAAATTTGTGTTCAATATTTAACCCTACAAATATGCAACCTAAGCATTTTGATGCTTCACGGCTTGAACCATGGTTACTTAAAACCTCCTGTGACGATGTGACCACTATTAATTTTTCAACCTACATTTGAATGTTAATCTTTTATCCTATGAAGTTGCATTGATTGCTGGGATAACTATTTTGCACCTTTGCATCTCACCATATGACTAAGTCACAAACTAGAGCAACTAGGCGATAGAAAGGTAGTCACATGATCATGACTTGAAATCTCTTGGTCATAACATGAATAAATGAAAGGTTGAAGACTTAGGGATAAAAATAAAATATTAGGGTGTTTACATATCCATATTATGCATGCATGAAAAATACATTTGAAAAGTCAAATTTGACAGTTGGTTATGTTTATCACCCTAAAAATTCAAATTATGGAGGGGGGGAAAAATGACTAACAATACAGAAGTTCTTTCTTGAAGAAGTCACAATTCTCAAGGTTGATAGCAAGCATTTCATCATATAGTCTCTGCAATACTTCTTCCACATGTTTGATGTGTTCCTCCTTGGTTTTTCTAAAGATGAGTATATCATCTAGGTACACTACCACAAATGTCCCTATAAAGTCTTTAAGCACTTCATTCATGAGCCTCATGAATGTGCTAGGAGAATTAGAGAGATCAAATGACATTGCTAGCCATTCATAGAGTCCATCTATGTTCTTGGATGCTATCTTCCATTCACCCCCCTTCTTAATCTTGATTTGGTGGTATCCACTCTTCAAATCCAGTTTGGTGAAGTACATAGCTCCTCTAAGGAAATCCATGAGATCCTCAATCCTAGGTATGGGAAACCTTTACCTAACTATGATCCTATTTATGGCTCTTGAGTCCATACATAATCTCCATTTCCCTCCTTTCTCTGATGCTAGCACAATAGGGAATGTACAAGAGCTTATGCTCTTTTGAATTGGACCTTGTTCCATCAATTCTTGCACTTGTATTGCCACCTCCAAGTTTTGGTCTGAAGTGATCTTGTATGCTACTTTTTCAGGTAGGGATGCACTAGGAACAAAGTCAATTTGGTGACTCATGACTCTTCTAGTAGGGTAGTAGGAGTGTCATCACTTACTATGTCCCTGTATTCTTAAAGAAATACTTATACCTCCTTTGGTAATGGATCTTTGACTATATTCTCCTCTCCTTTGGAATTAAATACTACTACATAACCTTGGCCCTCCTCATCCTTTAGGTCCTTGAAAAATTCCCTTTCACTACATAAAAAAAAACTAGATACCTTAGTCTGTAGCTCTTCTCCCTCTGATAAAGATTGGAATTTGAATGTCCTGCCTTCCTTCTTAAATTAGATGGAATTTTCCCTCCTATTATATACTACTTCTCTATCAAATTTATAAGGTTTTTCCAATAGTAGATGACAAGCATCCATGGGAAAAATGTCACATTAAAATCTATCCTTATAGCCTGCTATGGAGAAGTCCACCCAAGTCTGCTCATTGACTAGTTTACTCTTTCCTTTGTTGAGCCAAGTCACATTGTAGGGATTCACATGTGGCACCTTAGGTAGTTTAATATTTTCCACTACCTCCTCTATTATTATGTTGTCAATAGATCCAGAGTCTACTACCACTTTTCATACCTTCCCTAGGATCTTACATTTGATCCTAAATAGTGCCCTTCTATGCTTAGGTTCATCAGAAGCTAGTAGCTTAATTAATACCCTCCTAAACATTAGGTTTTTACCCTTCTCTAACTCTATTTGGTCTATTTAAAAGTCCTTGTTGTATTTTTCCTCTTGAACATATGCTATCCTCTTGTTGTGGTTAGAAGAAGAGGGTTTATTAGGTCATCTATATGCAGGGTGGCCTAACCATAGTTGTAATACTTCATACTAGAAAAGTATGAGTTCCTTTTGTCTGATCCTCTATCCCTATTAGAGGCTCCTTGGTTACCTTTCCCTCTATTATAACCCCCTCTAGGAGTGCTTTCCATGTATTTCTCTATCAACTTGTTTTCAACTTGGTTCCTTTGTTCACTTCCTCTACCTTGGTAACTTGCTCTTTTCCCTCTTTGGTTTCTACCCTTACTTCTACCTTTGAAGTTAGAGTAACTTTTAATAGTGGTAGGTGCCCACAAACTAAGTTCCTCTTGGATGTTCGAATTCAAACCACCCAAATACCTAGCGACCTTTATTGGCTCCTCTTCTTACTTCTTGGATCTAAGGCATAACCTCTTAAACTCCTCTATATAAGAGGTCACATATAAATCTTTTTTCCTTAGTCCTTGTCTTCTTTTATGGAGTTGGATTTCAAAATTTTTTGGTAGGAAGTTCTCCTTCAATTTAGTAACCATGGATTCTAGCTGGCTATAGGATTCTTACCCATACTGATCCTCTCATTTTGTACATACTTCCACCATGTCAAAGCTAAGTTTTTGAGTCTTGACTTAGCCGCTTTGACCTTTTATGCCTCTAATACCAATTCACACTCAAAATGATTCTCCATGCCATCCAACCAATCCATCACTATATCTATATCCATCTTTCCATTGAATAGTGGAATACATGGTTAGGTTTAGGTACAAAATCCTCTTTTGCTACCTCCTTACTCTTCTCATTGTCTTCTTCTTCCCTCCTTTCAGCTCCATCAGAAAATTCATCAAATTTTATCTTCACCTCTTCCAAGGATACTTCAAGGAGTCTATTCTTCTCCTTTTTCTCATCAAATTCTTTGGCTAGTTCTACATTAGTCACCATTCTAGACTCACCCACTGACTCTCTAGTAGCTATAGACATACACCACTTCTCCCAAATCTTTAACTTGCTCTCATACCACTCTAACATGAAAACCAATCTTGCTTCCCCCCAAGCTCTCTTAGGGTCTCCATAGGTCATCCACTTGACCTAATACTGATTCTACTCACCCTATGCTTCTTAGGATTCTATTTAATAGATCCTAAACCAATCAATTGTTGTAAATCAACTAAGTAGAACAAACTTTCTTGTTAACTCACCATCAACAAAAGTAACCCCAAATGTGTGTGAAACTACCAAATGTAATGATTGGTCATCTAGGAAGGCACTTGTACCTCCTTCAATATCCCTATCCAAAATTAGGCTTTAAACCCTAATCAAGTCCCACTAACTAAGCAAAAATTATACCAAATGCTTGTCATAGGGATACAAGAAATTAGCCCTCCAACTAGGTTAAATCAAAATATCTCAAAAAAACCCTTAACAAGGGGTAAAAAAACCTACTATTCTAGAAACCCTTTTCAAAGAACTTAAAGATTTTGGGGGTCTGAGGTCTTCAATCTATCCGTATAGTATGGGCACAAAAATAGCCTTAAAACAAGGGTTTTAAGGCTTTTGAGAGAAATATGATGCAAAAGGAATTTTACCCTCCTTAAGGCTCTTTCAAATGGTTCTCATTGGGCTTGGGGTTACTTCTTATCACCTTCCAGCACATTCCAATCTCAAGTTGAAGTATCAGACACATTCAACCACTCCCATTCCACTTGCTCTTCTCTATGATCCCTAAAGTAGTTACTAGGACTTTCCTAGGCCATTACCTCAAATATTCCTCCTCATTATTATAGGGACCCATATCCATTATTATTTTTTACATTTAGTTATGTTACAAATTGAAAAAGGCTGTATAGATTCTACAATGGTAAATAGCCCTATGACTCCATTTGTGCACACAACTTGTTTTAGAACAACAAATTGGCAGGGAACAAAAAAATTATTTCCAACACTCAAATCTTGAAAAAATGATAATTTAAAAGCATTAAAAATCTTAAATCAATCTACTCTAACACCTCCAAAACAAAAAGTTCCAAATCTAATCCATCTAAATGCCAAATTAACTCTAAAAGCATAAAACTATTAAGGAAACCTGCTGCCTAGTTTGTACAATGCAATAACCAAATTCACCAACCCCTTGAATAGGTTGAGAATGACCTCATATAGACCTACCATGATTTATCCTAACTATTTCAAATATTTATCACCTCTTCTTGGAAAATTTGTATAAAATACAAGAAAAGTTGTCAATACTGTCATTGACAGCATTAACAACAATTGAGAAACTTTTACATCTTGTTGAGTTAGACCCTCAAACATGCTCCAAAAGCCATGAAACCTTGCATAATGTACAACTAGGACTTAAAAAACCTAAATATTTCTTCAAAACCTCTATTTGACCATTCTACCCTTCTGGGCCCCAAAACACCTAATTTGGCCTAGTGAGCAACTAGAAGCAACTTTGACCTATTTGGGACTGTCAATCCTAACACCTTAACTTGTTAGGACTAATTGAATCCCTTTATTCACCTAGTGGTGTGACTAGCACCACTACAAGCCAAAATCCCAAAGGGAGTCATAGGTCTTCCTTCATCGACCTAGGTGCCCTTGAACCACAAAGCTTTCTTCAATATGCATACCATGTCTTTTTCTTTTGTCAGAGGAAATCCTTTAGGGTACTCAATGTATACCTCTACTTCAATTTCTCCATTTAGGAACTGATTTAAGATCCATCTAATAATCTTTGAACTTCTTACTTGTTGCATAAGACAAGAATATTTTCACTGCTTCCATTTTGGCTACAAGAGCATATGTCTCCTCATAGTCTATTCCTTCTTGCTATGAATATCCTTTCCACACAAGTCTATATATTTTTCTTACAACTTTTCCTTTCTCATTCCTCTTGTTTATGAATACCCATTTGGTTCCTTTAACATTATTTTCTTTAGGTATAGGAACTAATTCCCATGTGCCATTTTTTACAATATGATCTAATTCTTCCTTAATTTCTTGAATTCAATGACCATCCTTACATTTTTCATCTATACTCTTAGGTTCAACTTGAGAAATCAGACATATTTCTTCATTAAATCTATTTCTTCTCATCACTCCTTTGTCATTTCTTCCAATTATTTTCTCTGGAGGGTGATTCTTTGTCAAGTTCCTGTTAGAGGTAGGAGTCACTAACTCAACACTTATCTCTTCTCTTGGTTAAGATCTTTGTTCTTCTCTTTGCTCAACAATTTGCACATCATTCTATAGAGCATTGTTAGTCTCAAAGAAAAATTCAACATTCTTTCTATCAATTCTAGTATTTTCTTCTTCTTCATTAACAAAAATAGTTACTAAGCTATCTCTTCTAATACTTCCTCTTTCTTAACCAATTCAAGATCAATATCATCACAGTCATTCAAGAATCTTTCCATACTTGCTTTAAATTCTTGACCTTCATTATAAAGTGAGTTCTTTCTAGTTTTTCTTACTCTCTTAGGAAATCTGGATGAAAAATGACCAAACTATTTAAATTTCCAACAAAAAAAAATCTTCATACCTTCTAGTTCCCTTTTCATAAGTAGATCAATGCCTTCTTTGATCTTCTTATCTTCTTTGGATCTGGATTTTTATTTACTTGTAGTTCTAGTCTTTTATATACAAAAAAAGGATTCTGGTTTTGGAAACTCAATGCTTAGTTCTATAGACAATTATGACATCTCACCAAGAAGCTCCATCTTTCGAGTGTCAAAATTTTCACTAACTTAGAAATTTCTTTTATGGAGTGGATCACCATGGATCTCCCAAAGCTGTTAAGATTTCCCTTCAAGGACCTAATGCTTTGATACCAATTTTTAGAATATATAGTCCGCCAATATAACTGAGAGGGGAGGGGGCGAATCTATTATCCAACTATTATCACAATTATCAACCTTATTGAATCTTAACCATATGAGAAATATAATTAGAAACCACAATAGGATACTTATGCAGGATAACACCAAATATGTTAACTAGGAAAACCCTTGATTAGAGGAAAAACCCTAGTGGGGATGGTACCCACAAGATGATGTGCTAATCTAAATATTACTTATTAAAGGATGGACCCTAGTAGGAGTCTATGAAAACATTCAATACATATTAGTCCCTGTTAGGAGACTTTGAATCCTAGTTAGGAGTTGTGGAAGGCAAATGGACCCACTATCCAAACAACTTCAAGGGAAAGACCAATAAACCCACTGTAAAAATGATCTCTATATTATTCCTTGCAGAATAATGGAATTGAATTTTATTGTTCCTTCTTTCTCTATCCTATCAACTAGAGTTCTTCTCCTTCTAATCTTGATACCAAATCACAAACTTCACATCAAATAATCCCTTAGATTGATTACTCACATTACTTAAATAATATACTCTTATTCACACTTCCTTGATCACTTGATATTCTCCATACTACTTAAAAACAAGGAAAACACTTTCCTTTATACCAAGTCCTCAAAACAATTCATTGACTTGGCCTCGAGGCATTCTCAATTAATTGTAATTTGACAATAATAGTATAATTAATTATTTGGAAACCATATAACACTATCAACTCATAGTCTAAACAACGTCTCACACACCTGACTCCAGGGATTGTGCACTCATTGATGTCATCATCAAACTATTGTATATCTCTATGTAACTTCACATCTCCTATTTATATCTGTGTTAGAAGATATAAATTGATTATCATAAACTATTTTTGAATCACTCTATTTCTGCACTATTCTTTACAAATTACATATAACTTTTGTATATCTTTGACTTAGATTACACACACTTAACCTCCCTATTAGTACATAGTGTGGAACATGTCCTTAACTACTTGTCTCTTGACAATCAAAACTCTATCCTTATAATCATAATCTCTATTTTCTACTTTGCCAATCTTCACAAAATTACTGCAATATTGATGTCAATGATAAACATAGTCATGAATGCAACATATCAATACTTCCACATGCTCTCTAATGCCTAGGATACCCCCCCAAAGGAATACCATCAACATTCATTCTAAAAATTTCCCTCTTACATGAAACTTGTATTCTACTCATTCCATGCGAAGGTGTGTGCTATTCTATTAATTTTACATGTATGGTATATATTCAATTGTTTATTTATTTTTTTGAGTATTTTTCCAATTATCTTTGTTTCTCCCATATTTTTGGTGTGTGCTATTGTTTCTCTAGTCAGCCTCTTTTGTTGACTTCTATTTGTGTGACTCTATTGCCCATTTTGGATAATGCACTGAACCTTTATCCCATGAAAGACATCTTTTAACAATATATGTAAGTTGATTTTATATAAAAAACAAAATTTCATAAGAATTACATACAAATATGTAAGATGATTTTTAAAAGTTACAATATCATTGGCTGAATATTTGAGTAACTAGACTACTCATTTCATAGTACAAGAGAAGTGGGGATAACTTTAAGAAACCCCCTCCCCAAAAAATAAATAAATTCATGGAAAATTCAACATTAGTTTTGGAAGGTCAAGAAAAGTTTAATTTTAGATTCAATTTTTTTTGACCATTACAAAATTTCATAAAATCAAGGCAATTTTGTCCCTTGTGAAAGAAAAATATATATTGTAGAAGATTTTTTTTTTTTTTTCTGTTTATTGGAAAAAATATTGTTAGAGTAATAAATCTTTTTCTTATTAATTAAATCATATTGATTTAATTATTAACTCACTTATTATCTCTAGTTTACTTAAGCTAAACTTTAGACATATAATAATTAATTCTTTTATTGATTACTATCATGCAAGCTAGGTTAGTTTTGATTACGTAAAAATAGGTTTTAAAGGACTCGAAACCTAGGTTAGTTACCTATTAGATTTTTGATCCTTTTTATAAGGATGATCTATCTTCATAATTATTACATTGATTCACTTTCTATAATAGAAATCATCTTTTTGTTTATCAAGAAAGTCTCATCTATGGATCTAGGAATTCTAGCCTCCATAATCTACTTCTATGACAAGTGTTCCTATGCAAGTGATTCTTGGGAGATGTGTGGTTGATCCTTCATCGACAACATCATGGTATCAGAGTTAGATCTACTTCAGCTTGTTATTATATGGAGAAAAAGAGGAATGAGGGTTTTACAGAACAAATTTGAGAGATTTTAGGTGTTTTTTTTTTTTGTTAAAACAGGAGGGTCTTTAAATTTTAGAGCACTTTGATGCCAAATAAACCTCATGGTTGGATTAAGAGGATATCAAAACCCTTATTTCCATATAAAATACATCTATTTTAGCCAAAAATTACATGGAAGGTGAGGGCTTATTATTTAGCCCCTTAAAATTTTTTTGGGGTTTCAATTTTCTTTTGCCTTTTGGAGTACCTGGTGGTTTTTTGGCTCTAACTTGAGTATATAGAGGCATTTTTGGGCAAACATGATATTTCCAGAAAGATGATTCCAAGGCCGACATATTGTTATAGGTTTTACTAATAGATTGGTCCAAAATTGTATTTATGTTTCTTGTCCAATTTAGGGGTTCTATTTTGCACTCTAGGAGACATATCTTGAGCATCCAATCTTTGATTTGGGAATTCTATATATCATTGGAAAGGTCCTTCTGTACTCTTTCTATTGGTGTTGGTTATTTTTCTAGATTCTTCTCTAGCACATTCTATTTAATTATTTGGTTTTTTTGTATTTTGATGGATATCTTGGTTATTTCAGGTCTAGGGATGGATTTTGTTGCTTCAAATGATTCGTCATGGGTTGTACTATCTATTGTATCAGCCTTATGTCTCTTCTAGTCTATTTAGACATCATTTGCATGCATTATTACAAACATATTGAGATAAAGTGCCATATTGCATCTATATTTCATTTAAATAGTTTTACCTTATTTTTCTTTCTAATTCAAGCAATGTCATCTAAGGACACCCATTCATATTATTGTATTCTTGTGATTCACCATATCTTGTACCTTATTATACATGCACTACTTTGATTAATGTGCCATGGGGGGTTACTTTTTTTCTTTTTTTTCCATCTTCCTTTGTCCAAAAAGTGTCCCTTCTATGATATTAGCCCCATGACATGTCTAAGATTAATCACCTCACTATACACATGTATTCTTTTCTGCACCCTGATCGTGGTTACTTGACATGTAGTTCTTTTGGCCTACTTTTCTAGTTTCTTGTCACTTCACCCTTATCTGCATTATGGGGGGTTCTTCTATTGTTTCTAATGCTTCCTTGTTTTGATGGAGTGAGACATGTATTAAATATGTACTCTTATATACTAGGTAGATGTAGTGGCTGGGTATATATGTATTTCAGTGACATAGATCATTTACCATATAAAAACTCTTCTTTTCATTCCTACTTTGGTTGTAACCTTCCATGTTCTATTGATCAACTCTTTAGGCTTTAGTGTTTCATGCCATTTGTATCTTTGAGGTTAGTTATTTTCCTTTGTGTGCCTCCCGATTCGTTGCAAATTGTAGAATCCTCTACCTAGTTAGGTTCTATTTCAATGGAGATTCTTCAGATCAACACATACTTTTTAACAAAAAATTACATCTACTACATGTTTTATGGTGTTCTTCATGATCATCTTTTGTTCCTATCTTCTAGGACATTCCCTAGTTTGGAGGCTTCTTCAGTCTTTCACTAGTTCTTTTTAACATTATTTCCATCTCTTTATGGAGTAGGATTTTTCCCATGTGGTTTTCTCTATTTCTCCTCTTTTTCAGAGATTTGGTTGTGCTTGAGTACCTCATGAAGCCTTTTTGCTAGGACCCTAATTTACTTTTAGTAGTACTTTCTAGGTTTTTAGCTACTTCTTAAGGTTATCTTAAGGGGGGTGTTAGAGTAATAAAGTTTTTTCTTATTAATGAAATCATATTGATTTAATTATAAAGTCACTTATTATCTCTAGTTTACTTAAGCTAAACTTTGGGCATATAATAATTAATTCCTTTATTAATTATTATCATTCAACCTAGGTTAGTTACCTATTAGGGTTTTGATCTCCTTTATAAGGATGATCTATCTTTGTAATTATTATATTGATTCACTTTTGACAATAACAATTCATCTTTTTTCTTATCAAGAATGTCTCATCTATGGATTTGGGAATTTCAACCTCCATAGCTTTTTCTTCTCTATTTTTTTGATAGGTGTTTGCATACAGGTGATTCCTGGGAGCTGTGGGGTTGATCCTTCATCAAATTCAACATATATATATTGTATTAGGCAATTTTTCCCATTTATTGGAAGAAAAATATATTGCATTAGGCAATTTTTCCCATTTATTAGAAAATATATACATTGGATTAGAAAAATTTTCACATCTAGTAAAAAAAACATATATAATGCTTTGGCGAATATGCTAGAAAATGATGTGATTGCTCAATCAATAAATCAATGACTAGAAATTAATTGCATGTTTTTCAATTCAAGTGTCAGATTATGAAAAGGTTACACTTAGTATTAAATCAAAGAGTGAGAAAGAGAGGTATGTATAGGATGACACGTACATGGAATGTCCTATTGAATTTTTGGTAGAGTGGATCTAGTTGAAAAAGCATTCTTAGAATTGAAGACATCTTGATTATTGGTTTTCATTATTAGAAACATAGTTGATTACAAAAATTTGGACTTCTTGTGGAAGAGGGATCATTGAATAAAAATCCAAGCCCTATTGTCAACCTAGATTTGACGAAGGAGGATGACGAGCAAAGTGATCTTACTACTAGGGCTTTTTAGCTTCACAAGTTCTCTCTGCTAATCCTAGGGACACAATAAATGAGATGGAAATGGAGAAGGAAATGACATACCTTTGAGCAATGTTCATTGAAATGGGTATAAACCCTACTAAATATGAAGAATAAATTACAAATGTGGTGAGACAATAAAACTAGAACTTCAATGCTTTTGGGATGTTTTGAAGGATAAAAGAAGCATTACACGAAGAATCATCAATTTAGTTAGGGTTTATTTCGAAAAAAATATTATCAAAAAGTGTATTTATTTGAAATACAACAATTTGAAGCTTGTTGCTTCCCATTTTGAGAGAAACCACAACCATTTTTAGTATAGTATAGTACGCACATACATACATACATACATATATATAGATATACATATATCAAGATAAAATGTGAAGCAGATACAAGGAATATAATGCAAAGTAAACCCCCTTTTGTTGATATTTGATATTTTTTATATTTTAGTGGCATGGTGTTTTCTTTTGGGCTCTAGTTATATTATAGTAATCATATGATATATTTAATTATTACTTTCCAAATTTGAGTGAACCATAATTTTTTTTTCTAGTGAGTATTTACTAGTTAGTAGTAGTACATAATATACAAGTAAACAAGAATTGATGTATAAAGTGATGGATCTTTGGGAAAGGTTTCAAATAATATGTCATATCTCCAATATTCATGTGTAACTGATAATATCTATGTAAAAACTATTGTCCAATGATAATATATCAATGGTTGAAGGTTTATATTAGGCCAAACATCTCGAATAAAACCTCAACCTTGTTCAAGTCTCTAGAATGGTGACACATCTCCTTCCATCTTGTACCACTTGCAGTGGACATTAGATAGATATCTTGTCACTGTTAGTGATATTCTCTCTTCCACTGGCTCCACACACATTACAACTTTTTCAACTCAAACTTGCATTTATGAGGATGATTTGCAAATATTTAATCATTTAGAACAATTAAATTGGAAGCTAGATGAACAAATGTATAGAGACCATCAATTAGCCACTTAGCTTATTTATAGACAATTAAGCTTATTATTTTCATCATTACTCATCTTGTTTTTGGTAGTCAATAGTCTGGTAGTTTTACTTGTAGTGCTCATTGAATTCTGGTATGGTTTACTTGGTGTGGTATACTAGTAGTCATTTCTCTATAGTCACTAGGTTGTAGTCATTATTCCATAGTTAATTATTTTGTAAATTATGAATCAAGATGGACACACCAATTTTCCTAACATGCAAATTGGAACATGAGTAGATGGCCTTTTTAGGTGACATCCCTAATGAAATTATCTTGTCAATTTTTAATGAGGTTGTTCCCACCATGGATTTCATTATTCATGCTATGAAAATGGTTCTAAGGTGCAAGTTTTTGGAGAATGAGAATAGGTATTGTGTGAACATAGACATTACATACCATTTTCTAGTGTCTTCTCTCGACCTTGAAGAAGAAATGGTCGACATTTTGTTGCTCCTGAGGAATACTTTTAAAGTATAAAACCTGGGAAATGGCATTAAAATTATTTCTCATATAGAATTAGGGGTGGAGATCCCTTAGGTGTGTGAAATCCACAAGCTTCTAGAACCTGGCCAAAATGTGGCTTATTAGTTATTTATGTTGGGCCTAACTACTGGGTAGTTAAAGAACCATAAGAAATGAGCACAAATTAACTTGGATTTTCTTTGAAAATGGTATAATATGAATGAAGTGGCATAGGATAAGTCATGGCTTCAAGAATTCACAACCTTAGTCGAGTCTCGTGCATTTTAAAAAGACTAGTATAGTAGTACTAGGGTTTTCCCTTGTAGTCTAGTTTCACTTTCTATTTTGTTTTCTCAAATTATAATCATTTTACATGCATCTTCCTATGATTATAATTTTCAAGGAATATCAATGAAATTTTTGGAGATCCATATAAAATTGTGTTTAATTATTATGTTTTCTTATGCAATGTTTTGGCATTTTAAAATTTTTTCATTAAATTGTTAACAAATATAATATAACATTTAACATTAAATTAAAATTAATATATTGAGGTTTAACATTTAACAATTAATTTAATTAATAAATCACTTACTTTAATGTTCAATTTTAGTAGTATAGAATAATAGAATATGTGAGAATATAATTGATATTTACTTTTACAATCAAATTTAATTCTCCATTAGATGGGTTTCTTTTAAAATCAAATTTAAAATATCATTGAAAAACTATTTTATTTTAAAAATTAGAAATATTCTAATCTATTTAAGAACTATGTTAGTATTATTATAAAGGTGATGTTGTGATTACCATTAGAGAACAAAGATCAACGACTTCACATGTTTTTGGGCTGAATTTGCAACAACCAACTAGTTTTTCCAAATGCCCCAGAAAGAAGACACATGCCAAACACATATCAAGTGTGAAATCACTATGCTCATAGTAGCTCTATTTGATCAACTTAGATCGATGATTAGAGATGATTTTTGGGTAAATTTGGGGAATTTTGAACCATTTTTATAAATGTACCCAGAAAGAAGACACATGTCAACTCTAATAACTAATAAATTAATAATAATGTATCATTATTGAATTATTCTTAATGTAATAACTTTTAAATTTTAATTAAAAATTTAAGTATGCTATATAAATTAGAATGATTTAACTATACTATATTAGGTCCTTAATAATAGCCTAATATAATTATTGAAGTAATTTTCTAACATAATAGTCAATATATTAAATATTTATAAACTAATCTATTTTCTTACAAACACTTTGATTATAACATATCAACTTTTTAATTTTTAGTCATCATCAAAAGCGTACAAGAAGATAATTAAAATTTAAAGATACATATTCACAAAAAAGGGCCAAGGGATACAAGATCACCACGTGAGTTCAAATGGCCCAAGGTTGGAGATCAACTATTCATCAAAAAATATATATAAGCAAAAATATAAAACTTTAGGTTACAAGAGCAGTGCCAGCCGAAGGAGGGTCTTTGTCATCAAAACCTTAGAAATCCTTTGGGTTATTGATTGGCTCAGGAGGATCCCAATCATCCACAACATGAACATCTTAATCAACATTTTTATCTTTATCTTCCTCAGCCCTAGGAGGAGAAATGGCTAAATCCAACTAGGCGAAAGCCCACTTGGGGTCATGGTGAGTAGACGACCAATCCACATCAGCAGTAGCAGGGGGAGCCATTGAGGACCAACCTAAGCCCAGCCTCTAAGGAGGCAAGGACAAGCGACAATGGCTATGAAAGCCACCACTGGAGAGTGGCGATGAGGCTATGACTTGGGGGTCTATGAATGATGAGCATAATTTCTCTAGCCAAACCAGTGATCGCGAGGATGAGTACAATCAACAAATAAAGCATTTAGAAGCACTCAAGAAACCATACAAGGGGCATTTCCCTAGTGAGCAAGTAGCTCCTATAGGTGAGCCACTTCCAGCATGACTTTTTTAGTTTGTACTTGTATCTACATCATGACATTATTACATATACTTGCTTTAGAGTACATAGCAACATGAATATCAAGAAAGCTGTGAGAGAATAAAACAACATTGCAATCTTGCTATATTTTAAAAAATATCTGCATTCTAAAAGCATGCCAAATCTAGGCATATCTAAAAGGGAGTTTGGGAGTATCACCTAGAATCACCATATGCTAAGTGAAGGCCTATAGATGAAAAGCCCTAAAAAAATCATAAATCCAGAGCAAATAATATTGATCTCATCTGCAGAACCAAAAAATATGCAACAAGCTTTTAGTCTAATTACAAAATGGGCATCTAGGATCTGGAACTCCCAGATGCCAAAGTTGAGGACCCAAAGGAAAGCCCTAGAAAAGGAGACACTAGGCAAAGTGAGAAATCTTTGGCTCTATGATGGTATGCAAGACAATGGAAAATCTAAGACTCCAAGTCTTATGTGAAGAATGCAAATGCCAATGTTGGTTGAGAGTATCAACCATCAAAAGATGGGGCACCAACCATCGATACCCCAACCTGGGCTTATAACTGGTCATTGGAGTGGTAGGATACCACTTCAAATCTTACCACCAAGGGTGGGATAAGTGAACTCTAAGCTTGTCTAAAAAATCGGGAGGGACCACAAAAACTAGCAGATCAATTATTTGTCGATCTGGATGGCTAAGGCTATACTAGTAGATCCTCCCATGAGTCAAGGCTCATGGTAACCTTGGAGAATAAATATTTGGGTATTTTAATACCCCTACAAAATAAATGCAAAGTACTGGATCCTTTAATCTTGGCTAAGGCACACCTTGAGTGGTAAATAAGGGAGACCACCAAAGGTTTTGTTGGTTCATTGAAAGCTCATCTTTGAACCCATTACGAGCCCAATAAAGCCATGGCTTGATGGCTTCCCAGGATTTCCAAATTCTTTTAGCAACATAAGTACCCTAAATTTGAATAGGTTCAGAAGTCACAAGAAGGGTTTGAAAGTCAATCCCCTTCTAGGTTGGCTAGTTAACTGGAAAGCTTGAAGAAATGTAGTGTCGTAACAAAATTTTCTAGGCCTCATCAATAGTGAGAGCACATATGAACCACTTGGCACAAAGGGTTATCCCTTGCTTGTGGGTGGAAATAAATCCAAGGCAACCAAAATCTTTGGGAAAATAAAAGAAGTCCCAGGCAACTGTGTGAAAGCCATGATGCATAGCATCATAAGCCTAGAGAAAGTCCTAGTGAAGACATTAAAGCTTAAGGTACACGGCTTTAGAGGGATCCCAACAAGAAGAATAGTACACATGCATCATAATAAGCACTTTAGAGCATATTTGAAACATTCCTACTAGTGAAACGGGCTTAGTGATCCAATATTCCAACTTCTTCTCATTTTAAACAAGCACAACAATCCACAACTCCACAACAGATGCCTAAAAATAAAAGGGAATACCCAAATAATTAAAAATTTCACCATGTTGGACCTATTTCCACTCATACTGCTACAACTAGTGAGGGCATGGCAAAAGGGATTGTCAATAGAAAAGGGTTTTGTGGCATTGTATAGGAGACCCTGAAACAAGGCAAAAAGTATTCAAACACTACAAGGCATTGGAAATGTTCTCCTCATCTTGAATCAAAGTGAGTAAAGAATCATCTACAAAATGACCATTAACCAACTAAGTGGTCAACTTAGGTTAAAAAAATGCCATGCAGTAGACCTCATGAAATGGCATTAGCAAGAATATAGCCATAGCCCTCGGCTACCAAAACATAAAGAGAAGGTGCAAGAGGACAACCTTGGTAGATAGATTTGAAGATCCCAAAAGCTTTAGACTGATGACCATTGATGGTGATGTAAGTAGAAGCATCCCCAAAAAGCATTTACGTTGACTATCAAAAGATTGGGCCGAAACCTAGAGCTTGAAGCATAAGCTAAAATAAAAGGCCATTCAATTTAGTCATATGCTTTGGTGAAATCAATATTCAGGAATAAGGTCTACTATTTGGATTTCTTGGCCTATTCCATACCTTCTCAGACAACAATTATGTTGTCCAAGATATAGTGGAACTTGATAAAACTAGTTTGTTTACGTCGAATAATCAAAGGGAGGAAATGCCAAATTTTAAGAGAGGGAGGAAATGCCAAATTTTAAGAGAGAGGGCTTTGGCAATACTCTTGTAGGAGACATTCAACAAAGTGATGGGCCTCTAGTTGCAAATTTCTTTAGGATCGCTAGTTTTAGGTATGAATTTAATATTCCCTTTGTTAATGAAGCTGCCCAATGAATTAGAGTTGTATGCTTCATAATAAACATGAAGCAAATCAGGGCCAATGTCATCCCAAAGAACCTTGTAGAATTCACAAGGGAAGCCATCACATCCAAGGGATTTGTCATCAGCCTTGGAAAGGATAGCTTCCTTTAAGTCTAAAATTATTAGCTTTTGATCACAAAAGGCATATTGTTCAGGAGCAAGCTTATTAGGAGTAACATCAAGGAAGACTTATAACACTTGATCATGCACAATAGAGGGCCCTTGAGCCATAAAACCTACTCATAATGATGTACACAAGTATAGAGAATATTAGTTACGGTGGTGAAAACCTACTGATCTTCTTAGATGCATTTAACATCCATTACAGAGTGACAAGCCCTCAACGCACTAAAAAATTCCTTGAAAGCTTGATCATCAACCTCCAACCAATGGAGATGGGCCTTGATATAATCTCCTTGAGCATCATAGTTGTTTGCAACCTATTTTTGGTGCCAAAGGTTGACAAGCCAAACATAGAGATCCATATCAAATAGATTCATGGAAAGAGCCTCTAAGGTCGTACGTAGATCAAGAGTAGTGACTTCATAAGATCTTCTATAGTAGGTAGCTATCTATCATATATGCGAAGAAATTTTGTAGTATGGAGGATAGGATAATTCCACCATTGAACCCATCCAAAATGACTGTGGGGCCAAGGCTCAAGATTCTAGACATGTAAGATGTGAGAAATGATTGGTAGATGGGACAATAAGGAAGTGTTGAGGTAAAATTGGGTTTTGCTTGGGTGAGGCTGAGCTATCTACTAGGTGATAGAAAAGAGAATGGGGGAGTGATCTGACAATGTCACATCAGGCAGGGGAGTGATAGATAGGGCATGCTCTTGAGAAAAGGAAAAAAAGACTACTCAAAAATCATAGCCTTGTCAAGTCTCTTGAAAAATTTGTTAGACCTAGCTTGAAAGTTGGACCAAGTATGCCTGATCCCATATGGGTGTTGGTGACTAGAATTAGGATAAAAAAGACCTAACTTGTTCTACATGTAAAACCAGGCTTCCTGTTCACCAGCTACCCATCTAAAGGGTAGAAGGCCTTCCTTGTTAGAGGCTAGCTCAACCAAGTTAAAGTCCCCACCAAAAAACCCATGTAACAGGTGGCAAATGATCCACCAACCAACACCATAGGTGTGAATAATTAATAGCATCACTGGGGCATAAATATTAAAACTACCAAAAGAATGATTCTGGAAAGAAAAGAAAATCCAAACCACCCTGTGCAAAGGGTTAGAACCATGCAAAACAATAAAGGAAATTAAATGAGGGGAGAGAAGAGTAACAACACCACCTCAACCGGCTTCATGCTAAGAAGAAAATATGACACTATTTGGCCGAATAATATGCCAAGCTGAGGTAAGAAGAAACCTCGCAAGTTTAACTTCTTGGAGACAAAACACATCAAGATCAAAAAAACACTTGGTATCACAAACATAATATTTTCTAGGGAGGTTTGTTAACCCCCACACATTCCATGAGAGGCAATTCATGGTAACTGTTATCACAACAGTTTGCACCCTTGTCCAAAGTTTTTACCTAAGGATAACCTTGTGAAACATGGAAACAACCTCCAAGCTATGGGAATTGAACTATGAGGTTGAGTCTCTAGAGAAGGCCAACTTCCTTTACTATCAGGGTGCACCTAACTACTCTTGGAAAGGAAAAGGGAGAAGGAATGCATAGAAGCAAATCTACCCATTCTAACCTAAGGGGGGTGATGCACCAAAGATAGAGTGTTCAAACCAATCTCTTTCCATACATGCACTATTAAACTATCATGACACCAAAAGATATACACATCCAGACTTTCTTTAATCTAACAATCACATGTAGATCAAAAAAACCCAAATGAATGACACAAGGAAAGAGAGGATTCACATATATACCATTCATAGGCCAAAAGAGATACAGTCATGCAAGATTGCAGATATCTACAATACACCTATGAGATACAAATAGTTCTTGCACTTCACATCAATAACTGAAGGAGATGAGAATGTCATACAATTCAGAGGCAAAGGGGATTTACAGTGAAATTGTAGAACAACATCAGAGAAAATAGAGATGACTCGACCTCAAAAAAATCTACAAAAATTGCCTTTATAGCTTAGGCATAACTGAGATGTTCTCTAACTGAAGTTACTCCAAAACCATTGCCATCAAGTCTCTTTAGAGATTTGGAGAAAATCTAATCTGGTTACAAATTCAGATATGATGAAATCTAATATTTCGTTGAAATAGGGCCCTACCAAAAATGATGCTATTAAACCATTTTGACCAAGTAGATGGATAAATTGGGGTGGTGGGGTGTTCTCCTGCCATTTAGTGGGTTCATCATTCATTCAAGAGTAGTTGGAATTGATCATGAGGATGAAATCATGCAAGAAAACTTGATTTCCTTCATTTCTAGCTTATGAATCAGCAAAGTCAGTAGGTCAACTGAGTCTTACAACCAAAATGGGCCATGTGGGCCAATAATATTTTATTTTTCTACCACCTTGCAAGGTCTTCTTGAGTTTGACCACCAAACCAACTAAGTGCACTACCTTTTCAAAACCCTGACCGTGGCAGTCTTCCAACTGCCAGCCTTAACTATGCTACCTTTCTGTTAATTTCCTTAGCTGGGCCTGCTAGGACACATGTCCTCTAGGTGCTTCCCTACATTGTTTAATTTCCTCGTAACTCTAAAATGTAGGAAAGTGCCGATCATTGATCTCCGTGAGATCAATGATCATAAAAGATCTTATTACACTGTGCTTGCCCATACAATTTATGGATCCACAAACCAATTAGCACAACCTAGCATCCAACTTGTACCACCTTGGTGACCTACACAAGAAATAGGTCCCACAGAGACACACTGTAGTGAGGCACTTGCCTACATTCCTTAATATCCATACATCTTCCTAATGCAAGGAAGTGCCCACCATAGATCTGTTTGCATTAGACAGTGGATTTTTCTTTGAGAACAAATGCATGATGTCATTATCAACTATGTGTCACGAAGGGGCTTTCTCACATTACTTAAAAATATGCAATTTTATATTGTGGGCAAGCACCAACCTTTGATCTATTGACATCAAACGGTGGAAGGTACAAATTAGGAACATGTGGTAGCATTGTAAATTTTATTCCTTTGGGCCTGCGAGGACACATGGTGATCTAGCACTTGCCCGCATTGCCAAGAAGTCTGACAAAACACAAAATGTAGGAAAGTGGGCGCCAATCAAATTGCCAGCTCACCTAGTAGCTTCCCAACTTGTAGCCTACAAGAAGAACATGGAACCACTTGCCACACGTTGTGAAGATGCTTCCCCACACTATGTAAGGATCGCTTATTTTGAGAAAGTGAGAAAGCACCCACCATAGATCTATGCAAGATTTGATAGCATGAAAAGTTGCAGGCTAGGGGAAACAAATTTACGAAAATAGGAAATACCATAAAATATTTATTTGTTTATCTTTCATATTTCCAGTGCATTTAAATAATATTAAATATGGTTAAAGACCGTTGGGTAGGCCGACATTCAAATTCAAATTTTTGGCAGGAGGCAAAAATAGGTAACATTTCTAGCAACTCAGAGGGGACACAAACTAGCTATGCATATGACCAGTGACATTATGCACCCATTGGGCTATAGATTCATAAAATATTTGGATCAATGCATTATGAAACCCTAACCCTACCTCTGTGAGAACAAAACTCTGGAAAACCTGCCCTCGACAACTAGAACCAAAGACCAAAAAACCTTCTGCAACCTTCAAAACTTTGAAAAAACTGGCTATCTCATAGAGAGAAACTTCTGCTCGTGCACTTCTTGGAAAGTAGGAAACCAAAAGAAAGAAAACTGAGCTACCTATGTACATGAAACTTCAACCCCTATCAGAAACATGGTTTGAGATAGATCCCATTGACTGGGATAGGAAAAATTTCACCACCAGGCTTGCTTAATTGAAAAGCATTAGCTTGCTTACAACTGACAATTACATAGGGACCACTCCATAGTGCATCAAATTTTTAGTGTCTCCTTGGTTTTTCCCTATCTGCATTCCATTTCAAAACCAAATCACCCTCTCTGAAGATTTTGACCCTAGCCTGCTTGTCAATGATCCCTTTCACCTACTGCTGATGTGTTTCTAGGGTCTACATGGCTAGACTTCTTTTCTCTTCCAGCTCCATCAGCTCTGCCATTCTCACTATCATAGAATCATCTTCAATTAGCTCTAATTGATGAGCTAGTTCTACGGATGGGAATTCTAATGAAATTGAAAGCCTTGCTTCTTTGCCATATACCAACATAAATGATGAATTTTCTATTGACCTCTTAGGTGTTATTTTGTTAGCCCATAGTGTAGTCCTCAACTTTTGATGCCAATACCTCTAGTTATCCTCGATAGTTCTTTTCATAATCCTAATCAAGTTTTTGTTGGATGACTCAGCCAAACCATTGCCTTGAGGATAGTAGTTTGAGGATTTGCTCAAGTAGATATTATGGTCAGCTTCCCATGCACAAATCTAAGCTCCTACAAAAGATTTTGCATTATTTGAAATAATGGTTGAAGGGGCACCAAACCTAGTCACAATTTCGTCACGAAACTGAACAACTGAAGATTATATGGAATCCTTCAATGCAATTGCCTCTATCCATCTAGTGAAGTAATCTTTAGTAGCTAAAATCCATTTGTGAACAGAACTAGAAGAAGGATTAATAGGGCGTATGAAATCCAATCCCCATTGAGCAAACGGCTGGTCCACCTGAATGGGATGAATAGGAAGAGCTGCAAGCTTTTCCTTACCAGAGAAGAAGGCACATTTTTCACACTTCCTCACATACCTATGAAAATCATAGAAAAGGGATGGCCGGTAGTATCTATACTATCTTCTTTTAGTTCTACCTAATCTTTGAGGATATCCATTGCCTAATAAGAAATTCCTCATATCATCCATCCAATTCCTTAGGTCATCATTTCTCGTATCTTGTTGTTCTGTTAGTATCATAGCGACTTCCTCATTTGATTCTTGGTATGATACCATCTATTTACACAACCTCCTCCCTCTTACCAGCTTGGTGATTTAGATGTCAACATCATATTCCATTACTTTAGTAATCCAACCAGCTCTCTTCTTACTAATATCTTTTCTCAAAAGGAAATCCTTCACACTCGCATGGGGTACTAACAAATGAATTTTATTATGAGATAGGAGGTGTCTAAATTTATTTAAAGCTTTGATGATTTCAAGTGCTTGCTTCTCTACATATTTGTATTTGTTTTCATACTCTTTAAGCCCTTCACTAAAGAAGGCTATGGGATGCTTTTCATCTTTATCATTTGTTTGAACTAAGACAACAGAAATGTTTGACTCACCACCTAATGTATAAAGGATGAAATCCTTTTCAAAATTTGGATTAATGAGAGTGGGGGTTGAGGCTATGGCTACCTTGATCTCTTCAAAACTTTCTTTCCCTTTATTGGTCCATGCAAAGACCATACTTTTCTTGAGCATAGCTGTAAGGGGTTTTACCATGGTAGCAATATTAGGGATAAATCTTCTCACAAAATTTATCCTACCAAGGAAACTTTGCAACCCTTTCTTATGTTTAGGAAGAGGGAGAGTAATTATTGCTTTTGTTCTTTGTGGATCAATGGTTAAACCATCCTTAGATACAATGTGTCCTAATAATTTTTCTTGATTGGTAGCAAAGACACATTTGCTTGGGTTAAGGGATACCCCAAACTCTCTACACCTTAAGAACACCATTCTCAAATGATCAAAATGATCTTCTACATTCTTTTAATACACTATGATATCATCAAGGTAAACTAATACAAACTTTTCAATCACATTTTTGAAGGCCATCGCCATTGCCTTTTGAAATGTAGCACTTGCAAATAGTTAGTCCAAATGGCATCTTACAATAAGCATAGACACCCCATTTGGTAGTAAATGCAGTCTTGTAACTATTAGACTCTTTGACCAGCACTTGATTGTAGCTATAAAATCCATCAAGAAATGAAAACCTCTTTGAACCATTGACCTTGGACAAAATTTTCTCCATGGAAGGGAGAGGATGGTGGTCTTTAAGGGAAGCTTGGTTAAGGTCCCTAAAGTCCACACACAATCTAATTTCTCCATTCTTATTCCTAACACAAACAAGGTTTGCTACCCATGATGAGTGCTTGATGGGGAAAATTATATTGGCCTCAATCAATTTGGATAGCTCTTTTCTCATTAAGGTTCAATTTTGGAATTCACTGGCCTCTATTTTTGTCTTATTGGTTCAACATTATCAATTAAATCTATGGTATGCTGAAACAACCTTGGGTCAAAACCCTTCAAATCATCATACATCCAGGAAAATAAATCATTAAATTCTTGACATAGATGAATTAAACTTTCTTGCTCAATCTCATTCCCCATGTTTAAGGATTTTCTATTAGCAACTGTGACTAGGGTGTGATCATCTTTGTCAGTAGCTAGGTTCATGACTCTACCTCTTACTTGTTCATAAGGATTGAAAACACTCTCTAAGGTAATGAGACCCTTAAGCAATTTTTTGGAGCTGAGATTAATGATTTGATCACCATACTGATCCTGCAGTCTTGACTAGTTTCTATTTGAAAATTCTGCTTCATTCTGCAAGAAGCTTACAATTTTTTCATTAGATTCAAATAGTTGCCAATGGATGTTGTTGTCAAGGATGGTAGGCCTTACTACCATTTTGATTTTTTGCTTCTTCTTCTCCTCAAGATTCCTTGGCACATCATGAGATACACCTATTGCTGTAAGTCTATCAACATATCTATTTTCTTTTCTAGGGATGCTTTGAATATTAAATGCATCAAAACCCTCAAGAAAATTCCATACCCTATGTTTATAAGACTTGAGAAAACTATTCTTAGTGATATTCTAATTTCTCACTTGATTAACCACCAACTCACTATCTCCATATACACTTAAGGCTTGAATTCCTCTTTTCTGAGCAAGTAGGAGGCCCTAAATAAAGGATTCATACTTGGCCACATTATTAGTGCAATTGAACTGGAGCCTAAAGGAGTAGTACCTTACTTTTGTAGGAGAAATCAACATCACACCAACCCCTAATCCATTCTTATTCCTTGATTGATCAAAGTACATACTCCATATCTCACTCACATCTTCTTTAGTCTCCACAAGATTGGGAACTAGAGCATCCTTCTCTAATATACAATATTTATTGAGGCCTATCTTAAGGGTTTCTGACATAGGATCAAATTGATATGTATTAGCCCATTCATCTAAGAGAAAATTAGGTATCTCTGTTAGGGAAGTAGTAGGCTCATTCATTATGTCATTCTCATCCATTTCTAGGATAGTGCAATTCATGTTGATGAGATTTGGGGTGTAGGGTTTAGTATGATGGAGGGCTAGAGGCTCTACTTTGATTGAAGCTTTGGTCACATATCTTGTTCTAAAAGACATATATGACCAATCAGAAGATATGTAACCACCTATTTGGGCAGTGAAGTCTCTTGACAGACAGATGGAAAAATGTGGTTTGACTTTAGCAATAGATATATCATGAGTTATAGTACAACCAGGGCATGCATGTAGGGCCATTTCCACATTCCTAAGGATCCCTATAGTCTTGAAAGTACTACCATCTAGCCGTAATACATCTTTAACAATGGGCTCATATTTCATTTCCAAAACATCAGCAACACACCTAGGCATCACTGAACTACTAGACCTTGAATCAATCATGTAATTGTGGACTAGTTTACCCCTTATAATTAGAGAAACATAAAATGGAGGGGGTCTAACCATTTTACTTGTTTTTACCTCCTTTGATGGTTGAACTAGGTTTGTGGCACTTTCCATGCTAGGTGGCTAACCCTTTGCTTCAATACTTTCCAATTCCTGCTGTGGCAACTTCTTTTGCATGGGTATAGTAGCAACAACATTCCATATGGAAATATTCACATTTGTCTTCTTCATTTTTTCTACCACACTGAATGACATAGTAGGTACTTTGGTAGAAGCCTTGGGAGCTACATTTGTAGGAGGTTGAGATGGGACAACCTGAGGATCACTTACATCCTTTTTGTCATTATTTAGCCTTTGCTATTGAAAGGTATTTGATTGATCATTTACTGCTTGTTTATGAGGTATTGCATTTGTACTTGAGGCATGGTTGGGAGGAGGAGGGGTAGCATCTTCAATAGCTCTTCTTTTGTTCCTAGTGTTGTGAGTAATGGAATCTTGGTTTACATTACAATGTTCCTCCACCTGATGATTCATAAAGGAGCAATCACCTTGTCCTTGCATATACGAGGCATCTTTAAATTGGTCCTCCTTGTATGATTATCTTGTTGCAAGCTGTTGGATGGTCAAAGCCAAATAAGATTCAGCCTTTTGACACATGAAATGGGCACAAGAGTAGTTATAGGAGGGACAAAAATCTTGATCTTGGGCCATGTTTTTTTGAGGAACTATGGCCCTACTTTGGTTTACATTTGAGGTTGAAGCATGGCTATTTTTCCTATTCTAATCAAAAGAATTGTTCCCATGATTATGATTTGGAGGCCTACCACTATTCAGAGTTTGATATTGCAATTGATGATCCTTACTACCTTGAGATTGCTATCTCTCTAAAGTCACCACCTTGTTGCTCACTTTTTGCATCATAGAGAAGCTATCCTTCAACTTCTTCTCTTGGTCTTGCAATCTTTTATCTATGTTTAGCATCATAGATTGCACCATGTCCTTGATTTCATCTATTCCATTTGAAGATGTGTAAGCTTGAGGGACTAGAGCAAAGGATGGTGATGTGGAAGTTGTGGGAAGAAGAGCCATTGCTAGTTGGTGATTTGCAATATCAGGGAAGAAAGGCTTAGGAGGCCTTGAAGCTAGCTTACCTCCTTGTATTAGGATGTTTTCTGACTTTATTGCTATGTCATAAGCATAAGGCAAGGTATCTCCTCCCATAATTTGGATTATAGTGGCAATATCACTATTAAAAGCTCAAAGGTAATGCAAGAAGGCATTACCAGGAGTAGGTTTTACTGAAGTAGGTATTCTATCCCATGCCTTTTGAAATCTATAGTTGAAATCAGTCATACATTCATGGGGTGCTCTTTTTATAGTAGTCAACTATTCTAAAAGTGATAAATGGTCACTTTTTTCCTCAAAGTGTTTGCACAGTCCTACTTTTAATCCATCCCAATCTGCTATAGAACCATGAGCCAAACCTCTATACCATTGTAGTGCTTTTCCTTTCAAGGAAGAGGCTAGAAGCCTAATTGCAACATTATCTTCTATAATACCATGGATATTGTAGATGTTTGTAACTTATTGAATGTGTTTTAAGGAAGAGATAGAAGTTTCAATAGTAAGTTTTGGTATACTTTTGAGTGCGACTATTGGTATGTCATGTCTTTGGGCCAATAAAAGAGGACTTCCACCATTAAAGGTGACAAAAACATGAGCTCTAGGCTACACCATATAAATAAGTGATCTATTGATATGTGCTGATGGCAATCTAGGCTGAGATCTAACAGAAGGAGGAGTAGAGATCGATCTTATAGGTGTATTTGATACTATTGCACTCCTAATTGGTGATGAAGATACTCTAGTCTTCCTTCTTCTAGGATTTGAAAATGAAAGATCTTGTACTAAAATTTACCTCTAGAAGATGCCCTTGTTTCAGCTTTGGGCATGAATTATTGGAACTTTGGTCTAGAACTAGATGTATTTGAAGCTTAGAGTCACCAAGTACTTGAAGAATGAGCCTCTTGAAGTCTTGAATACCAAAGCTAGTACTATCTCATCAATATTAATCTTGAAATCTTCCTTTTGACACCAATAGACTTGAAATTTTTTGAATATGGTCCCACTAGGCGTGCCAAAAACTATTGTCACAAAAGTTTGCACCCTTTTCCAAAGTTTTTACCTAAGGACAACCTTGTGAAACATGGAAACGACCTCCAAGCTATGGGACTTGAATTGTGAGGTTGAGTCTCTAGAGAAGGTTGACTTCCTTTACTATTAGGGTGCACCTAACTACTCTTGGAGAGGAAAAGGGAGAAGGAACGCATATAAGCAAATCTACCTATTCTAACCTAAGGGGGGTGATGCACCAAAAATAGAGTGTTCAAACCAATCTCTACCCATACATGCACTATTGAACTATCATGACACCAAAAGATATACACATCCAAACTAACTTTAATCTAACAATCATATGCAAATCAGAAAAACCCAAATGAATGACACAAGGAAAGAGAGGATTCACTTATATACCATTCATAGGCCAAAAGAGATATAGTCATGCAAGATTGCAGATATCTACAATACACCAATGAGAGGCAAATAGTTGTTGCACTTAACATTAACGGTTGAAGGAGATAAGAATGCCATACAATTTAGAGGCAAAGGGGATTTACAGTGAAATTGCAAAGCAACATCAGAGAAAATAGAGAAGAGTCAACCTCAACAAAATCTACAAAAATTTCTTTTATAGCTTAGGCATAACTAAGATGTTCTCTAACTAAAGTTACTCCACAACCACTACCATTAACTCTATTTAGAGATCTGGATAAAATTTGATCTAGGCATAGATTCAAATATGATGAAATCTAATATTTTGTTGAAATAGGGCCCTAATAGAAATGATGCCATTAAACCATTCTAACTAAGTAGATGGATAAAATAGGGTGGTGGAGTGTTCTCCTACCATTTAGTGGGTTCAACATTCATTCAAGAGTAGTTGGAATTGATCATGAGGATCAAATCATGTAAGAAAATTTGATTTCTTTCATTTTTGGCTTATGAATTAGCAAAGTTAGTAGGTCAACTGAGTCTTACAACCAAAATGGGCACATGGGCCAATAGTCTTTTATTTTTCTGCCACCTCGCAAGGTCTTCCTAAGTTTGACCACCAAACCAACTAACTGCGCTACTTGTTCAAAACCCTAAGCATGGCAATCTCCCAACTGCTAGCCTTAACTGTGCTATCTTTTTGTTAATTTCCTTAGCTGAGCCCGCTGGGACATGTGTCCTCTAGGTGCTTTCCTTCATTGTTTAATTTCATCATAACTCCAAAATTTGGGAAAGCACCGACCATTGATCTCTATGAGATCAATGATCATGAAAGATCTTATTATACTGCACTTGCCCATACAATTTCTAGGCCCACAAACCACTCAACACAACTTGGCATCTAACTTGCACCACCTTGGTGACCTACACAAGAAATAGGTCCCATAGAGATAAGCGGCAGTGAGGTGCTTGCCCACATTCCTTAATATCCTTGCATCTTCATAATGTAGGGAAGTGCCCACCGTAGATCTGTTTGCATCAAATGGTGGATTTTGCTTTAAGAAGAATGGATGCATGATGCCATTATTAGCTACGTGTCACGAAGGGGCTTGCCCAAATTACTTAAAACTCACGCACTTTCATATTGCGGGCAAGTGCTAGCCCTTGATCTATTTGCATCAGACGGTGGAAGGTACAAATTGAGAACACGTGGTAGCACTATAACTTTTATTCCTTTGGGTCCATGAGGACACATGGAAATCTAGTGCTTGCTCGCATTGCCAGGAAGTCTGACAAAAAATAGAATGCGAAAAAGTGGGCACCAATCAAATTGCCAGCTCACCCAGTAGCTTCCAAAATTATAGCCCACAAGAAGAAAATGGACCCACTTGCCATGTGTCATGAAGATGCTTCCCTGCATTATGTAAAGATATCTTGTTTTGACAAAGTGGGAAAGCACCCACCATAGATCTATGCAAGATCTGATGGTGCAGAAAGTTGTAGGCCAGGGGAAACAAATTTAGAAAAATAGGAAATACCATAAAATCTTTATTTGTTTATCTTTTGTATTTCTAGGGCATTTAAATAATATTAAATATGGTTAAAGATTGTTGGGTAGGCCAGCATTCAAATTCAAATTTTTGGTAGGAGGCAAAAATAGGTAATAATAACTAGCTTGCATGTCATCCTCATCCCCCAATAAGGAGAAGTTATTGTGCAAAAATGAGGGAGTCTCAAAAGAGGGGTCATCAAGAACAATTACCCTCTGAAGTTTCTCCCCATTGTAAAAAAACTCATCATGACCATCTTGTTTGCGAGATTGACGTACCATTTTTTGGGAAATCATTGATGCCACTTGTAGCACTTGAGTCCAAAGAGGGTGTAAATTTGGGGTAGGAACATCCACTATCCCTTGGCCTCTAGGGTTTGAAATAGGAGGCAAAGAGCAATGGAACTAAGGATTCTATGGGTATCTACCTTGAGCTAGATTTACCATGATCTACAAGCAAATAGCTCACCTTAGCCATAGCTGAACCCTTCCCTTTTTTCACCATCACAATCCATTCACCTTTCTTGGTAGTCATAGTGGGCTTGGCTTCCAAAGTAGAGGGGTAGTTATAGTCCAAGAAGGGACAATACCTAATCTTATGCTTAGCTAACTTGCACTGATAGTGGGTATTTAGAAAGTTAAGGTGAAACACCTTCTAAATAAAGGTGGTACCACCTATTTGGATTTCCACTATATCTTTGAGGTCCCTAGACAGGTCAACCTCAACACAAACCCTACGTTATAGATAAGTATTGAAAAAATTGTCTAGTTCAAGGCACACAACCTTGCCGACGATTTGTGCAATAGCAGGTCAAAAAGACCAGCAAGGAGTGTGAAGCTTACAAAACTCTATCCAAATGTGTACCTTAAGCCTAAAACAACAAAATCTCACTACCAATGTTGAAAAACCAAGAGGGAGAACCTAACAATCTAGGGGCCTCACAAAAAAACATATTCAACTTGGCTCGCATTGCCAAAGAGAAAAAGAAAAATGCACTTGGTAAGGCTTTGAACACCTTCAAGGTGAACACCCTGAGGTGTCCAAACCTTGGAAACCCATTCCCACAACATGCTTTCAGAAGGAGTATGACCCACAATGTACCCAGTGATGGTTTTTTGTTCTATCCATAAGCATGTACTATCAAACTCCTTAACATTCAAAATAATAATAGGAGAGCAATTACCTTGTGAAACACCTTGGAAATGAACTTGTGTGGGCGCTTGGTTGGTAGAGCCATTCTCTCCAATAGCAACAACAACTCTAGCATCGACATCAACTGTTAGGCTAGAGAAGGCCAAAATCATTATAAAAGAAATCTTAATCCTCCAATAAATGTGGTATGACAGATGGTGGAAACCAACAAGGATTTAGATGGAGGTTGTACAAACCCTAGCAGAGCCCATTCTCCTTGAAAATTCTTTATATTATCAATAATATCTTCTTATTCAATCACAAAATAATTTAAAAAGGTATAGTTCACAAATAATTCAATTTTTTTCTTAAAATAAAAAATTAAACATATTTATTCAATTTATTTTTAATTACTAAATTTTTATCTTTAATAAAAATATGTTTTAATCTCCTTAATTAATTTTAAAAAATTATGACAAATAAAAGCCACTACATGACACTTGTTTTATTTTAAGAGATCTTATTTAAATCTAAATTTTTAATCTTGGATGTACTTTAGATCACTTTGAAAAAGTGTTAATAATTTTTAAAATTATTATAATATAATAATAATTAATATTATAATTATAATTTAATATAATATCATAAGCATTAATATAATAAAGGGAAAGCCTCAACTCCTATTGGATGAACATAGATCAATGACTCAAGACGTATTTTAGGCCAATTTGGGCAACATTCAACTTGTCTTCCCAAATCACCTCAGAGGGAAGACACATGGCATACATGTATCACATGTGACTAATCTCTATCCATTTAAATGTGGTAAATAATATAGTAAAATGTGATTTCACATCATCAACATCATTTATATTTTACTAGAAAGGGACCAAACAAAAAAAACCAATCACCATTTAATCAACAAAGATTAATGACCCTAGATGTATTTCAAGCTGATTTGAACAACAATCAACTTCTTTTCTCAAATGTCCCCAAAAAGCAGACATGTGATATATATGTATCTAGTGAGAAATAAGTATGAT
Source organism: Cupressus sempervirens (assembly GCA_028749045.1). Taxonomy (NCBI): domain Eukaryota; kingdom Viridiplantae; phylum Streptophyta; class Pinopsida; order Cupressales; family Cupressaceae; genus Cupressus; species Cupressus sempervirens. The sequence continues at coordinate 332,107,333 of CM053790.1, forward strand.
GTTGTGGAATGATGCAATCTCAAAAGAGGCAATGGTTGATATGCCAACTATCATTGGATCATCAAAGATCAATAGTTGGAGAAGTACTTTGGGCTGATTTTGGATATAGTAGTTATTTTTGAAAATTTTCCTAGAAAGCATACATGTGGCATACACGTATCAAGTGAGAAATGAGTATGATGTTGTGCACTGACATGACCTCTAAATAGGGGATGGTTGATGCACCAACCACCATTGGATCATCAAAGATCAATGGTTGGAGATGTATTTTGAGCTGATTTTGGCTACACTAATCATTTTTTCAAAATTCCCCAAAAAACAAGTCTCAAGAAAGAAGTCTCTGACTCTTCAGAGAAAGAAATTAACAATAATTACTGAATTTAATCCTAATTTATTCTATAATGTCACATGTTTCATAATAAATTACTATACCAGCTTTACATTGTATAATGTACATAATAGTTAATATCAAACATAGTCTTGACTCTCCCGCTTCTACAGTTTGTAGAATTTTCTTTTGTGTTGAGTCTAGACTGTAAGGTTTTGTTTTCATTATTCAATCTTCAATCTCTAAAAAAACTAACAAAATATCTCCAAAAGTATTACAACTTCACTAATCTAAAAGGTGTTACAAACTTATCATTTGCAAGTCGCAATCCAGTCCCAGTCTTCTAAGGAAACTCACATTCTACCCTTATAGATTTGAGTTTCAACTTTCTGGGTAAGATCCTAAACACATTTTTCTTACTATATTTTTAATTTTTTTATTGTAATGTAGTATTGGCCATAGAATTTAGGTTTTAAATTTGAAGTTATCATACATTGTAAACCTAAATTGTTTGCATTCTAGTAGCTAGGTATCTTGCAAAGTAAAATACAAGATTTACAATTTAGGTTTTACATGTTGATCACACATGTAATTTATAAAGTATAATTTGTGACTATGTATAGTTTTGTAAAGTTTTTAATGATGAAAAAAATATACGAGAAAGTGGCACTGGGCATTGGTAGTGGAAGTGCAGCCTAAAATAAAATACAAGGGATGAGGAAATAATCTTTTGACTTGCACAAACTGGTTAAAATGCTAGGTTTTACTAATGAATTCCATGATATTTTTGATTTTGTTATTTGTGGAAGGAGTATAAAGGAAATATGACATGCAATTCTAAATAAGTGGAATGATCCACAAAAGGAGTCAAAACATATTAAAGACAACAAGATGATAGGGTCCATTGTAAATAAATTTGCAATATGGACTGCAAGAATAACCCGCTTGGGAATTCCTCCTATATTCCTTTGTCTAAAATATGTAATGGTTTCTATAAAAAACTATGGTGTCAAAAATAAAGGCAATTAATTGTCAATCAAAATACATAGGAATAAATTCTATTGATAGCTCAAAGTGAATTTGCTATCTTATTGAACCCATAGTATGAAGCACAAAACCCTACCCACATTGACCTAGAAAAACTGGCAGAAACATATCAGAAGTTATGATCAGATAGAAAATATTTGTATATTAGAAGATTGGTAGAAAAATTCAAATTCAATCTACCTCATGATCATAAACCACCTTATGAATTAGATATTTTTTTACAATGGCTTCAGGATACTATACCCTTTCTATTAATGTGTTTGAGTCTGGAAAGTAACTAGGAAGTGGGTGCCAACATTCTGGAAATGATTTTCAACATTCATTATCTACAAGATCTAGTAAGATATAATTATATTGAGCACATTGTTCATGGAAGGCAAGCATGATTGTTAATGATCAAAATAAGTTCACATTCACACTCATAGAAGACATTTAGATACATTATCTAATTGTGCTATCTTCTATTATCAAAGCATCCTCAAATATTTGAAACAAACAAGCTCCAACTTAATTTTGGTAAACAAATATTTGAGTGGACATCAGTGATTAGGATGAGTGATCCTCAAGGGGACTACAAAAACTTTTTAGAATTATTTTTGGCACCCCTTTATCATAAAATTATAGGCACTTTAGTGCCTAGATTATCGTGTAAATAATTAATTCAATAGGGAAGCCAAATTCAATTAGCTAACTAGTAGATTATGGAAGCCTACACTATATTAAGGTTTTATGGTTTAGTAGTAGAACCCTACAAACTTCTAATGCATGTGATAGAGAGGGGTATTTTTATTGGAATATGTATGATAGATGGAAAGTATAGAGGTACTCTTTCATGGTCAACAAAAGAAAACCATATTTCCTTTTTGTCCCGTTGCATGTAGATGGTTCACATTTGAGAGGAGAGCATTCAAAGTAGCACATGAATGTCTTACAATTTTAAAATTTGATGTTTCCAGACATTGACACTATGATCCAATAAACATAATTAGTACAACGCTTGTACAAAATGAGAACTCTACATGCAAATATCAACATGAAATTATTCCATTGAAATTTTTTAAAATATGGACTCTTGGAAAGCGGTCAAAGAAAGATGGAGAAATGTGCTTGCAAAAATAATATTTCAATAAAGGAATTGTCAATACAAATTAAAGAATTGAAGATGTATAAAGAAAAAATGCAACATATGATATCCTATAATTTCTACAAGAAAGAAGATCATCTAAGTAAAAAATATCTTCCAGATGCCATAAATAAAGGCTGTGTAGTTGGACATTAGTGTCGATAAAAAATTAATGCTTTTTTGAAAATGAAGAAGAATCTCAGGGACCCTAAGACCTCTGTAGATTTTGATGACTTGCATGAACATGAAACATTTGCAAATGATATGATACTGAGAATCTAGATATAGTAGTTGAAAAACATGATGGTGAGGATGAAGACAATGAGTATGACATTTCTCATGATCCTACATTCATCGCCACATGCATTTTCATTGGTTCCAATGAATCCACTCCCCAAACTACTACTATTAATACATTTGGATTCAATTGGATAATATATTATACTCAATCAAAAGACAAGGGATAAGTATGGCATAGGGGCAAAAATGATAGGAAAAATGGGTTATCTAGGTGATGGCGGGTTGGGCCTAATAGGTCAACGAACTTGGTATCCACTCCCCCTAGTAGAGACACCAAAACTTGGTTATAAAATAGTCATTGGAGATGAGTCACATGACCCATCAGATTCATAAATAAATGAAAAACCCATGAAATTGTTCATCGCATTTAAAATTCTAACTCCCATTACTAGTACATCTTCAAAAAGGAAATTATGAGTGCACCTTGAGCAAAATACTATAGATGAATGTGAAAAGAAGTAAAAGGTTATGCATAATCATATTGATATAATGCCAGTCACAATTCCCTTAGGAAAAAACTCTTAGAACAATCCAAAGATTATATGTGTTAGTGGTGGTGGGGTAGGATTAGGAAGGGGTGATGTCATTGGTAATCCTTAAAATGCAATTATTATAACCTTGACAATTGGTGGAGACAAGTACAATATTGAAAGTGATCTTTCTCCTTTTAAGCATCATATTGTATCAACAAACCTGGATTTTGAATTCAATAATTTTGTAATTTTATTTAAAGAAACCAAAAAATAAAAATAAAAATAATAATAAGGCATTCAAGAAGGATGTAGTTGATGTGGCTTGTTTTGAAGAACCTGCATCAAATAGGAAATTTTCAACATATAACCAGAATAAAGAAATGATGGAGTTCTGATTATTTCACCACCATAGCTACATAATAATATACTAGAGATAGATAAATCCACAAGCGAGTGAGATAAATCCAGCATATTTTCATGTTAGCACCCTATCAATGGATTTCTCCAAAGTAAAAAGTGTGGACAAACTCAGTTTAGCAAAAAAGACCAACTCTGTGATCTATAGTTCACTATTGAGGATGAAGACAGAGAAAAAAGGGTTGGATAAGGAAATTGAAAGTTAAGAGAATACCTAAAAAATGCAAAGGAAAAAGAGAAAGCAACAAATAATAGGTTCAAAGAAATAGAGAAAAGGATAACAAATGCTTCCTCTCAAGAAGCAACTGCAAAGCTAGGAAATATGGTGGCAAAAATAAAAATTCTAAAGGAATGATTGGAAGAAAGCAATAAAACTATAAGTGATGTAAATGTGGAGAGAGAATAAAAAATCAAGAAGTTGAAGGAACAATTAGAAGAAAGCAATGAAAAACTTAGGGATAGTCTGAATCATGTTAATATGGATGCATATGTAAAATTCAAAGAACTTAATGACAAATTACAAGAAATCAATAAACTACTTGAGGATGAAAGAGCATATGCTATAGATACTTTCAAAAAGTTGGAGTCTAGTGGACATACAATCAGTAACTTAAATAAGGTATTGGACAATGAGAGGGAACAAGAAAAACATAGGCATATAAAGTAGAGGAAATAAAGAAACAAAGTGAAAATCAATTGTCACAAATGGTGTAAGAGATACAACAAGTAGAGAAAACAATCAAAACATATGAAAATAGATTGATTGAGTCAAATTAAAAAATTGAAAATTAAATCAAGTAAATTAAAGAAAAAATGCGAGGGAAATTATGGAAAATGTTGATAGATTGTATGATTGGTTTGAATTGTATCACAATGTTTGAGCTATTCATGGGATTATCAAAGGGAAAATTGATAAGAAAAAAGATATTTTAAAGCTCAAGAACACTACAAGATAGATTGTACACATAATCAACACAAATAATGACAAGTACTTGGCCAACAATGGAATTCATGACCATGTTAGTGCATCAATAAAGTCATCATCTATCATTCCAAAATGCTAGAGTATAAGGGTAGGAGAGGAATATTTAAACTCATTTGGAAGAAAGCTCACCAAGATGGATGATAGAGAAATATTAATGATAAGTCTTGGTTTGCCTAATCCTTGCCCTAGTAACTCATCGATGAAATTTGATGGAAGGGACACTTAACAAAAAGAGTTGGAGGCCAAAATGATATTTGAAGTAGTCAAGTTTGCTCAGGATACAACTCCTAAAGTAATTTGAATTGTATTAAACCATTAAAAAATCTGAATGCACTATTGGATGTAGCATTTCTTTCAAGTAAATCTTCCAAATATGGATGTCTGATGAAGTTGTAGGTCATCTCCTATAACATAAAAAATGTTCAAACTACAAATGAAGTAGAATTCAACATGCTAAAAAAGATGACCAAAACTTCAATCAGCTCATGAGACATCGATCATAGTATGTTAAACTTGGAAAGTGATTTTAATCAGCTTTGCAGTGTTTACTTTATTTCTATTTTTTATGCTTTGATATGAGTTTAAAGTTTGACCTTTGTTTCTTGAATAGGATAAATATAGCAAAATTCAAATGCTATTTTTCTTAATAGGCTTGTCAAATGTAAGGGCAAAAAATGTTATTGATATTGAATTTGACACTACTCTAAGACTCTTCCCATGAGGCAAAATGATCTAAAGCTGTTGTTTCTCCCTTATTTCTATATTTCTATAGAAGGGAACTCAGGGTCATTTGATAAATGTAAAGGTTGTAAATTTCGTAATTATAAATCATGATTATGAAATTGGGTATTCAAATTTAACTTTTGTAACATGAATTCATTGAATTGTATCAATTATCATGTTTTAAAAAAGTAATGAGAATGAATATGAATTTTATCATTTGAATTGCTATATTTTCATACAAATCATCAAGGATTGTACCACAACAATGTATAATATGAGCATAACAATGCAACTAAAAAAAATAGAAATGGTAAAATTTTTGAATGAATATTGATTCACGACATCATCTAACATAAAATTCACATGTTTGTTTGACATTAGATATTTATAAAACTATATAACTTATTTATACATGATATATGAATCATGATGAGATTCAGAGAACACTATTTAGAATCTAGAATTTAGATTGTAGTAATTACTAATAAATAATAAATTTAGACTTGACACATCATACCATAACTGTTAAAATTTCCATAGCATCTCATCATTTCAATCTTCAGATTGCTCACCATCAAGTTGAAATAGTCCTTTATTAAGCTTCATGTTTTCTCCAGTCTGCATACCTTTTCTTACCTAATCCTCAACTTCAAAATCAATGCTACCAATACCAATACCACTACTTGGGTTAGTGATCTTATTATCTGAAATGTTTCCAAAACCTCTTCTTTGAGATTTCGTCCTCCACAATTTCAGCGCCCTTTCATAAGGATAATTATTGACTTTATATCTAGATGTATACAACCTCAAAAAATTTTCCAATTTTTTTTCTAGTTTATTTCTTATATTTGAATTTAGGAACCCCAAAGTATTGAAAAGTATCTCATCCTCCATAGAGCCAAATATCATGGTCAAACATAATACAACGAGCTTGAAAAATTCTAACATTGAATCCTACAATACTTCACTCTAAGCTAAATTTCTTCAAAGTTTGGTTACCTATCCTTCTTCTTTGGGGTTCCAAGATTGTTCCTTTATTGTAATGGAAAAAGGATGAGACTACTCTCTCAAAATGAGATTCATCTAAAACCAATTTATATTTACCCTATTGATTTCCTTGCTTTTGCAAAAACCAATAACTTATCTCTAAAATCTATAGGACTTCTTAAACTCCAATAATGGGGAAATATAATACATATTGATTCAATTAATTCATATTGAGGTAATATTTCTCTAATTTTTGAGGAAAGATTATAAGAAATTTCCTTCACATAATCTATTATAGACTAAATAATATGTTCAAACACTTCCTTTGTAATAGTTAATTTTGATTGCATGGGCTTCTTTCCTTTTCTTATGGATACAAGCCTTCCACTATAGTACATTGGTATCTCAACATCCCATTTATTGGTACATAGCTCCCCCTTTACACCAATCTTTAAAAGGTTATTGTGATTATCCAAATTTGTGATTCTCATCCACATTGAAAGTTTTTCATCCACAAAAAATGAATCTAGATTTCTACAGATATTATCGAGGACCGTACATGTCATTTTATGTAGTGTATTATATTATGCGATATACATAAATCTTTTCTAGATCTTCTTCATTATATTTCTCATTTCCTCTAGCATGGGGAGAATGACTAATAATGGTAAGAGTGTTTCTACATTACTTAACCTTTCAAGTACCTCACCATATTTTCATTGACCACACTAATCATCACGAGTTAAATCCATTGTACCTAGCAACAATGGATATTTAGAAAAACTCGATGAGATGGTCCATCCAACGAGATCCATCTGATTTCATTATCCTTAAGAAGATCTCTCTCATTAGTTAGTCCCTAGGAAAACTATTGATATTCCCTAAATCATTTAGGATCTCAAAAAAAGTGTCTATATATCTCTTTGATTATAACTTTAAATCTATATTTTTTGAAAGATTTTTTGATAATTCCAAAAGATAGATTCATTCCATGGGCCATGTAGTGAGTGCCAACAATGTAAGGTGTAGAAAAAATATTTTAACTTTGTGACAAGACCATTCTGGAAGCCTTACATTGTTGAAGCTCCATCTGGTCCAACATACACCAAGTTTTGGGCAATCATCATTTCATCTATAACTCCTTATTCAATTATAGAACTCTTTACTAGTTCAAATATGTTTTCTGCTATTGAATTATCCTTTTTACCAAAAGTTAGTAGATTGGATTGGTGGACAAAATTATGTACAGTATAGAGATGCATGCATATCTATGAAGTTTTTTCTATTTATATCATTGCATCTAAAGATAATGCAATGAAATTTGACTCTTTAGTTTTTTCTTTTATATTTTCCTTTTCAACCTCAAGAAGAAAAATTTCCCATTCCCATCCACTCTTTATTGACCAATGACTCCTCAAATAATGATGAACTTTTAGAAAGTGTAATAATCCACTTAATGATGGGTAATCTTTCATGGCACACCCTTTGCTCAAAATATAGAAGAAACCACTTAACTAAATAACTTTACCTATTTCTTCAACTTCCATTACTTTTCAAAGAAGAGATTCAATTGATCCTTTTACTTTAGTAGGTTTCATCTATATTTTCTCCTAAAATTATAAGAAGTCTACATTCTTAATATGTTGACATTCCTACTTGGTTTTCTATATTTTCACTATTTTTTTTTCACTCCATCTATTATTTTCTTCTCATAAAATTTATGTATATGCTTTTCTATAGTGTCAATTTTCAGCTACAACTTTTTTTTCCTTTTTATTTATCCTTGTGCATATTTTTAGAAAGTAAAGTCCACCAGGATAAACTAAGGGGAGGAGGGTGAATAGATTATCCAACTATTAAAACATTTAACAACCTTATTAATCCTTAACCATTTGAATAATATAATAAAAAACCATCAGAAGATACATATACACAATAACACTAGATATGTTAATTAGGGAAACCCTTGATCAGAGGGAAAACCCTAGTTGAGATGGTACCCAAAAGATGATGTACTAATATAAAAGTTCCTTGTAAGAGGATGGACTCTATTAGGAGATAATGAAACACATTTAATACATTTTAGTCCCTACTAGGAGAGTTTGAATCCTTGTTAGAATATTCCAACCCTATTAGGAGTTGTGCCAACTTTGTTAGGAGTTATAGAAGGTAGATGGACCCACTATCCAAACAACTTTAGGGGTAAGATCACTAAACTCACTATCTAGCTGTTCTTTGTATTATTCCTTACAAAATAATAGAAATGAATAATATCAAACTCCTTGTCCTTTTGACTAGACCAATCCTCTTGTATTCTCAATATCAAATCTTCAAACTTTGCATCCAATTAATCCCTTGGATCACTTACTCACATTTATCAAGTACTTCACATATTACACTTGAATTTTCCCTTTATGCATCATAAGGAAAATAACCTTAATTTATACCTCATCCTCAAAATAGTTCCTTGAGTTGGCCTTGAGGCTTTTCCAATTAACTATATTAATACCTCATTAAGATAATTCAATCATTTTATAATTACACAACACTATTTTCTCATAGTCTATAAAAATTATCACACGTGTGACCTCTGACCTTGTACACTCGTTGGTGTCAACATTAGGCTATATACTATGATTACTTAACTGCGCTAATCACAGTTCTATCTCTATTTAGAAATATAACCCAAACATAAAAAACACTTATTAGGTACTCTATCTATACACTATCTTCCATAATTCTTTAATAATTTTTGTTGGTCTTCAACTCTCTATATGTGCACTTGTCCACTTCATCACAAAATTGTGTAGAATATATTTTGAATTGTGCATGACCTAATGCTTAATATGTAATCTGTATGACCTTGTTCTCTATTTTTTACTCTGCCATTCTTCACAAAAATAATATTATGTTGACATCAATGACAAATACAATCATGAATGCAACATGTCAATCATGCTATCCATCTATCCAATGCTTAGGATATTCCCCTAAAGGAATACCATCAAAATTCATACTAACAATAGCTCCCTTTGGCATTGATGTCAACATAGGTGAAAAATATTAAGTTCCAAAAATACCAAATCAAACTCTGCTATGACTACTACTATTGCTCTCTTCTTTTTGAATCCTATTCATCAATCAAATCTGAAACTCTTAGGAACACTATTATATCTATGCTTCCTCATTCTTAGGATTAACATCAATTGTTCACACTTCTAACTCATTTGGAAAAAGCTTCATTCATGTTTTCTAATTCTATACATGCATGGAAATCAATTATTCACAACTTCTCCCTTATTGACATCAATTACTATCAATACCAATTCTCTCCCCCATTGTTCTAGAGCATGTTTTACCTTACTCTCCATCTACAATACTTCTCCCCCATACATAGGAGATATTTTTCATGAAATTTCTCCCCCATTGACATCGATGACAAAGGCTTCATTGTGTAAATCATTTTCTCTAGTCTTCAACTAGCTCAAGTATCCAAATACATTGTTCTATACCATCTATTAGGAGTCCTTGATGACTTTTCTCATCATAGATACTCCCCCATATAGAAAGTATCAACATTCGGTCCTGATAAACAATAATGTGCTATACCACTAGACTGATGCACTTTTTGTATAATCTACTCAAAAGTAGGTGGGGACATAACCCCAAGCATACCTTGCAAATACTCAAATGTATCCTTAGGAAAAGGCTTCATAAAGATATATGCAATCTTCTCCTTTGTACTCACATACTCTTATCTAATTTTGTTCTTTTCAAATTTTTCTCTCAAAACATGATAATTAATGGATTTATGCTTAATCTTAGAATGCAACACGAGATTCTTAGACATACTTACTATACTTGTGTTATCAAAATATATGATAATAGGTTTTTAAAAGTCTATCCCAAATTCCTTTAGCATCTGTTTCATCTAAATAATCTGATTACAATTGTTTGTTGCTACCACATATTATTCTTCTATCATACTCTATGAAATGCAATCTTGTTTTTTTTTCTTAGCCAAGAAATAGTTCTTCCTCCAAAGAAAATTGCTCCATCATTGGTATTTTTCTGTCATTTGTACTGCCTAGCCAATTTGCATCAATATATGCACATGATGTAAAATCACTTGATCTTTCATACCACAAACCAAAATAAGGCATACCCATCAAAAATCTGAATATTCTCTTTACCACTACATAATGTGCTTCTCTAGGATCTTCTTAAAATATTTCTACTATACCAACTTCATTTTCTATATTTGGTTTGGTGTGAGTCAAGTATTACAAACCTGCAATCATAAATTTGTACTTCTTTTATTCAACTATAGGTGTCTCATCTTTTTTAGATAACTTGTGACCAATTATCATAGGTGTAACTGCAGGCTACAACTTTCCAAACCAAATATTTTCAACATGTCTTTTAAATGCTTAGTCTGTGATAGGAAGATACCATCACTATTCTGCACAATTTGTAGACCTAATAAAAATTTCATCTCACTAATCATACTCATCTCAAACTCATTCTTCATTTCATCAAAAAAATTGTCACTCACTTCATCATTATCTCCAAAGATTATGTTGTCCAAAAATATCACAATAATTAACAATCTATTCTCAATTTATTTCAAATACAAATTACTATTTACCATACCTTTAGTAAAACCCAACTTTTCCAAATACTTATCCAATCTCGCATACCAGGTTCTATGTGCTTGCTTTAGGCCATACAATGTGTAAGAAAACTTGTAACAAACCATTTCCACATAACTCATAATAGATCTGAAATAAATATGGAATTAAATCCACATGCAAGAGAATAGACAACATACCCACAAAAATTATGACACAAGATATACCCTAGAAAACTTTCATTGAGGGAAAAACCTAACCTCCAAAAGCATCCATCATCATGTATTATTCAACAAAAAAACCATTGCAATACAACCATGGAAGCCTTCAAAACCATAGTCACTACCAAGAAATCCATGTGAACAAGCATGAATCCACACATCCCATGCCATGCTTCCAACCTTCACAAATGCTCCCTTGGCTAACCTATCAAGCCTTGTCCCATTTGACTCTTTCCTTTTACCCTTCTATCTTCTCACATGTAACAACTACCCTTTTGGCAACTTATATAGTAGAAAGTTCCTCAAAACCACTAAGTGGTATTACATAAATCATGTGCTAAAACCATGTGCTACCTAACCCATTGATCCCACATTTAATATTGGAAATTTATTTCTTTTCCCCAATATTAAATTATTACATGAAATATTATCACAATGTTAAAATACAACTCATCAATTATATCACATGGGAATCTTTACATGTTGCACGTCCATCTAGGTGTAATAGTACATAATAAAATAAAATAAAAAAATATAGCAATATTATGCAATGTATGCAACACCCATAATCTCAACAATCTCCCACTTGTTGTATACATTGCATAAGATTGATCTGTAGCCAAATAAATGAACAAGGGAACAATCCCTCTTAGAAAATCCACCATGATGGATCAAAGTACACCATGTGCTTCATCCTGGTACTCACAACAAAATCAAAGTATCCAACATCTCAAACATGAATGAAGCTACCTACTATTATGCCACTACCACTAGACATACATAGAAGCCATCCAAAGAGAAAATCACCCAACCTATTGCATTAGAAGATCATACAATCCTATACCAACTGAAATGCCAAGCACAAAAAACTTGATCCATAGGTAATCACATGTATCCATAGTTGTCAAAATATTCATAGCTGAAATAACACCCACAACAAGTCCCAAACCCATCCAACTATCCAAGTGAATCTCACATCATCAACATATCCAATCTTTAACTTGCAATCACAAGGCTCAATAAAAATACCTACCACATATATACCAGAAGCTCCCACTATAAAAGATAATGTCAAATGTATGACCAATCCACTCACAATATCTCAAAGAAGTGAATCCATGTAGTATCAAGGACATCCACAATACATAAACCAATAACCTACAAGAACATCTCTCATAGAAAATCTCCAACCATGCCATCTCTCACATGACATACATGAGCACAAACTAGTGATCACAATCTCTAACCAATCTCAAATCCATTGTAATAAAAGTTGAACATCTAGGAAGATAACCAAGACCAAAGAGAATCCATGCAAACCTTAACCTGTATCATATCCTATACGCACCTCTAGATGTAAACTGTGCAAGTATGATCTCCTCCATAAAATCCCAACCAAGAAGCCTCAACAACACCCAAATCATACCATATAACTAATCATGGATGTAATACTCTTACAAGAAGATAAAAGTTATAAATCATTCCTAATCCAAGGAATATGCCCAATATAAAACTATAGTTATAAACCATTCCTAATCTAAGGAATATGCCCAATATAAAACTATCTCCCAAACTCAACTAGCATAACAACATATGTAAATGGAGATAACCAATGCTAAACCATCTCTTAGATGAACCCTCCAGAACTAACTCATGTACCATAGCTCAAGATCCATATCCATGAAAGATAAGCATAAAAACAATGCACCTAAGAGAAACAATGGGCTATACCTCTCAAGTAGCAAAACTGTTGAGTAGACTAAGAGTGGGGAATGAGAATGCTCATCAAGATATCCAAGTCTCCAACCAAGACTCATCTAAGAACAATCTCTCTCAAGTCCATATTAGGTGAATGCCCCTTGGACTTCCTGTTGAAACCATCAACTGTCCAAAAAAATACTTCTCTAATCCAAGAGAAATCTGCATCACCACCATATCTAAGTATCCATGAGCACCTATAACCAATCAATCCATGCTAACTCCAAATGGAACATAGAAATATATCATAAAGTATCTAACAAATGATCAATGTATTCAATACTAAGAAACTAAACAAAGACCAATGTCAAAGTTCCAACCATGGCCTCAAGAACATAAACATGACAACATGATCTAACCATCTCAACCAAAGAGATAACATGCTCCATATGAAAATACTATAATATGTCAAAACTCTAAACACCTACCAAGAGTATACCATGACATAAAAATATAACCATCCTCATACCAAGGATAACATTTCAAATGAAAGCATAAACCATACCTTTACAAGGAATCCCATGAATCCTCTAGATGCAACCATCTCCACACACCATGAAATAAAACCATCTCCACATACCATGAAGAATCATCTCCACACACCATGAAGATAACCAAGAATCCCATGAGTTCTCATGATCTAACTATCTTCACACACCATGAAGATAACAAGTGCACCATGCAAACATTAAAGATGCTTCTACAATAACAGGATCTAAGACAAAAATCAAACATTGATAAAAACTTAATAAATATATCAATGCCAAGAACTTCCACTCAACCATGATACTGAATCACCCATGGCATCATAACATCCATATCCTATAGATCTACACTCACACAAAAAAAGTGTTAGTACCAGGTGAAATCAAGATCTCCAAACCAAGAAGATACAAGCCAAACTATGAACTAATCTAGCACTATCACCCCATCACTATCATAAGCTCCCACTAAATTGTGTATCTAAGATATCCATGAAATCATGATGAAAATCCATCCTCTAACCATGAGAATCAACCAAGGAATCAAACCATCAAAGAACTCAAAATGTACATCATGAAATCCTCAAAAGAAATCAAATAACCATGATCCTCAACCAAGAAGATATACCACCATAACCAAATTAGGAATCCAAATTAATGAACATCAAGGATGTACCTATATATCCAATAATGTCATGCCAAAATCCATGGCACCATAATTACATCGATTAACCAAGGATCCAAATCTCAATATGTCCAACTTGTCAGCATAAAATACTCAACCAAAATCCTCCACCATGACTATACCTAGTAACAACATCTCATCCCTTCTACATAAAGAAAAATCAAAAAATCATGTGTCTTAGGGCATATACAACCCAAATACAAGCCACCAATCTGAATATGCATCAATAATAAAAGAATAATGAAAAAAGACAACTCATATCCAAGCTATAAATGCAACCTATAAGTATAGACCACTTACAACACTACACAATTTGGAGACCTAACAAGTCATCATACATATCCAAACCGAACAATGATAATCATATCATCAGGAGACCAATCTTGTAGTGCGTCTCCCATTTGACTTTTGTAAGTCATCCTGATGGATGCAACCTTGCTGATCTTTTGTTGTGATGGGAATCATGATTGTGACCTTGAGTGGTCTACACCGTCGAGGTGTTCAGATTTATGTTTCTGTATCAGTTGCTTTGATTATGCTTTTGACTGATCTATGAGATTATGATGTGATTTTTGTTTCACTGAGGTTTGTGCTAGTGGTTACCAGGATCGATGTGGTATCATGAGGTTGTTCCGCGATTACCTTGAGATGTGTGCAGAGATTGCACTATGTACTATTACCATGCTACACTGGACTAGGTTCCTATAGTAGTGGTTAGTCATGTTTATGACTGTGTTTGCTTATGTATTTTAAATGCCTTTTTAATGCAAAGTAAACAATCATTATTAAATGCTTAAGTAATTAGAAATGGTTTGTTCATGTTGGATTCTTTGGTTCTGTGCTACATACATTTACTTTGTTATATTTTGATTAGAGAGATATTTGTTACTCATGTGATGTTTTACATTTGAGATGACCCGAGGGTCAGATGTCATACCTTGATTTCAGTATCATAAATATTAGACTACTATGCTGATCAGTTAATCATATTGCATGATGATGCCAATTTGAGATGACAGTGTGTTTTATGATGATATATGGTTATCTAGTATTTGGACATACCTCTGATTAGGTTATGTGATGGATTTAATGCTATGATTATTTACTTCATTCCTATGTTGTTATGCTTTATGCGGACGTGAGTTATATAAATAGATTATTTTAATATAATTAATTAAATGGTTAAATTAGGTGATTTAATGCATTTATTGCTTTGGCTATGTTATTATATACAATTGCACTTGATCATGTTGTTTAGTGTGTAGGATTTATATCCCTGGCAGTGGCACATGGAGTTAATGATCCAACCTTTCATATTTTACCAATGTCATCCTTATGTGGTCAACGTATCTCTAATTAAATATTTAACTTAAACCTTTCAGTGATTATTAAATCCGAACTCATTTGCATTATGTGATTAGACCAGCAAGCGTGTCTGTGCATTTAGAGGTTCACATTGTCGTGAAAGTTGTTAAGGTGATTTCTGTGTTTTTGGGCTTTCGAGCTTTTTAATTGATTTATTTTAATTTCTGGCAGCTTTGCCATAGAAGAATTCCTATTTATAGGAATAGCCTATTTTTGTTTGGGTCATTTTGGGGTTTAACTAGGTTGGCTGGTTATTTTCCCTAATTGATTATTCACTCGAAAAGTGAATAAATATCCAAAGAGGAATTTAATTCCTCACTTGTCACTTTCAAATTGGAAAGTTGGAGAGTAAAACCCAAAATCCTCTTCATGAGGATTTATTGTTTTGTTCGTTGTGGGAGCTACGGGCGTGGGATCGTCGTGAGGTTGAGCTCGTTGGATCCAGCATGGGGAAACCTTGGATTGTCGTGATTTTCAGCTACTTCTGCAAGATATTTATTTTATGGTTCAGATTCTCATTTTACCCTTTTGGCTTTGAGGTAGGCTTTCCTGTTTTATTGTTTCTGCTCTATTTTTGCTTCTATTTTTGATAGCCATTTGGTTGGAGGCCGAGAACTAGTGTTTCCCTCCATTTCTGTATGTTAGTTCTACCCGGTTGGGTGGGTATGAATATTTTCTTATTTTTTGTAATGAGGGTTTGGGATTTTATGCCGTTATGCTAGCCATTTTTGCATACGGTGTTCGATTTCATTTATTTTTGGATTTTTTGAGTTTTTGAACCCAAAGGCCAAATGGGTTTTAATTTTGAAGTTTTCCAAAAATTTGAGATTTTTACCTCATTTTTTGTGCTGCCCTGTTTTCTCAGGTTTTCTTGGAACAATGTGGTTCGTGGACTTGGATGATCTATTTAGATATTAGTTAGACCACTTCTGCACTTTTATGTTGCATTGGGATGCGTGTTGCATCTGTAATCCCAACTTTGTGTTCGGTTGAGTGATTTGTTACTTGTTATGGTTTCTTTTGGACCTTTGCTTTTGTTTTGTGAACGCTAGGATTCATGTAGAATCAATACTCTCAGATTGAGGCCAGTTGAGTGAGTTTATGATGTTTGGTCTTGTTACATCATTGAGATTCATGTAGAATCCAAGCTCTCGGATTGAGGCCGGTTGAGTGATTTCATGATGTATAGTTTTATTGGCTTTGGGATTCATGTATAATCCATCCTTCTCGTGTTGCTTTTAGTTGGGTGTTTTCTTTACATTGTGTTCTCATTCCTATCCTTGTGTTATGATCTTCATGATGGTGGTGCACCACACACGAGTACGTTCACGTACATTTGTCGAGTGACTTGCGAGGCTCGATCTTCCCTGGTACTTTCAGAAGTTATGATCATTGTGGTTGGGATGGGAGTATACATGCCCATGGGAATTTGTCATAGGTTGAGCATGGGTAGGGTAGGGTAGCATATGGAGGGGCTTCTATCCTGCAACCTGGTGACTATTCCCCAGTTGGCAGAAGAAGTTTTATATTAGTGATAATAAAATGCGTGGGTTGTGCGCCTTCTATTGAGAAGAGTAGCTACCCTGGGTTGTGCGCCTTCTGTTGTGAAGAGTTGCTACCCTAGGTTGTGCGCCTTCTATCGAGAAGAGTAGCTGCCTATACTAGCTTGGGCTTTTGGATGTTAGGCAACTCTCCATGATGTCAGCCCCTACTTAGTAGCCTTTTGAGTGTTTGACCAGGACCTGTACTTCTTGCATTATCTTAGGTTATTGGTTGCAGCCATCATACTATTTGGCTTGAGTGTTAGCCTTGGATGTTGTGCTTTATGTGTGTTTGTGGTTGGATTATTATCTCCATCAGCATGCTGGGTGTGGACCTATGGGTGCCACATGGTTGGGAGGAGTAGCCATCTTCACCACTGATAGGGATCGGTGTATAAAGATGGTCTTGTCCTAGTGCGACCATTGCTGGATGTTTTCACTTGGTACTTCGGGTTCCAGAGTATGCTTTCTTGTGATTTATGCTTTCATTGGGATGCTTGTATACCATGTTTAGATGATGCTAGTTTATTTGATGCATTCCCATATTATGATGTTAGCATATGATTAGATGTTGTGAATTGTTGTAGTAGTATATCTATTGCTTACTGCTATTTAGCATGTGATACGCGATGTTATCTACTGTAGGATTATCTTATGCATTTTCACTAACATGTTAGATTTCCTTATGCTTATATTGTTGCATTTTTTTAGTAGTGACGTCCCTATTATGACAGTACTAACGATCTAGTGGGTGGCTTGGGATGTTAAGCGTAGGGGATGGCTAGGACCCATGATGGTCTTATGATGCTATTGATGGTTGGGAGGAACCGCGTACTTAATTTGGTTGTTTTTTTATTGTGATATTATTTATGTTTACTGCGATGTTGTTTTCAATATGTTCTTTGCTGTTGTAGTTTAGATGGATAGATGTAATTCTCTCTGTGTTATTCTTGCACTCGAGTGTTCTTTCCTCAAGCCTTTTTAGATCCGGTACTCCCTGGTTTGGAGGTTTTTTTCTCCTTTTTTTGGTTCTTTTTTCTTCTGGGAGTGTTTTCATGTTTCTATGGGCGACATTTTGTCAGCATTGTGTGACACTTTAAAAAGTATTGCACGCCCATGCAAACTATGTCGTACAACACTGGAAGAGTGTCGCACACCTTCTTGAAAAATGTCGTATGATGCTGAAAAGTGTCACATGCCTTCTTGAGAAATGTCGTATGACACTGGAAGAGTGTCACACACCTTAAGGAGAAGTGTCGCCCTCCCTTAGTAAAAAGTGTTGCACGATTTTTGTAAAAAACCTGCGTGTACCATCAGTGGGTACTTTTCTGCATGATCCATTCTTTTTGAGAGTGGTTTTGGATACCCTTTTGGGCATTCTTTGACCCTATGTTGTTGCATTTTGACTTCTAGGGGTTTCCCTTCAATGTTGTTTTTTGTGTTTCTTTTTGTTGTCCTTCGAGGTTTAAAATATATCGTTTAAGTATTATACTTAAGATATATTTTAATATATGTAATGAATCTTTTGAGATAGGTTTCAGACCTCTCGGAGATAAGTTATGGATTCAAAATTTTTTTAGGGCTTCAGAAATCTAGACTTAGCCAATTTTAAGGGCTTTAGGATTTCAGGCTTAGCCAAATTTTAGGTTTCTGCATTTTACCCCAGCTTGGTGTTTTGTTGATGAGTGGTTGTTTCTTGTGCCCTCATCATGTGCATTGTCATTGTTGGCTTTGTTTGTGTGTGTCAGTTTGGTAGTGGTGTTTGGAGATTCGTTGGTTGCTAGGATGGTGGTGAAGTCTTCCATTGCGATCTTTGTGATCCCTGTATGATGTTGTCATGTGCATTCATACTTGTAAAAAAAAAAATTCTTGGCTTGTATTTCATCCTTGTTTCCATCCTTGTTTCCAAGGATCTCCAGGCAGGGCATTACAAATCTAAAATATGATGAGTATACAATGACATCAAATCTTAAATCTCCAAAATATACAATGTCATTAACTCACAATGTTACCATAGTTAATAATTATCATAAACTATTTAGATTAATACATTACCAAATAAACCATGCCAAATCTACAACAAATTTGAACCAATGTGTAGAGCTCTCCTAGAGCTTTCCATTGACTACTTGAAGTCCAAAATCTAACTCCATATGCCCAAGTTATGCCCTAATTTGTGCTTAAAATAAACAACATCTAACTTTTGGGCTCTTAAAACCTAAAAAAATATCAAAATCACAGAACCAAACCTACACCAAGTTGTAGTGCTCTAAATTATCTTTCCAATGCCAATAAGAAGTACAAAATCTGATATCCTAAGAGAGAGTTATGATCATTTTACTAAGACAATCTTTTTACCATTTTTATTGCAATTCCTTTTTTTGATGAAAATTCTAATAGGATTAATTTTGATGGCCATCATGGGCTAAAACTAAAAAACTCTTTCATTTTCTCTGAACATGGCCAAACTAGAGCATATTATATATCAAAAATTTATGGAAACATCAATCTAGATCCAATGGCGAGGTTTATTTTTGCCTAGGAGGTCATTTATGCAAGCTCCCTCTAAAACCCTCATTTAAATGAAACATCCAAAAAAACCCTTTTGTCCAACAATTTTGCATGCCCAAAATCTACCAATATCCCATGATAACAACAAACCCAAAACCCTCAGATCCATAATAAACAACTCATATATCTTGCCCTATCTTTTATCCTCTCATGCATTGCCATGGATTCAATCTAGGGTTACAATAATAAAACCATAGCTCTGGTACCATTTGTAAGGAAACTTGTAGTAAAAAAATATAACCATTTCCAAATAACCCATAATAGATTTGAAATAAATATGGAATTAAATCTACATACAAGAGAATAGACAACATACCCATAAAAATTATAACACAAGATATACTATAGGAAACTCTCATTGAGGGAAAAACTCAGCCTCAAAAAGCATCCATCACCATGTATTATTTGGCAAAAACACCATTGCAATATAACCATGGAAGCCTTCAAAGACATAGCCACTACCAAGCAATCCATGTGAATAAGCATGAATCCACATATCCCATGCCATACTTTCAACCTTCACAAATACTCCCTTGGCTAACCTATCAAGCCTTGTTCCACTTGACTCTTGCCTTTTATCTTCTCACATACAACAACTACCCTTGTGGCTACTTATATAGTAGCAAGTCCTAGAAAACCACTAAGTGGTATTATGTAAACCATGTACTACCTATCCCATTGACCCCTCATTTAATATTAGAAATTTATTTCTTTTCCCCAATATTAAATAATTACATGAAATATTATCACAATGTTACAATACAACTCATGAAGTATATCTCATGGGAATCTTTACATGTTTCAAATTCATCTAGGTGAAATATTACATAATAAAATAAAATAATACAATATAACAATATTATGCAATGTGTGCAACACCCATAATCTCAACACAATGCTTTCTTCAATATGCATACCATATATTTTTCTTCTATTAGAGGAAATTCTCCAGGCTATTCAATGTAGACTTCTTCAAGTTCTCCATTCATTTTTACTGACTTTACTTCCATCTAATACACTTTGAACTTCTTACTTGCTGCATAAGCAAAGAACATCCTTAGTGCTTCAATTCTGGCAATAGGGGAAAATGTCTCTTAATAATATATACCTTCTTACTATGAATATCCTTTGTATACAAAATTTACCTTATTTATTATAACCTCATGTTGTTAATCATCTCGTTTCTAAAAATTCATTTATTTCCTATGAAATTATTTTCTTGAGGTCTAGGAGCCAATTCCCATGTCTCATTCTTCACAATCTAATCTAGTTCTTCCTTCATTGCTTGAATCCTGTTATCATCTTTGCATGCCTCATTTGCACTCTTTGGTTCAACTTGAGAAATAAAATAAAGTTCTTCATGTACTTTATTTCTTGTCATACCTCCTTTTTCTTTTCTTCCAATGATATAATTAGTAGGGTAATTCTTTGTTAAATTCCCATTTGGTGTAGATGTTACTATTTGAAATCTTACTTCTTCTCTAGTTTCAACTCTCGGTTCTTCTCTTTGTTCAATAGTTTAAACATCATTCTATAAATCATTATTAGTCTTAAAAGAAAACCTCAAGATTTTCTATAACAGGTTTGGGATTATCATCTTCTTCATTAGAATTATAATCCAACATTCTTTATTTAACCCCAAAATTTTCATCCACTTTTACATTTTTACACTCAACAATAGTCTTAGTTCATTGATTAAAACATTCATAAGATTTTCTTTTCAATGAATAACCAAGGAATATACCATCATCTTTTCTTGAATCAAAATTACCAATATCATCATCTCTCTTTATGTAACATTACTTCTAAAAATTATGAAATACTTTACTGAGGGTGCATGTCCAAGCCGTTCATAGTGAGTTTTGTTTGTACCTTTTCTAATCTACACTTTGTTCATTGTTTATACTATTGTATTGACTACTTCTCTCCAAAATGTCTTGGATACATCATTCTCAAACATCATGACTCTTATTGTTTCTATTATAGATCTATTTCTTCTGTAAGAAATCCCATTTGTCTCAGGGGTCTTAGGTGTTGATAGTTGTCTCTTGAGGTCATTTACTTTAGAAAAGGTGTTAAACTCATTTGAGGTAAACTCTCCACCTCTATCTAATCTTAAATTTTTTATCTTTATTCTAGATTCATTCTCAACTCTATTCTTAAATAAATTGAACATTTAAAATGTCTCAGACTTTTCTTAAATAAATGCCACCCACATCATCCCAGTGAAATCATCAACAAAAAACATGAAGTACCTTTCACCATAGAATCCTCTTGTTCTAGCAGGATTACTCAAATATGTATGAACAATCTCTAATTTTGCTATGGTAGTGAACTTCTTGCTAGGAAAAGAAACTTTCTTCTACTTAGCCATAACACATTCTTTTCACACAAAATCAATGGGCTTCACAATTCTAGGTAAATCACTTACAAAAAATGTACTACTAACCTTCACAATATTATCAAAGTTTATATAAAAAAATATTCTATGCCATAACTAACTATTAACCACCTTTTCAGCCATACATGTAATCTTTGTAGGGTTTAATTGAAAAACATTACCTCTAGATCTTGTACTATTGCCAATTGACTTACCATCTTTATTCTTGATAATGCATGTGGTTTTTGTGACTTGCAACTGATAACCTTTATCAATCAACTATCCAAAATCCAATAATTTATGCTTTAATCAATCAAAAAATAGACATCATTAGTGTTAGTCTTTCCATCAAGAGTAATAGATCCTATTTCCTTGACATGACAAGCTGCATTGTTACCAAGTCTGATATTCCCTCTATCATGATTAGTGAAGTTTAAAAACTTATTCATGTCTCTAGTCATATGATGCAAGCAACCACTCTCTATAATCTAATCAGTTCTCAATTCAACTTGCAAAATGATGACATTCTCTTCTTTGACTTATTTTTTAGGATTTTCTTCTTTTATAGCTATAAATCCTAACTTATCATCACTTTCACTTTGAAATCTTTCCTTAGGCTCATCATCTTCATTTACATACAATTAATCTCTAGGCTGTCTAGACTTAAAATTCTTCTTATACTTTTTCTCTCTTTTAGGATAGTTTAAAGCATAATGAATAAAATTATTACAAGTCTAACATTTAAAAATATTCTTAACATGTGATTCTCTCCTTACAAGGAGGACAATTCCTTCTTCAATTCTTCTATCCTCCTTAGATCCTGGATCTGCTACTGCTAGTATAGTCTCCACTAGTGCTTGTACTTCTTGATAAAGAAGGAAAAATAATTAATGCACTAAAGGCTATTTCCACTCTAGGAAAATCTCTAAGAAATTATGGATATTCAAAAAAAACTTGATGAGATGGTCCATCTAAAGAGATCTATTTAGTATCATTATCCTTGAGAGGATTTCTCCCATTAGTTAGTCTCTAGGAAAATTTTTGAAATTTCCTATATCATTTAGGACCTTTATAAAAGTTCTTATAGATCTCTTTGATTAAAACTTAACTTTGTATATTTATGAAGAGTTTCCAACACTTTCAAAAGCTATATTCTTTCTATGGGCCATGTAGTGAATACTAACAATGTAAGGTACACGAAAATATTTTAAGTTTGTGACAAGACCATTCTTGTGGTCTTGCATCATTGGAGGTCCATTTTCTCCAACACACACCATATTTTGGATAATCTTCATTTCATCTATACCTCCATATTCAATTAGAAAACTCTTTACTAGTTCAAATACATTTTTTGCTATTGAATTATCCTTCATTTTAACAACAGTTAGTAGATTCAGTTGGTTTCATCTGTATTTTCTCTTAAATTTTTAAAAACTCTACATTATTTACATCTTTACATTCCTCCTTGGTTTTCCATATTGTCATTGAGATTTTATTCTTATAAAATTTATCCATATGCTTTTGTATGATGTCAATTTTCAGCTGCAACCTATTTTCCTTTTTATTCATCCCTATGCATATGTTTAGAAAGTAAAAGCCACCAAGATAACTGAGAGGGGGGGTGGGGTGTGAATTAGCTATGTAACTATTAAAAAATTTATTAACCTTATTAATCCTTAACTATGTTTAAAATATAATAAAAAACCATAAGAAGATACATATACACAATAACATCAAATATATTAACTAAGGAAACCCTTGGTCAGAGGAAAAACCCTGGTGGGGATAGTTTCCAAAAAATGATGTCCTAATATAAAAGTTTCTTGTAAGATGATGGACTCTATTAGGATCCAATCAAATACATTCAATATATATTAGTTTTTTTTAAGAGACTTCCAATCCTTGTTAGGATATTCCAACCCTATTAGGAGTTCTAGAAGGAAGAAGGACCCACTGTGCAAACAACTTTAGGGGTAAGATCACTGAACTCACTGTCCAACTAATCTCTATATTGTTCCTTATAAAATAATAGAAATGAGTAATCTTGAGCTCCTTTTTCATCTTGACTAGACCAATCCTCTTTTGATCTCAATATTAGATCTTCAAACTTTACATCCAATTAATCCCTTGGATCACTTACTCACATTTACCAATTACTTCACATATCACACTTGAACTTCTCCTTTTTTCTTCAAAAGGAAAATAACCTTCCTTTAGACCACATCCTCAAAATGATTCCTTGAGTTGGCCTTGACAATTTCCCAATTAATTATACTAGGACCTTATTAATATACTATAATCATTTTATAATTACACAATAGCGTTGGCTCACAGTCTTTCAAAATTCTCATGCACATGACCTCTAATCTTGCATAATCATTGATGTCATCATCAAGCTATCTAATTTCATTGTCTAACTATGCTCATCATGATTCTATCTTTGTTAAGAGATATACTCCAAACATTGGAAACCACTTATTAGGTACTCTATTTACACACTGTCTTCTATAACTCTTCAACAATTTTTGCATGTCTTTGACTCTTTGTACGTGCACTTGTCCAATTCATTAGGAAAAAATATAGAATATTTTATCAACTATGAATGACCTCATCATCAATATGAAATCTATACTACCTCATTATCTATCTACTACTCTACCAATCTTTATAGAAACAATACTATGTTGACATCAATGACAAACATAGTCATGAATCCAACATGTCAATCATGCTATCCATCTATCCAATGTGTAGGATACTCACCCTAAGGAATACTATTAGCATTCATGCTAACATATATTGTACATCTACATCCTATCAAAGGCTAAACTTCTTTTGGATTGGGTACATGTTCAATAAATGGATACTTTGAGGTCCATTCTATTTGAAAACTTCTCGATTGATAGATCCCAATTCAAATCTTTTTTAGATTTTGCATCAATTGTTGAATTATGTTTCCTTTTTCCCTTTCCTCTCCATGCACCATCACCATCTTGTGAATTCTCATCCAAGACTATCATATTATTTTGGTTACTCTAGATATTGACATGAAGATCTTGGCTAGTCTATCTATTTATGTGAATATCTTCTTCAAGTTCATTGTTACCAAAGATATCAGGTTCACCAACTTCTTCGATATGTTCTAGTGGAATTAGTAGTAGAAATGGTTGGGAATCTTGTAAATGTACTTGTGATATTGTAGCTTCTTGATTCTAGCCACTAATATATGATTACAAGGTTCTACGAGTGCATTTGGCTAACCTTTTTTGGTTTCCACCATATGTAGGACTCTTACCCTTTTCCGCATTCAACATCTTGCAAGAGATGTAGGCTAACACAAAATTCAAATTGTCCAAAAAGTGATAGTCAACTATAGTCTATTACGTATATTTATGTAAATATCATTAATTGGTTATATGATGTACACTATAAAATATAGATGTATTAGGTCTCCCTAGTTACTACATGAATCAGTGGTACTTGTCACTAGTCCTAGGTAATAACTAACCACTAATAATCTAACTTGTATCTACTAAATAAGAATGAACTAGAATTATATAGAATAGATAGATAGGGGTTTTAGTTGCTCATCTTTTCCTAAATTATAGCTATCACACTTGTGACTTGCTTGACAATGATCTCGATAGTTTGTGAAATTGAGACTTTGCTATTGATTGGAATCGAGAATCTATGAATGTATTTATACCACTTTTTTGGGAAAATTCTATGGGAATATTATAGCACATACAAAATATTTGGTGAAGCATGCATAATAAAAATATGTCTTATGAAATTTATAAGGTGAATATGGTTCGTCCATTATATGGCCCTGCATAATTATAGTTGGAAAAATTGAATTAGTTTGTGAATCCATCTGCATATTTGTGGGCAAAATATCATCCCTCTCCTAAAATATTTTTAAAAATCAAAGGCAAATTTAGGCCATCCAAAATTTTTTGCTTCAAAAATCATAGGAGAATGAGTTGAATTTTCCATGTACAAAAAAATATATTTGATTGGCTATTTCATTTTGAAAGGTGATTTGATGGCATAAATCCTATGGCGATGGCTTGGGGATATGACCCATTTTTGGTAAAACTGGGGTGACGTGCCATACCACATATGTAGATTTTTTTTCTAAACTAATTGATGTAGTGCAAGGTAGGAGAATCCCCAAAGGAGATGTCCAAGCCCCCAACAAATAACTACACAACATAAGATAAACAATGCAATATTTGGAGTCAAAGTCACAATAATTTATTCATAGATATAATTGATTATATGCAATGTGCCAAGCTATAAGGCCTTCTTGGTTATGACTAAATACAAAGCAATAAATAGTTTTCTAATATTCCTCAAGATCCAATGCAAACCTTAGCTAATCTAGATAAACACTCTAGTAAAAACCTTCAAGGAATATCCAACTGGTACTCGCAAGCCCACCAAGAAACCTCCTTGTTTTCCAAGCCCCAACTACTAGCCTTCTCAAAACTGCACTCCTCTACCACCTCCTCTTCTCCAAGATGGATGAATAATGACTAAAGACTTCACTACAACCCCTTCTTATACCAATCTAAGCCAAACGTTGGCCTAGTAAGCTACAAATTAAATATTCCTTACATTTTGTAAATAAAAGGGACGATGCTAGGTTTTCTTACTAGTTCTTTCCTAGTTGATCTATTTTTGAATCGATTTTTTATAATATATTATAGTGGCTTCCCACTTTTTCCTTGAAAAAAAACTACATGAAGAACCACAAGTTGGCCTCCAAAAGAAATTAAATACCAAATGCCTTTAAAGGCTTACAATACTTATTAAATAAATTAAAAAAAAAAACCCAAGACCCAAATAGGTCCACTCAACTCCATTAAAATTCCTTAATGATGTAGGATAGTCGACTACACCAAGATGCTCCTACATCAGACTCCCCAAGTGCAAAAAGATGTTCTCAGTAGTTGGAAGAACATTTTCTAGGATCCAACACATAAATCCCAAGTCGGTTCTTTACATACATGTCCTCCAAGTATTCAACTTATATACTCTTTCCCTTTCTCTTCTTCCACTTCTTCACCTCCATTCTTGGTGTTCCACAAATTTTATGTCCACACTAATCGTTAACCCTTTCAAAATCTTCCAACTCAACTTGGTTGCCAATACTCAAGTTCCTTCTACTAACCTCTTCATTCGACAAAGGAATTAGGGAATTCTTCCTACCACCTTTTTCAATAGTAAACACATTCATGACATAATCATGCACAACCTTGCAATGATATTTCCAAGGTCTAGCAAGAAACACATGAAAACTATTCATGTCCATAATATCACACAACACTTGATCCTTATACTACCCAATTCAGAAATCAACAAGGCATTATTCCCTCACCTCGAAAGAATGTTCACCTTGTAACTAGCCAATCTTATAAGGATAAGGATGTCTGACTCTCTCCAAACCAAGTTTTTGAACCATCTCCTCAGCAACAAGGTTATCAATACTATCACCATCCATAATCACATTGTAGGCTTTACCATGAGACTTACAATAAGTCTTGAAAAAATTACTTCTCTAACAAGATTCTAGTGTCCTTTGACCAACCAACACTCACCAAGCTAGCAAACTCTCTCCTTGCTCAGGTTCATTGTCTTAAACCTCATTTCTAACATTAGTTCTTCTATCACTAGCCTTTTGTGAAAACTCATAAGTGTTGATCTCAGATTGATTTTGACAAGTGAGTGTCAACACACTTAAGCCATTTACTCAATTCATGCCGAACTGGTAATATGTTTCAGGTACAACATGTTAATATTAGATCATGCCAAGTTGTAATGAGTGTTGAGTCACTCAAGTGCCAAGTAGATAGACCATGCCGAGTGATTCAAGAGCTGAGTAAATAGTGGATGCCAAGTAATGTAGGTGCCAAGTCATAGTATAAGGATTAGTGCATGCCAAGCATCAGAGACTTAATATGCCAAGTGACACAATTTTGACATATTTGTTTGTAATGGCACAAACAATTATGTAAACAATTTTTGAGCTAACTTAATATTGTATTTAAATATTTTGAAGATAAGCAAAAATCTATATTTGGATTCCCTATGAAATTACATGTAGCCGATCAGAAAATGGGAAGGATTAAACAACAAAATGGATGAATCTTAGCCGTAGATTCATAACTAACCCTAAGCCACCTAAGTCTTCTTAAGGAGAACATAGCCCTGAACTCTTTATGAATAATAGATGGATGAGAATTAAAGGAGTGAAGAAAGAAGTTTGCATGCATGTAATGCCCCACCCAGAGATCCTTGGAAACAAGGATGAAATACAAGTGATTTTTTTTTTACAAGTATGAATGCACATGACAACATCATACAGGGATCACAATGATCACAATAGAAGACTTTACCTCAATCTCGACAACCAACGAATCTCCAAATGCCACTACCAAATTAACACAAGCAAACAAAAGCCAATAGAGACCACACACATGATGAGGGCTCAAAGAGATGACCACTCATGAACAAAACACCAAGTTAGGGTAAAATACAGAATCTTGAAATTTGGCTAAGCCTGAAACCCTAAAGCTCTAAAAATTGACTAAGTCTGGATTTTTGAAGCCCTAAAACTCCCTAGAATCTTTTCCTAGCCCAAAGAGGTTTGAAACCCATCTCAAATGAATCATTGCATATACTAAAATATATCTTAAGTATAAGGAATTTCCTTATACTTAAACGATATATTTCAAACCCCAAATAATGAACTATGAAAAAGACACAACTGAATTCCAAATTGCACCGCTAAGGTATTGAAGAAAACCTAAGAGGGTACCCCAAACCATCTTTGAAAAGTTTGGATTGGACCAAAAAGTGCCCACTACCCACCCATGTAGGTTTCATAAAAACTGTGCGACACTTTATCAGCACTGTGCAATACTTTACCAGTATCGCACAACATTTCTCCAGAAGGAGGGTGACACAATCAGGGGTTAGACGATACTTCTCAAAAGGGCATACGATACTGGAAGTGTATCGTATGATATTTCTTATGAGGGTGTGTGATACTTTAAAGTATCATACACCATTCCTCAAATGGGACAATATATTGTATTGCACCATGTTGACACATGGTAACTGAAGGAAAAAGCAAGAAAACTCTAAGGACAAACAACAAGCTAAAACATAGATAAAAAACTCCACACCGAGGAGTATTGGTGAAAAAACTCAACTAATTGAAAGACGAAAAGCCAAAATCTAACCATCTAAATCATACATCGAAGAAAAAGAACATAAGGAACATCGCAGAGTACTGAAAGCAACATCACAATATATAGAAATAATATCACAAAGAACTGAACAAACAAACTAAGTATGCAGTTCCTCCCAACCATCAATAGCATCATAAGACCATCATGGATCCTAGCCATCCCCTACATATAACATGCCAAGCCATCGATCAGATTGTCGGTACTGTTGTAATAGGGATGTCACTACTAAAGATGCTACCAACATAAGCATAAGAAAATCTAACATGCTACTAGTAAAGCATCAAATAATCCTACAAGTAGATAACATCACCTATTACATGCTGAACATTGTAATAAGGAAATTTAACATGCTAAACCAATAAGCAATAGATAATCTAATACATAAATTCACATCATCTAGGCATATGCTAAACATCATAATATGGGAATGCATCAAATAAGCTAACATCATCTAAACATGATATCCAAGCATTCCAATGAAAGCATAAATCACAAGAAAGCATACTTTGAAATCTGAAGCATCAAGTGAAAACATCCAGCAATAGTCACACTAGGATAATAGACCATCTCTGTACACCAGTCCCTAGCAATGGTGAAGGTAGCTATGCCTCCCAACTACATGGAACCTATAGGTCCACACCCACCATGCTAATGGAGATAATGATCCAACCACAAACACATTAAAACAACATCCATGGCTAACACTCACGCTAGACAGTATGATGGCTGCAACCAAGAACCTAAGACAATGCAAGAAGTACAGGGCCTAGTCAGACACTCAAAAGGCTACTAAGTAGGGGCTGACATCATGGAGAGTCACTTGGCATTGAAAAGCCTAGGCTTGGATCATGCAGATTTAGCATCCCTCAACGGAATGGCTCGACACAACATTTTATTATCTTAAGTTTTATTACCATTCACACATTTTATTTAGTTATCAATTATTTAAAACTTCCTATCCTCTGCCAACCCTATGAGACTGAGGTCACCAAGTTGTGAGATAGAAGCCCCCTCCATATGCTACCCTACCCTACCCACACTTATCCTACAACAAGTGCCCGTGGGCATGCATACTCCCATCCCAACTCCAATAATCATAACTTCCAAAAGTAGCATGAAAGATCGAGTGTAGCAAGTCACCCAAAAAATATATGCACACGTACTAGTGTGTGGTGCACCACCATCATGAAGATCAAAACAAACAGACATGATGAGAACACAATGCAAAAGAAAACACCCAACTAAAAGCAACAAGGGAAGGATAGATTCTACATGAATCCAAAAGCCAATAAAATCATACATCATGAAATCACTCAACCGACCTCAATCCAAGAGTATGGATTCTACATGAATTCCAATGATGCAACAAGACCAAACATCATGAACTCACTCAATTGGCCTTAATCCAAGAGCATGGATTCTACAAAAATCCTAGTGCTCATGAAACAAAAACAAAAGTCTAAAAGAAACAATAACACTAGGTATAAAAATCACTCAACTGAACACAAAGTCAAAAGTACAGATGTGACACTCATCCCAATGCAACATAAAAGTGCAATAGTGGTCTAACTAATATCCAAATAGATCATCAAGGTCCATGACCCACATTGTGCCAAGAAAACTTGAGAAAATAGGGCGGCACGCAAAATCAAGTAAAAACTTCAAATTTAGGAAAAACTGCAAAATTAAAACCCATTTGGCCTTCGTGCACAAAAACCCCAAAAATCTAAAAATAATCAAATTCGGACACCGTATGCAAAAATGGCCAGCATAATGGCATAAAACCCCAAACCCTTATCTCAAAAAATAAGGAAATGTTCATACCTACCCAACTGGGTAGAACTAACATTTAGAAATGGAGCGGAACACTAGTTCTCAACCTCTAAACAAATGGCTACCAAAAAAAGAAGCAGAAATAGAGCTAAAACAATAAAATGAGAAAGCCCTACCTCACAGCCAAAAGGGAAAAAAAAAATCCTAAACCAAAAAATTAAATGCTTGTAGAAGTAGCCAAAAATTGCAGCAATCCGAGGTTTCCCTGAGTTGTATCCAATGAGCTCAACCTTGTGACGATCCCACGCCCAAAGCTCCCACAACAAAAAAAATAGTAAATCCCCATGAAGACGATTTTGGGTTTTACTCTCCAACTTTCTAATTCAAAAGTGAGGAGTGTGGAATTAAATTCCTTTCTAGATACTTATTCACTTTTTGAGTGAATAATCGATTAGGAAAAATAACCAGCCAACCTAGTTAAACCCCGAATCGAACCAAATGAAAATAGGCTATTCCTATAAATAGGAATTCATCTATTCCTATGAATTTGGTCATTCATTCTCATATCTTCTAGGATTCAACACAACTATCTTCTCCACATTTTTTTTATGATTAAACAACATATTATCTTGTCAAGTTCCAACTGACCAAGTGCCCACTATAGTTTCCACATAACTCAACCTTTCCACTAGGTATTCTTTTTATCATTTTTTATCAAATCCTCTTCATCAATCATCTTGATATGACACTCTACTCAGGTAGAAACTATCTCACTAATAAGGTTTGAAATTAATGCCAATATAACAATTATTCCAATTATAGTTTTGAACAATCTCCCTCTTTGGCATTGATGGCGACACCTCTAGTTACTATGCAATCCAAAACAATTGGCTTGCTTCAATAAACTCCCTCTATGTTTAGTAACATATCTTCATTAATATCCTTAGTTTTATTTTTATATTCATCTATAATCATCAACATTTAGTTTCATTTTGATTCTCATTTGATGCATGTCTAATATGCAACACCTCACTCTTATTATGGAATTGTTTATGATCTCCGTTTTGTTTTATGACTTCTCTCATCTATAATCTCTCCCTCTTTAACTATCACTTTGTAACTCTATAGAAAATCTCTCCCTCTTTACACATTTTCCATGGTAATTGTATAATCTCTCCCTCTTTGACAAAAACTCCAAAGACACTTCAACATCTTCAACATGTAGATATCTCTTTTCCATTTCATTGAACTGGATTATTATTCTATCATTTTTTAAAGGATTGATTCAACATCTTTTGCTTATCTATTCACAACTTTAGATAGGTCCTAAAGTGTAACCTTCTACATTAATTTGTAAGATATTTCAATCAAAAAATTTCATGTAGAGCTCCACCTTATCTTAAGAAGCCCCAATTAGGGGAATCACCCCCAATTTACCTCTTAGATATTCATGTGTACCTTAGGTAAAGCTTTTGTGAATATATCAACTATTTGTTTCTTTATATTCACATACTCCAATCTTACTTCTTTGTCTATTACCAACTCTCTAAAGTAATGATACTTGATAGCAATATGCTTGTTCTTGAAGTGCATCACATGATTTTTAGATATTTTTATAGAACTCATGTTATGATACAATATAACAATAGGTTTAGTAATCTCGTCCTTCATTCCTTTCGACAATACTTGATCCACACTATGTTATAACAAATATTAATTGTTGCTACTACATATTTAGCTTCAACTATGGATTGGGAGATGCAATTCTACTTCTTTCTTGTTAGTGAAACTAGTCTCTTTCTGATGCAGGAGCATCCTAGGTTGCCTTGTTATCCTACTCATTTTTTCTCATTTTGTATTTGGTGTCGAGTTATTGTAGCACCGTTCATGTGCCAAGTTACTGTAGCACTCTTCATGTGCCGAGTTACTGTAGCACTCTTCATGTGTCGAGCTACTGTAGCACTCTTCATGTGTCGAGTTACTGTAGCACTCTTCATGTGTTGAGTTAATGTAGCATTCCTTCATGTGCCGAGTTGTTGTAGCATTCCTTCATGTATTGAGTTACTGTAGCATTTCATCATGTGCTAAGTTACCCAGTGGATGCCAAGTGATTCTTCATGTGTCGAGTTACCCAATGGATGCCGAGTGATTCTTCATGTGTTGAGTTACCTAGTGTATGTTGAGTGTCAGTATTTGGATGTGATTTTGTGAGCCAACTTCTGAGATTTATTTCATTTGCAACATTTATGTTAAGATCTTTTCTTGGGATGAGTCCAGACTGTTGTTGGGTCAACCTTCCTCTTATGTAATGTTCTAGAATGTTCTGTAAGTCATTTTGGCAAGTATAAATAGAGAGTTTAGGCTTAGAGCTAAGTAATTTTTTTGAAGGAAAAAGTTTCAAGGGAGCAGAACTAAAAGTGCAAATTTGCTGTTGGATCTTTGTAATTGAATGTATTAAATTGGCTGTAACCTAGAAGGCCTCACAGCCAGGCATGTATGAAGATATTTTGATGAGTCAATAGAAATATTTCTATCTTCTCCTCCTTTGGTTGTTGTCCTCTTGTGTTTGCTTCCATTGTGTTAACTCTTGTAGGGTGGTTTGGATAGTTGGGTGAGCCTTTGGCCCTAGTTATTCATCCTTTTTCCTACGTTAGTTGGTATCAGAGCCTGAGGTTCATCCTTGTGGAGATTGGATCATGTAGAACCCTGATTTAAATTTGGTTGTAGGGTGGGAGATCTATGGATTTGACCTATAACTTGCAGAAGGTTACGATCTTGCAGGAACCTGATTTGTAAAGATGGTTCATGGTAGAGGAAATAATGTTGATAATTCTATATTGGATCAGTTGAGACAAATTACAGCTAGATTAGATGCTGTGGAGACAACCCAAAGGAGAAGAGCACATCTTGATGATGTAAGTGATGATGAAGTAGTAGCACCAAACCCTAATCAAGAACCTGAAGAAGACCAAGATGAAGCAAGATTGCTGAGAGTATTGTCTAGAGTGAATTCAAATACTACTATAGAAGTTGTTCCTTATGATGAAAAATTGGATACCAATGCTATGCTAGATTGGATCTCTGATATGGAGAAGTTCTTTGAGTATGAAAACACTCCTAATAATAGAAAGGTGAAGATTGCAGTCACTAGGTTGAAAGGTCATGCATCTCTATGGTGGGAGCACTTGCAAACTGATAGACAAAGGAGAGGAAAGGAGAAGATCAAAATTTGGCCAAAGATGGTGAACAAGGTAAAGAACAAATTCCCTCCTATTGATTACCAAGTTAGCTTGTTGAGAAAGATGCAAAATTTGAAACAAAAAGACATAATTGTAAAAGAGTATATTGAGAAATTCTATAGATTAGACATCAGATCTAGATATGTGGATGCTGATGTTGAGAAAATTGTAAGGTATATTAATGGCTTGAGATCTAGAATACAAGATGAGATTAGTTTTGTGAAGATGGAAAGTATAGAAGAAGCATATCAATATGCCTTGAAAGCTGAGGAGATATTGACAAAGAAGCATGAACAAAGATAGAGAGGTAGAGGTGGTAGATTTTAGAAAGGCAGAGGTAGATCTTATAAAGAAAGTGGCAGATCTGATAGTTCTATGCAGGATAAAGGCAAATCTGAATGGAAGAATGATGACAAAGGCAAGATTGAATGGAAAAGTGGTAATTCTTATTGAGGAGGCACTAATCCAGCCATCTTATTCTATAGGTGGATTTCATGGTAATTTTTTTAGATGTGGTAAAGAGGGACATAGATCTTTTGAATGTAGATCCTTTGAAAGTAGACAAGGTAATATAAATGCTATGATTCAAGAAGATGATGAGCATTCACCGAGTGGACCTGAGGCTGGAGAAAATTTGATTGTGAGAAGAACCTTATGTAATAAGGGAGGTGATGAGGAACCTATTTTAAGGAGAAGTATTTTCAAGACAAGATGTAAGATGGCTAGAAAATGCTGCAAAGTGATCATTGATAGTGGAAGTTCTACAAATCTGGCATTAGAAGAGCTGGTTACAAAGTTGTAGTTGTAGAGGCTGAAACATCCCAAACCTTATCATGTTTCATGGATCAAAGATGAGCATAAGGTATTGGTAAGTGAGCAATGCCTTGTGAAGTTCAAAATTGGACATTACTTTGATGAAGTTTTGTGTGATATTATGCCCATGGATTGTTGTCATATTTTGTTGGGTAGACCTTGGCAATATGATAGATATGCTATACATGATGGAAGATTGAATCAATATACTCTTTGGGTAAATGGGAAGAAACAAATATTGTTGCCTTTGATTGAAATTCTGGATGAGGTTAATTGTACTGCTATAAAATTTTGCATGGTTAATGGGAAACAATTTGAAAAAGAAGTGAAGAAGAATCAGGTTTGTTTTTCTATAATTCCAAGAAAACTGAGTTTTGTCAATGGGGACCAAGTGCCAGAAAATAATGTTAACCAAGTGCCAGTCAGTGGTAACCGAGTGATAGATGGTAGTATTGACCAGTTGCTAGGAGAAATTGTTGATTTGTTGAATAAGTATAAATGTATTATTGTTGAAGATATTCCTGATGGTTTACCTCTAGTAAGAAGTATCAGTCATTGAATGGATCTGATCCCTGGAGCTAGTTTGCAAACAAAGCACCATATATACTGACACCTGCAGAGAATGAAGAACTTAACAGACAAGTGCATGAATTGTTGCAGAAAGGTTTGATTAGAGAAATCTTGAGTCCATGTGTTGTACCTACTGTATTAGCACCTAAAAAGAATGGTGAATGGAGAATGTGTATTGATTCCAGAGCCATTAACAGGATAACCATGAAATATAGGTTTCCTATGCCAAGAATGGATGACATAATGGATTGTTTGAGTGGAGCAAAGTATTTTACCAAGATTGATTTGAAGAATTTCTATCATTAGATCAGAATTAGAGAAGGTGATGAATGGAAGACTACTTTCAAGACAAAAGATAGTTTGTATGAATGGTTAGTTATGCCTTTTGGTTTGACTAATGCACCTAGTACTTTCATGAGGTTAATGAATAAAGTTTTGAAAAGGTTCTTGGATAAGTTTGTGATTGTTTATTTAGATGATATTCTGATATTCAACAAGACTAAAGAAGAACATCTTGAGCATATTAGGCAAGTATTGCAGAGGTTGAAAGAGGAAAAGTTGCTGATTAATCTGAAAAAGTGTTCTTTTATGCAAGAAGAGATTGTGTATTTGAGATTTGTGATTTTAACTGATGGTTTGAAGATGGATCCTAAGAAGGTTAAAGCAATTTTGGAATGGCCTACACCTGAGAATGTGATGAGGTAAGATCATTTCATGGTTTGGCTAGTTTTTACAGAAAGTTTATAAAGAATTTCAGTGCTATTTGTAATGCTATGATTAAAAAAATGAGGGGAGATAAAAAGGAATTCAAGTGGACACATGAAGCTGATAAGAGTTTTGAGACTTTGAAACAAAAGGTTGCTGAATTACCTATATTAGCTTTACCTAATTTCAACAAAGTATTTCAAGTTGAATGTAATGCAATAGGAGCGGTATTAAGTCAAGAAGGTAAGCTTGTTGCCTTTTTTAGTGAAAAGTTGAATGATGCTAAAAGGAAATATTCTGTGTATGATCAAGAATTCTATGCCATTGTTCAAGCATTGAAGAAGTGAAGACATTATTTGATGCCTAAGGAGTTTGTGTTGTATACTAATCATAAAGCTTTACAATACTTGGGAAGTCAACATAAATTGAATCAAAGACATATGTAGTGGGTTGAATATTTGTAGAGTTTTACATTTGTAATCAAGCATAAGAGTGGAGTTACTAACAAAGTTGCTGACGTATTGAGTAGAAGACGTTCTTTGTTGATTGAAATGAAGGTTGAAATTCTTGGTTTTGATGAGATGAAAGAATGATGCTTATCCTAATTTTTTTGAGGCAAGAAGAGAGTGCAGAGCACCAAATCTGATAGATCACATAAGTAAGTATGATGAGTATTTCATTCAAGAAGGTATGTTGTTCAAAGGTATTCAGTTGCGTATTCTTAGAAGTCCTATGAGGGTGAATCTAATTAAGGAAAAGCATAGTGGTGGATTAGCTGGACATTTTGGAATTGATAAAATATTGAGTTTGCTGAAAGAGAAATATTATTGGCCACAAATGTATAAGAATGTTCAAAAATTTGTAAAGAGCTATGGAATTTGTCAAGTTGCAAAGGGAGTGAGTCAAAATAATAGTTTGCATACACCTATTACTATTCTTGAGAAACCTTGGACTGATATCAGTATGGATTTTGTTCTTGGATTGCCTAAAACAATGAAGGGCTATGATTCTATATTTGTTGTAGTGGACAGATTTTCTAAGATGGCTCATTTCATATCATGTAAGAAGACATCAGATGCTGAGCATGTTGCTGAACTTTTCTTTAAAGAGATTGTGAGATTGCATGGATTACCAAGAAGCATATTGTTAGATAGAGACAGTAAGTTTGTTGGTTATTTTTGAGAGACTTTGTGGAAGAAGATGGGTATTGAATTGAAGTTTAGTTCTACATTCCATCCACAAACAGATGGACATATAGAGTTTGTGAATAGAAGCTTGGGTAATTTGTTGAGATGTTTAGTTGGGAATAAGCCAAGTAATTAGGAGATGGTATTGGCACAAGCTGAATTTGCATTTAATGAATTTGTGAATAGGAGTACAGGGAAGACACCTTTTGAGATTGTTACTGGAATGCATTCTATAGGTATATCAAATTTGAGAGATGTTGCTAGTGAAGAAAAGAAAAGCACTGCAGGAGAAG
Source organism: Cupressus sempervirens (assembly GCA_028749045.1). Lineage (NCBI taxonomy): Eukaryota > Viridiplantae > Streptophyta > Pinopsida > Cupressales > Cupressaceae > Cupressus > Cupressus sempervirens. Next base: position 332,145,189 of record CM053790.1, read on the forward strand.
AATTTGCTAATTTTATGGAGTCCTTCCATAAAGAAGTGAAGTTGAGATTGGAACAAAGCAATCAGAAGTATAAGGAGAATGCTGATCATTTTAGAAGACACCATGATTTTCAAGTTGGTGATGAGGTGATGGTTCATCTAAAGAAAGGAAGATTCCCAGTTGGAACATACAATAAGTTGAAGATGAAGAAATTTGGACGTTGTAAGATATTGAAGAAGTTTGATAGTGGTAATGCCTATGAAGTTGAGTTACCTGATGACATGGATATATCTCCTATATTTAATAATGCTGATTTGTATAAGTATCATGAGTCAGAGGATGAAGTTGTTATACCAGATGATTATCCTAAGAAACAGATTGAGGAAGTTGAACAAATATTGGATCAAAGAGTTGGCAAGAGTACAAGAGGAAAAGATTACTATGAATATTTGGTGAAATGGAAGAACATACCTATTGAAGATGCTTCATGGATTTCTCAATTTGAGTTGGATTCAACTCAGGTTGGGACATCTCAATGATTCAGGAGAATCATTTCTTTCAACCCCGGTTGTCTGATGCAGGAGCATCCTGGGTTGCCTTGTTATCCTGCTCAGTTTTGCTCATTTTGTAGTTGGTGCCGAGTTACTATAGCACCCTTCATGTGCCAAGTTATTGTAGCACTCTTCATGTGTCAAGTTATTGTAGCACTCTTCATGTGCCAAGTTCCTGTAGCACTCTTCATGTGCCAAGTTACTATAGCATTCCTTCATGTGCCAAGTTACTATAGCATTCCTTCATGTGCCAAGTTACTATAGCATTCCTTGACGTGTTGAGTTACTGTAGCATTTCTTCATGTGCCTAGTTACCTAGTGGATGCTGAGTGATTCTTCATGTGCTGAGTTACCCAGTAGATGCCTAGTGATTCTTCATGTGCCAAGTTACCCAGTGTATGTCGAGTGTCAGTATTTGAATGTGATTTTGCGAGCTGACTTACAAGATTTATTTTATTTGCTACATTTATGTTAAGATCTTTTCTTGGGATGAGTCCAGTCCGTTGTTGGGTCAGCCTTCCTCTTATGTAATGTTCTAGAATGTTCTATAAGTCATTTTGGCAAGTATAAATAGAGAGTTTAGGCTTAGAGCTAAGCAAGTTTTTTGAAAGAAAAAGTTTCGAGGGAGCATAATTGAAAGTGTGAATTTGCTGTTGGATCTTTGTAACTGAATGTATTAAATTGGCCGTAACCTAGAAGGCCTCATAGCTGGGCATGTATGAAGATATTTTGATGAGTCAATAGAAGTATTTCTATCTTCTCCTCCTTTGGTTACTGTCATCTTGTGTTTGCTTCCATTTTGTTAACTCTTGTAGGGTGGTTTGGATAGCTAGGTGAGCCTCTGGTTCTAGTTATTCATCATTTTTCCTACGTCACTTTCCTAGAAAGAAAGCTCCACTACTTGTACTCTTTCTATCATCAACATTTCTAGTCCAATCAATATCAATATTCACTCTCATTTCAAGCTTGTCATTCTTTTTGTAATAGAATCCATAATCCTATATTCTTTTCAGATATCTAAATATTCTTTTTACAACTATCATATGATTTTCCTTAGCATTTGCAGAAAATCTAGCAACAATTCCATGTACTAGTACAATATCTAGTCTACTATGAACAATATATTTCAACTTCCAATCATTGATCTAGACAAGGTTTGATTTACATTAGTAGAACCATAATAATTTGAAAGTTTATGTCTAGTAGCCATGGGTGTTTCAACTAGTCTTGAGTCTTCCATTCCAAAAGTTTTCAATATCTCCTTGATATACTTTGATAGTGTAATGTAGATACCTTTCTTCATTTGATACACTAGCAGGCCAACAAAAAATTTGATCTCTCCAAACACATACATCTCAAAATCTTTCGTCATTTCATTTGCAAATGATTTACACAATGTATCATTTTCTACAAATATGATATCATCCACAAATATTCTAGCTAATAGCATCTATTTTTGAGATTCAGTCTTCAAGCATAGATTTCCATTATCATTTATTCTTGCAAAACCAATTTTCACCAAATAAGTGTGCAACCTTTCATATCATGCTCCAGGGTCTTGTTTCAATCCATATAGTGCTTGGTGAAACTTACATACCATATCTCTTTTGTTTAGGTGAAGAAATCCTTCAAGTTGTTCAATGTATACTTTCTCTGCCAGTATTCCATTAAGAAATGTAAACTTGACATCCATTTGGTACACTTTGAATCCTTTGTAATCAAAATATGTAAGCAAAGTTCTCACTTCTTCTAATCTTGCAACAAGAGAAAATGTTTTCCCATAGTCAATATATTATTGTTGTGCATATCCCTTACAAACAAGCCTTTCTTTATTTCTTGTTACTTTACCTTTCTCATTTATCTTGTTTCTAAATACCCATTTTTTTCCAATAACATTCTTTTCTTTTAGTCTAGGTATCAGTGGCTTAGTTTTATTATTCTTTATCTTCTCAGTCTCTTCTTTCATGGCTTGAATCCAATATTCATTATCCAAGGAATCCTTTATTGATATAGGATCAAATTCACATAGTAGGCATATTTGGTTCCTCAACTTGTTCCTTGTTGTAACTCTAGAATCTTTGTGTCCAATGATTTGATGAAGTTTATGATGTCTTCTCACATATTTTACTAGTGTAGGACCAGGTCTTCTCACTTCTTCTTTAGGTTCATCTTGTAGATCAGCTTCATGTAGCACTTCATGTATCTTAGCTTGTTCTTCTAGTTGTTTGGAAATTACTTACTGATTCTTGACATGCTCTTCCTGACACTAGATGCCAGTTAGCTAATGCTCGACATGCTACATTTGTAACTCAGCACGTAGTGGCTACTACTGGTTGACAATTTTCTTCTTAGGTTTAGGTAAGGTGTTTGACTCACCTTCATTAATATATACTAAACTTCTATAATCTTCAAGTTCCTTGTTATATTCAACTTCATTCTTTTCTACATAATTCTGAACTTTCACATTTGCACTTTCCTCAACTTTGTTAGTGTTAGAATTAAAACACTTACATGATTTTCTCTTAGTGAAATATCCTAAGATTATACCTTCATCACTCTTTTTTTTCAAATTTTCCATGTTTTTTATCTTTCAATAAATAATATTTACTTGCAAAAAAATGGAAATATTTCACATTAGGTGCATAACCATACCATAACTCAAAAGATGTGATATTTGTACCTTTTTTGACTTGTACTATATTCAAGGTATAAAAAAATATACTGAAAACTTCTCTCTAGTACTTAGGTGCAACATTCATCTCCATCATCAATTTCCTACCACAATCCATGATTGATCTATTCCTCCTTTCAAATATAGCATTCTATACAGGGGTCTCTGGTGGAACAATCTATCTCTTGATTCCTCTATCATAACAGAATGTGTTGAATTCCTCAAATATGAATTCACCTCCCCTCACACTCTTCAAGATTTTACCTATTTCCTTTTCAACTCTAGCCAAATGCCACTTAAACATTTGAAATGTATTATATTTTTCTTTAAGAAACATCACATTCATCATCCTAGATTATTCATCAACAAGTAGAATTAAATATTTGTCACAATAGTAGCTTTTCACTCCACTAGTTCCACAAAGGCCAGTATAAACTAATTCCAAAATAACATCAAAAGTATAGGTCTTTATCTAGAAACTATAAATTATCATTTTTCCCAATTGAAATTGTTAACACATCACATTATCAGGTTCCTTCAACCTTGGTAATCCTCTCACTTTCTTCATCTTGATAATGCTTACTTAATTATCAAAATTCACATGACATAGCCTCTTATGCCATAACCATATATCATCAAATTGTATAAACAAGAATGTATCATCAAATATATCTAGATAGAGCATGCTACCAATTGTTTGGTCTCCACTTCCAATCAATTCAGCAAAACCATTGTAGATCTTAGCCTTCTTGTGCTAAAATTCAACTTTGTATCCTAAACTATTCAACTATGCCACACTCAAAAAATTGTAGTTAAGTCCTTCAACCTAGTAAGCATTATCATATATGATCTTATGAGTTAATATTATTACCAATTGTTTGGTCTCCACTTCCAATCAATTCAGCAAAACCATTGTAGATCTTAGCCTTCTTGTGCTAAAATTGAACTTTGCATCCTAAATTGTTCAACTATGCCACACTCAAAAAATTGTAGGTAAGTCCTTCAACCTAGTAAGAATTATCATATCTGATCTTATGAGTCAATATTATTGATCAAAATTCACATGACATAGCCTCTTATGCCATAACCATATATCATCATATTGTGTAAACAAGAATGTATCATCAAATATATCTAGATAGAGCATGTTACCAATTGTTCGGTCTCCACTTCCACTCAATTTAGAAAAACCATTGTAGATCTTAGCCTTCTTGTTCTAAAATTCAACTTTGCATCCTAAACTGTTCAACTATGCCACACTCAAAAATTTTTAGTTAAGTCCTTCAACCTAGTAAGCATTATCATATTTGATCTTATGAGTCAATATTATTGATCATTTTCCTTTCATAAGATATGGTGCATCATTACCATAGTTAACACTACCTTCTTTGTAATGTTCTAAGGTTTCAAACTTATTTTTATCACTAATCATGTGATGTGGGAAACCACTATCAATTATCTATATATCACCTATACTCACATATGAAATAAATATAGTTTTCTCATCTTAGTCTTTATCACTATCAATCTCTTCTTCAACAATGTAAAAATATGTCTTACATTTTCCCTTGTAGTCTTTGTATCCTTTGTTGTCTCTTATATCTCTTCTTCCCTTGATCTTGTTGTCTTTCCTTTCATCCTTGTAATCCCTATCAAGACATCTTGTAGTAATATGACCAAGTTTATTGCAAGAAATAAAGATTATAGGAAGTTTACCTTTGAATTTTCCTCTCTAGGTAATCTCCTAGCCATTAATACTTCAAGATCCTAAAGATCATCATCAAAATATTCACTCTCACTAACCTCATACTTTTCTTTCTTCTTCTTAGTTTTATGTAAAACCAATTGTGACTTAATATAAGGTTCAATAGTAGGGGTCATAAAATTATCAAAAATTGGCAATTCAAAAGAAGTAAGTCTACCAACTAGACTATCCAAGGTTAAATCATTACCAAGAGTGCATCTTAGTTCTTGTATTACAAAAACTCTAATAGAATAAATAGGAAGTATGGTTCTCAATACCTTTCTGGTCACAATCTCATCACTAATCTTTCCATCAAATCCTCTTATTGCATTCACAACTACTTTGTTCTTCCAATGTATTGAGCAATGTTCTCACCTTCTACCATCTTCATGTCATCAATCTTTCCTCTAAAGTTTTTTGATTTGGCTCTTAGTAAAATTTTGTCTCATCCATGGATCTTTACCAAATTTTCTCACATTTTCTTTGCAATGTTGTAGTACTTTATGTCATCAAATTTGAGTAGCTTAAGGTAGATAAAATCTCCAACATTGCATGATTGTGTTCTTGTTTCTCCCTTATCTGCTAGGCTATCATAGGTGTAGGTACTACTATGTACTCATGATCCAATTATACTACTACCAAGTCTCTAATTCCAACAATGTGATTCATCAAGCTTTTTCATGCAAGGAAATTTTATTTGTTTAACTTGGATACTTCCTTTCTGTATATCTTGATCTTTAGCTTTAAGTTCCTTCAAAATTTTGGTCACAAGAACACAAGCTCTAATAGAAATTGTTATAATGGGTTAGAATAATTAAGAGGGGTTGGGGGGGGGGGGGGGGGGTGTGTGAATAAATTATCCTCAAGTCTAGATGTACCAGTTAAACTTTTGAATACTTGAAGAAACTTAGATCTATTAATTAAGTAGCCCAGTCTCTATAGTAACTTATCAATAACATAAACTTGCAGTCCACTATCCCAATAATAACTAACTTGTAGAATATAGAATAGTAAATAGTAAAACATCTAAAATAAGATTCACACAAGTAAGACACTAGGATTTAACATGGAAACCAAATTTGGAAAAAACCACCAGTAACATGTCACCAATTTTTCACTCTTTTGAAGTGAGCTCTATTAGGAGCCAATCATATTAAAGGTTACAATACACACTTGTAGGTGTGACCTTGTCAAAGGATTTAATCAACCTGTTAGGAGTGGCCTTATTAGTGGGCTTAAGAAAATTCCATTAGAATGTCACCTTGATTAAAGAATTTACAAATGAATGTAAGGTCAACCTTGATTAAATGATTTTAAATAATACAATGGTTAGAAAATAATAACAATTTGATTTGATAAATACAACTCACTTTTCAAATAGAGCTCACAATGTATGTACTGCCTCTCCTATTTGACTTTTGCAAGTCATCCTGATGGATGTAAATTTGTTGATCTTATGTTGTTATGGATCATGATTATGACCATGAGTGGTTTACATCATTGAGGTGATTGGATTTATGTTTCCATATCAATTTCTTTGATTATGCTTTGGCTGATTTATGATATTATGATGTGATTTATGGTTCACTAAGGTTTGCACTAGTGGTTACTAGGATTGATGTGGTATCATGAGGTTGTTCTGTGATTACCTTGAGATGTGTGATGAGATTGCACTATGTACTATTACAATGTTGCACTAGATTAGGTTCCTATAGTAGTGGTTAGTCATGTTTATGACTGTGGTTGCTTATGTGTTTTAGTGCCTTTTTATGTTTGTTTAATAATCATTATTAAATACTTAAATGATTATAAATGGATTGTCCATCTGGATTATTTATTTATGTGTTGCAAACATTTACCTTGTTATATTTTTGATTTGAGAGATATTTGTTACTTATGTTATGTTTTACATTTGAGATGACATGAGGGTCATATGTTAGACTACTATGTTGATTTGTTGATCATATTGGCATGATAATGCCATTTTAAGATGACAGTGTGTTTTATGATGATATTTGGTTATCTGGTATTTGTGCATATCACTGATTATGTTATGTGATGGATTTAATGCTATGGTTATTTACTTCATTCCTGCATTATAAGCTTTATGCGAATGTGAGTGATGTAAATAGATTATTTTAATATAATTAAATAAATAGTTAAATTAGGTGATTTAATGCATTTATTTCTTTGGCTATGTTATTATATGCAATTGCACTTGATCGTGTTGTTTATTGTGTAGGATCTATATCCTTGGTAGTGGCACATGGAGTTAGTGATTCAACCATTCATATTTTACCAATTTTGTCCCTATATGGTTGACATGTCCTTATTTTAATTATTTAATTAAACCTTTTAGTGATTGTTAAATTCGAACTCATTTGCATTATGTCATTAGACCAGGGAGCATGTCTATTCATTTAGAGGTTCATAATGTCATGAAAGTTGTTAAGGAGATTTCAGTGTTTTTGGGTTTTTGGGCTTTTAATTTGATTTATTTCAAATTTTGGCAGCTTTTCCATAGATGAATTCCTACTTCTAGGAATAGCCTACTTTTGTTTGGGTCAATTTGGAGTTTAACTAGGTTGGCTAGTTATTTGCCCTAATTGATTATTCACCTAAAAGGTGAATAAATATCCAAAAAGGAATTTAATTCCTCACTTCTCACTTTTGAATTAGAAAGTTGGAGAGTAAAACCAAAAATCCTCTTCATGAGGATTTACTGTTTTGTTCGTTGTGGGACCTATGGGTATGAGATCATCACAAGGTTGAGCTCATTGGATTCAGCTCAGGGAAACCTTGGATTGCCACAATTTTTAGCTACTTCTGCAAGCTATTTATTTTATGGTTTAGATTCCCATTTTGCCCTTTTGGCTGTAAGGTAGGGCTTTGTTGTTTTGTTTTTTTGGCTCTGTTTCTACTTCTTTTTTTGGTAGGCATTTATTTGGAGTCTAAAAACTAGTGTTCCCCTTCATTTATGTATGCTAGTTCTACTCGGTTGGATGGGTACAAACATTTCCCTATTTTTTGGGATGAGGGTTTGGGATTTTGCACCATTATGTTAGTTGTTTTTGCATATGGTATCCAAGCTTAATTATTATTTGACTTTTGAGTTTTTGTACCCAAAGGCCAAATGGGTTTTAATTTCAAAGTTTTTCAAATTTTTGGAGTTTTTACCTCATTTTGCATGCCGCCCTATTTTCTCAAGTTTTCTTGGCATGAGTTGGGTCATGGACCTAGATTATCCATTTGGATATCAGTCTGACCTTTGTTGCAATTTTGTGTTTGCATTGGGATGCATGTTACATCTATACTCTCATCTTTGTGTTTGGTTGAGTGATTTTATACCTGTTGTTAGGGTTTCTTTTGGAATTTTGCTTTTATTTCATGGACACTAGGATTTGTGTAGAATCCATACTCTCAGATTGAGGTCAGTTGAGTGATTTTATGATGTATAGTTCTATTGGCTTTGTAATTCATATAGAATCCATCCTCCCAAGTTACTTTTGGTTGGGTATTTTGTTTTGCATTGTGTTATCATCCAGTCCTTGTGTTATGATCTTTGTGATGGTGGTGCACCACACATGAGTACGTGCCTGTATATTTATCGGGTGACTTGCGAGTCCTGATCTTTCATGGTACTTCCATAAGTTATGATAATTGGGGTTCGGTTGGGAATATGCATGCCCATGAACACTTATCGTAGGATGAGCATGGGTAGGGTAGGGTAGGGTAGCATATGAAGGGGGATTCTATCTCATAGCCTAGTGACCTTAGTCCCATAGGGTTGGTAGAGGAAGTTTTAATCAAGTGATAATTAAAGAAAATGTGTGAATGGTAATAAAACTTAAGATAATGACAAAGTTCTATGCATTGGCCTTCAAGGGAGTACGTTGAGTGAGTGTCTGCATTCGTGTGATGGCCTCCAAGGGAGTACCTTGAGAGTGTTAGCCCCTTGAGAGTGCTTGGGCTTTTGGATGCCAAGTGACTCTCCATGATGTTAGCCCCTACTTAGTAGCCTATTGAGTGTCTGAATAGGACCTATACTCCTTGAATTGCCTTAGGTTCTTGGATATAACCATCATACTATCTAGCATGAGTGTTAACTATGGATGCTATTTTGTGTGTTTGTGTTTGGATCATTATCTCCATCAGCATGGTGGGTGTGGACCTATGGGTACCAAATGGTTAGGAGGTGTAGCTACCTATACCACTACTAGGGGTTGGTGTATAGAGAAAATCTTTTGTCCTAGTGAGACTGTTGCTGGATGTTTTCACTTGATATTTTTAGCTTTTAAGTACGCTTTATTGTGATTTATGATTTTAGTAGAATGTTTGGATATCATGTTTAGATGATGTTAGTTTATTTGATGCATTCCCATGTTATGATGTTTAGCATATGACTAGATGATGTGAATTGCGGTATTAGATTATCTATTGCTTATTGGTTTAGTATGTTAGATTTCCTTACTATGATGATCAACATGTGTTAGGTGATGTTATTTACTTGTAGGATTATCTTATGCTTTACTACTAGCATGTTAGATTTCTTTATGCTTATTTTGTAGCATGTTTTAGTAGTGACGTCCCTATTACAATAGTACCAACAATTTGGCTAGTGGCTTGGGATGTTACATGTGGGGGATGGCTAAGATCCATGATGGTCTTATGATTCTATTTATGGTTGTGAGGAACCACATACTTAGTTTGGTTGTTCAGTTATTGTGATGTTATTTCTATACATTGCATTGTTTCTTATGTTCACTGCGATGTTGCATTCAGTATGTGCTCTACTATTGTGGTTTAGATGGATGGATTTTTTTCTTCTTGATGTTTATGCACTCAAGTGTTAATACCTTGATTTACATGGATTTGGTACTCCCTGGCGTGGAGGTTTTCATGTTTTTGTGCTTTTTTGTCTTTTCCTTTTGTCTTGCTATTGTGTTTTCTCACGTGGAAAGGCAATTCCTCGTGTGAGAAAGTAATTCCTTATGCGAGAATGTACTTCCTTGCATAGGGATGCAAGTCCTTGCATGGAACCATGCACTTTCTTGCATGAATTGATGCAAAGTCTCACGCAAAACTTGAGACCAGTGCACTTTCTCACAGGAGAAATAGGGAGTCTTTACAGTTGGCTGAGGAAGTTTTGAAAGTTGGTTTTGGACACCTTATTGGATTTTACACTTTTCCAGTTCAAAACAGTCTTTCTATGGTGTTTAAAATATATCATTTAAGTATAAGTTGAATCTTAAGTGTATTTAATTCCTTATACTTAAGATATATTTTAATATATGTGATGAATATTTTGAGATAGGTTTCAGACCTCTTTGAGATAAGATAAAGATTCTAGAAAATTTCAGGGTTTCAAAAATTGAGACTTAGCCAAATTTTAGGATTCTACATTTATACCCTAGCTTGGTGTTTTGTTGATGAGTGGTCATTTCTTCAAGGCCTCATCATGTGCATGGTCATTGTTGGCCTTTGTTTGTATGTGCCTATTTGGTAGTGGTGTTCGAAGATTTGTTGGTTGCTAGGATTATGGTGAAGTCTTTCGTTGCAATCTTTGTGACTCCTGTATGATGTTGTCATGTGCATTCATACTTTAAAAAAAAATATCTTGGCTTGTATTGAATCTTTGTTCCAAGGATCTTCAGGCAAGGCATTACAATGTAGCCCATCTTCTAAGTCATTTTATGAACTACATTCATGTCTCCATCACTGTCTTTGATCATCTAGGAAAATCCTTCAAGAAAAAAATCTTCACCTCTACTCTGCTCCTTCTTCTTAGCCTTTTGATCTAGTTTACCATTCAAAAAAATTAGCAACTGCTAGCCTCTCTAGGCTAATCCTTATGCCTCCTTAAATAGCTAACTTTGATCATTTTCTACTTAAACATCATTGTTGATCTTAGGGTTACATCAGATTCATTCAAGCCTTCCATATTTTCATTTCCTTTGTCTCCTTCTAGATACTTCTCAAAATTCCTCTTAAATCCATGTCTAGAAATACTCAAACATAGTTTCTTAAACATTAAATACTCTAGGTCATCAAAACTTATCTTTCATGCACTTTAACTAATCAAAAATTTCAACTATGTTGGTTGGGAATATCAATTCCTTTATAAAATAATAAATGCTAACACTCAGCCAAAATTGTGTTCCTCAGCCTCAGTCATCACTAGATAACTAAATCAATACTAAATATCTTTTTCAGCTTCTACTACCTTGACACAGTCCAACTTTTCTAATACTTAGTCTTTACTTGTGCTTGGTTGACACTATATTTTCTCAGCTTCTATTGTTCACTCAATCGATAGTAGCACAACTTGGCTTTAACTATAAGTTCCTTAATCTTGTGCTTTGAAGCTCAATTTAGCCTATCCATTTGGTCCTTTATTGATCATCTCTTACAGGCTTCAACACAACTATCTTCTCCACTTAATATTGTGATTAAACAATACTTTATCTGTTGATAATTGACTAATGACGATATGTAATTATTGTCATTTATGGAAACACATGATGTTCATGCTTGTATGAAACCTCAAAAATAAAGATACTTAGCTTTTGGTACTCAAAAAATTGTTTAAGTATGAAATATGTTTAAAACAATGTATTGTTTTGTATGTAACTTGTTACTAATGTCATATTATGATTAGCAAAATTATATGTAGATAGTATACATGTTGATGAAGACGTGCATAACTTCAAAAATTAGTACAAACTATATGGAAAAGATATATTCACATTTTAATAGTGAAACAAGACAACAAAATGAAAGGTAAAGGAATTTTTTTTTTTGCAAAATAATTAATTTACCAATTAGGGCCAACATCCTGGATGTTTACTCTAAGTTGGAAAAGTGTATCTTGGTCTTAGCTGACCTAGAAAAAATTTGTGAAAAGGCATGTTATTTATGCAAAGGACATCTTGCGATAAGAAGTGTGAAATTTTGTAAGTGTACATTTTGTATTGTATGTGAACTTTTGTGAAAGTGATATATGTGAAGTTTTGAGAAGCTATTTTTGTGATCTGAGATTGAGCTGAAGAACAAAGATCAATCAAGAAAGAAGTTACAACACCTAGATACTAGAAGACTAATAACTTGTTTGGACAATGAGCTCATCTTGCACCTGCTGTACTACAACTCCTAACAAGGTTGGAATCTCCTAATAGGGATTATCTATACTAAATTTTCTAATTGACTCCTAATAGGGTTTATTCTCTAACAAGGAACATATATATTAGTATATTATCTAGTGGGTGTCATCTCCACCAGGGTTTTCCCTTGGCCAGGGTTTCCCTAGTTAACAAAATATGGTATTATGAGTTATCTTTGTGGATGGCTATTGTTACTATTCAACATTACTTGCTTACTTTCTTATGTATGGTTCAAATTAATAAATAATATCTAATTGGCAACTAAAGTTTGTAAATTACTGATTCACACCCCCCCCATGCCCCCCTATCTAATAATTCTTATTTCTAACATTATCTTGTCAAGGTCAAATTGATCAAGTACCCATTATAGTTTCCATATAAATCAACCTTTCCACTATGTCTTCTTGTTATCACTACTTCTCAAATTATCTTCATCAATTATCTCTAACACCCCCCCCACCCCCCCCCCGCCCGCCCCAACAAAAAAAACAAAAAAAAAACTCAAAATTACCCATTCTTTCATCCTTTCATGCATTAATAAAATATTACATTCATTAATTATCACATGAAGTAAAGAAAATTATGAGCATCCATAAACTTATCTCATAATTCCAAAGCTAACATGTAACATGTTGGCTCTTGATTTAACAATATTTGAGTAACCAAGTAACTGAAATAAACTACATCTAAGTGTAGCTAATTCATATGATGGATGCATTTGAATAGAACCTGGGCTGACTATAAGACTACACTCCTTTTACACTTTAGGATTTGCAAAACCTAGATGGGTATACCTTAGATTCATTCAATATCACTAGTGCTAAAACATGAATATGAATCTAAACAAAGAAGATAAAAACCCCAAATTCCTCTATACTTATGTAATTAGAAGGTATGAAATAGCTAGTAACATAAGCTATGAATCCACAAGTTAGGCAATGGTTTACTTTTAGCTCATAAAAGATGAAAGGGAATATGACTTTTTGATATTTGAAAGATTTCAGAAAACACCATGAACCAAATAGAAATAAAATATAGATCATGTAGCTATGATTAGTGCCTTTTCCATTTAGTGTTACACAAACTAAAACATACATCAAGATCCTTATGATCTATCCATTTACTTTGTAAATGAGACATCAACATTCAATACAAATCTTCCACTCATCAGAATCCTTCCATGAGATCTACAACTCTATCAAAATGCACTAGGAATTTACTTGATTCATTGAATCAATAACAAAACATATAATTACATACTACACAAAACAAATTGCAACTAAGATCTAGGTTCTTTGTCCACACATCTTAGAAAATTACACAACTAACAAATAGAGGACAAGATTCAAGATGAAAGTCTTTGATAGATACTTTATTTTAATTTCTTTGAAACCAAATACATAAAGATGCCTTCCATAACTCAAGACAACACATAATAGACTAGGACTGTATCTATTTCTTCACTATATTCTAAGAGAAATACACTTGCTATTCAAAACTAGTAAAATGATGAAGAATGGTGGAAAGCCAAGTTGAGAACTTGCTAAAATAATTGGGAGCCAACCTTGTACAAAGAGAAAGAAGGAGAAGATATAGAAGATGAAGAAAATCTAAGTTTTGATTTGATAGTGCCATTTTCCCACTTGAATCTCTTCCATCTCTAGCAAGAAACTATCTCCCTTCCTTCTCCCTCACCCGAAGAATTAAAATCAAATTATTATTGACAACAAAAATGAAAATATCTCCAAATGATGAGAAACCCCTTTGGAAGAATACCATATATTGTGACAAAATCACTACCATAAGTCCCACCAAATGTTGGAGAAGTGAAATAACATTGCTAGAAAATTTGTCACCAATTTTGGCCAATACCTACATTGCATTTGTAAGAAAAAGGTATCTAATTGCCATGATTAAGAAACAAACAACCAAGAAGGAAAACCAATATGAAAACCATTGTTTAAAAAAACTTGAGCATAAATTCTTACCATCAACACTTGCACATTTTTGGACTACAAAAATAGAAATGATATATAACACTTATAAGTTTGATGAAGATTAAGGCAAGAAAATTTCCTTTGAAAACCATGCATGCATAAAAGGTTGTAGACACCTACATTAATTTATTTTCATATAGTATAAACTATACAAAATAAAAATATATTCCCTTCTAAAATTTGTAGTTGTGAGGTTCGCTTGAATTTTAAACTTCTTTAATATTTTCTTGGTTGTGCATTCAACCCAAGTAATTATCCCTTTAATATTAAATTTGAAACTTCAATCTTAATTTTCCCTCTTTACTATGTGGTTAAAAATAGTTAACAATGTTGTGACACATGGCAACCTCCTATTGGATCACCCTATCCTATCATCATCCATTCACTCCCTTATAAGCACAACATGTCACAGTCCCAATGCTCCTTAGTCATTATTGCTTGTCACATCACTACTTTTTCAGCATCTACCCAAGCACTCACCATGTCACAACCATGTGGTGCCTTCTAATTGGTTATTTTGCATAGCTTCTACTTGGGCCTACATGTGCCACATAGCGCATTATTACATTTTCACAATGCCATCTCAAGATTTTCCACATCATTTGTGACATTGTGACATGATGCCAAGTGTTACCTTCTTAGTTTGCATGCCACATGTCACCTTCAAATTTGTCAACCTAGATCTAGTCAACATCTAGTTACTTCAATTTGATGACCCACAATATCATTGCCATGTGATATGTTTTGATTCATCCATTGGTACACCTTAGCACTGCTCTATTACCTGGGCCTAGAGACACATATCATGATGTTGCTTTATTGTGATGAGTAACTGGTGAGAAAATCCTCATTATGATAGTGTGATAGCCATCGATCTGGTGCCATGTAGGAAAATCTAGTCACTCCATCTCTAGACCCACCTTGACTTGTGGTGGTTGTCACAATGAAACCTTAGCTTTGCCACATCGACCACGAAAATGTGACCTTCTGCCACGTGTTAATTTTTCCACCTCATCCTACATTGAAGTGACTACCACATGTTTTATTGTGATTGGTCCATTGTATTTCCACATCATATCCATGTCATCAAGTTTGGTGAAAGTTATGATGTCATCACCATCTATCTATGTATGGGCCCACTTAGCATAGCTTCATGCATCTCTAAAGGTGCATGCCTTTCAAACATTTACTACATATGTGTTTCTCAATAAAAACAAGTGAAAGATATTTTTCCCACTAAATGTGGGATATCTCATTCATTGTCCCACTACAATATGACTCCACCCACAAGAACCTTGCATATATACTTTTCCACATTCAAAAAGTATCACTTCCTATTTCGAAATGAGTCTAGTCTCCATTCCACTATTTTTAAGTGTAAAATTTCACAAAAGAAAAGGGACCTACTTCCCATTAAGCACAAAAGGAAAAATGCATGTTATCTTTTTGTGTAAGGTATCTCATTATGGATGTACCTAATTTCCCATTAAGTTGAGCTTTGCTAGTTCTATCGCTCATTAAAGATCGCCCTTAAAAAACATAGATAAACAGATTTACATTGCCTTCTATAATAAATCTAAAAAATGACCATGCCCTCTTTCATTTATAGAATTAATGGGGATGGACATAACTACTATGCATTCTTTATTACTTCTTTTTTTATCAATGATACCTATTTGATATTGGAATTTTGATTGGCACTATGGTTTCTCCATATTTCATTTCTCTACATAGTCCCCATATAGCATTTTTTAAAGCCAACATGAGCTTGTGGAATATCACATGGAAGTGCCTACATTCACTACACTTTGATTTTGTGAGTAGTTTTGGTATAATAATTCAATAAATAATTGCACCCAACACCTCTAAAATAGCAGCCTTGGTCCATCATTAGGAATAATTAGACCAATCCATGCATTCACTACCACATTTAGGGTCAAATTGTGACAAAAATTTGCGATGGTGATATAATTTGTGTTGATTTTCATTTTTAAAAAAAATTCTCCTTGATACCATCATAATGGCAAGGGTGGAGGCACACTTGTGATGACCTGATGAGCATAAATAAAAAAAGAAAACATGACATGAATAATTTTCCATTTGTTTTGATTGTAGAGAGCTGCATGCGAAAGAGGTGGAGAGCTTAGAACGAGGGTGGAGAGATATAAATGTTGTTGTGCCCTTGTGATTGGTGCATTTGGTTTTTGTGCCCTTGTGATTGATACATTTGGTTTCTGTGCCCTTGCTTTGCAATTTCATTTTCATGTCATGCGCTTTCTCTATGATTTCTTTTCTATGTCGTGCCCTTGTGATCTATGTGGCCTTTCTTTGTGATTTTCTTCAAGGGGCGAGAAGAGGTACGCATGTAAATGTTTTTTTCTTTTCCTTGTAAACATGTATGTCTTTATATTTCCTTCTAAACATATATCTATTTATATAATCATATAGATGTCTTTTAAGGTGATTATTACATGTTATCTCACAAAAGAAAAAATGATCCAGTTACATACATATTCCAAAATTAAAATAATAAAATAATAAAATTCACTCAACTTGTGCTAAGTGACTTACCTCAAGATCCTACACAAAAATAATGTTGACCACAAAAAATGGGTAGAGTTTGCAAGAAATTTTACTAAAACATATCATAGTAGATATTTATAGAAAGAAATAAACCATAACACAGTTAAATTGGTCTAGTTGCTGATTAACTAGGTTGATTAAAAATTCCTATAGAATTGTCATTAGATTAGGTACATATTCCACAATCCAAATAATTAAACAATAAAACTCACTCAACCCATGCTAAGTGACTTACCTCAAGATCCTACACAAAAATAACTCAAACCACAAAAAATTGGGAAAGTTCAAAGGAAATTTTACAAAAACATATTATAGAAGATATTTTTAGAAAGAAACAAGCCATAACATAGTTGAATTGGTCTAATTGTTGATTAGTTAGGTTGATTAAAAATTATTATAGAATTATAATTTTTAGGTACATATTCCATAATCCAAATAATAAAGCAATAAAACTCACTCAACCTGTGCTAAGTTACTTACCTCAAGATCTTACAAAAAAAATAATGCAGACCACAATAAAAGGGTAGAGTTCGCAAGAAAGTTTACAAAAACACATCAGAGTAGATATTTTTAAGAGAGAAAAAAGCCATAGCATAGTTGAATTGGTCTAGTTGCTAATTAGCTAGGTTGATTACAAATTCTTGTAGAACTGCCATCAGATTAGGCACATATTCTAGAATCCAAATAATAAAACAATAAAAATCACTCAACTTGTGCTAAGTGAATTACCTCAAGATCCTACACAAAAATAATGTAGACCATGAAAAATGGGTAGAGTTTGCAAGAAATTTTACAAAAACATATCATAGCAGATATTTTTAGAAAGCAACAAGCTATAACCTAGTTAAACTGGTCTAGTTGTTGATTAGCTGGGTTGATTACAAATTCTTGTTGAACTATCATTAGATTAGGTACAATAAAATGAACAATCAAATTTACCAAAAATGATCCAAATGCATACATATTCCATAATATTTTCCTCCACATCATTTTACTCAGGGCCCATTTGGCAATGGGAATACGACTGGAATAGGCATCTATCTATTCTTGAAATCTTTGAATTCTCCATTTGGGTACAATAGTTAGGAATTGGGAATAAGCATACAATAGGAATACATATTCCATTTATGCCCAAAATAATTAGTATCTCAATTCCACCTAAATAGGTGGAATTAGAATACTTATTTCTATTCCACTTTTTTACTTTGTTAAAAAAAAAAAAAAAATTGGATCCGTGAAAATTGTGCCACTCATTTTCCTAATACTTGTAGAACATCACGTAGGTCATCACCTAAATTATTGTTGAAGCTTTACTTTGGGGTTGAAATTGCCATTACAGGTCCTGAGGTTTTTTCTTCTTGTTTGATACTAGAGATTATTGTATTTAAGCCCTAACAATCTATTTGAAGTGAATGTTGTGAGGGTTTATTGGTTTTCAAATTTTCCTGGATTGGTGGAAGTTGTAGGAAGTACCAATAAATCCTCTTTGGGCATGGATTGGATGCTAATTCCAAATTAATGTATGTAATTATTTCTATTGATTTTAGAGTGCATCTGTAATTAAAAGGTCAGTAAACTATACATATTGCTCATGTAAATTTTATTTGTTGATACAAACTAGGAAAGTTATTTGTTTCCATCTATGTGTCTAAAGAGATTAATTTTGTTTCCATCTATGTAAATTATTGTAATGTCATAATAATTTTTAAATTAATGTTGTTTTTATCTTTGGAGCTACTCAACATACATTTAAATCAAATATATTAAATCCAATTGTAGGTGAGGTAATAGGCTTTAATTTTAATTGTGGCAACTAATTATGTATAAAATGATGTATAAATAATACTAGTTTGATAACTATCTTCTTGTGTGACTAATTATGTATAAAATGAGGAATAAATAATACTATTTTGATAACTATCTTCTTGTGCCACTAATTATGTGATAATTAGAGTGCTATTCAAATTTTGTGAAATCCTATGGAGCATTAGAGGATTAAGTGTACTGAAATCAACATGTTCACTATATTTAACAATTGATTCAAGATGAGAGGATTTCATTGTGCAAGGGTACTTAAGAAGGTATTTTATTGTGCAACCATTTTCCTTAGTGTTATCCTAAGATGATATGGGCTTTTCTATGCATCATATAAACATGGGGAAAGAAATTGAAAATCTATTCTACAATATATAAAAATAGAGAAACAATATAGCTGGGAGAAGGATTTAGGTTAGTTGAAGGATTTAGGAGATGAACCACTTGCATGATAGGCATGAAGTGCATTCTCCAACGATGTTGAAGAATAACTTTAGTGAAGAGTTGAGTGACATTACCTCTAAACCTTTGAATGTATTGACAGACATTTTGTGGTCAACATTGAGGCCCTTTCAAATGATGATGAAATAGGGGCCTAAGGCACAAATATCTTGGACATTAATTTGAGCACCTAAGATCATGATTAAGAACTTCAAAGTCATGAGGATGAACTAGGTGAGATCACCTCCCTAACATGGCTATCAAAGTGAATGTGATGGGGACAAATAATAGTAGCCCAATTCATTAGGAGTTAGCAAGATAGATCTAATATCAACACCATGTTCTTGCTTCTGAGCTAACAATTCTTCAGGTGCATTTTCTTGTAAAACATTAATTTTGTTGAACATTTGTAAACTCTTAGAAAATGCATTCTTGTTTTCTATTACCATTTATGGACTTCCCTTGAACAAAATCAAAATGAAGAGGCATAAATACACCAAATTTTTCTTTAAAAAACCATATGTATAGATATAAATATTAAGTACAAGATGTCCAATATTTTTTAGATATAGACATTAATTACACCAATTTTTTCTTTTAGAACCATATGTGCAAATATAAAAATTAAGTACAACATGTCCAATATTTTTGTAGATAGACACACTAATTACACCAAATTTTTCTTTCAAAACCATATGTGTAGATATAAACATTAAGTAGATGATGCTCCTGATGTAAATGATGCTTTTATTGATCATGATGATGAGAAGGAGGATGATGATGATTGAGGATAATGATGATGATTATAACCTTTTACTATTTATAATTCATATGTGATGCTAATATTTTATGTAATTTTGAGTATATGTATCATGAATGTTTTAGCTAACATAAGACATTTGATTTACTATTGCAGAAACATAAAGCCCTTTCATGAGCATCCCACACAAGCTCATGGATCATCAAGTATAAGTTAGTACACCCCATAGAGATTAATTTCTTTTACCATTTTTAAAGTATCTCTCTCATTGCCACCTATCTCTCTTATTTTGTGGAGTCTAGGTACCAGCGAATAGGTATTTGTCAGATTTGTCTTCCTCAAGCGGGGAAGATGTAGGAATGGAAGAAGAAAGTGAGACATTTAGTATGTCTAAATCAAGGAGATTGACTCGAGGTCAAAATATCAAAAAAAAATTCAATAAGAGCATCAAATTTTTCCTTGCTCAAGGGGGGTCATGTTGTTATGATGATGAGAGTAAAGGAAACTTTGATGTGCCCTTTAGGTACACACATCTATAGAAATAATAGCTCCCCATTAAACTTCCTCCAATAAACACTGATTTTTGTGTTGGAGAGAGGATACTACATAACACCATCCTCATTACATGGTTTGGGCCTATTTTCTATGGATGGCATAAAGGTCTCTTACAACAAGGTTGTTGAATTGATGGAGTATGTCAGACCTTGATATGATTACAGTAGTTGGATGTAGATTGTTAGATATTAAAAAAGTATGTGTAGGAATGCACTCATGGAAAATTATATACAAATAAAAGTTAGTGAACAAAGTAAAACAATAGCTATATACATTGAAGGAAGGCAAAAAGCATCAGGGAATATTGCAGGTTTTATAAATAGTACATGAACTGTGTCAACTAAGAAGCCACCCATTTGCATATTTGAGGCATAGAGGGAAATCACATATTTTTATGTGCAATAAAATATGTACGTGTAGGTAAATTGATTCTTATTGATTACAATTTGAATCACATAGATACAAAAAAATCCACTATCATGGGTGAGTTTGTACATACTATGCACATTTAAAATCAACTCCAAGCAATGAAGATAAACACACCATTAAATTTGTATATTTTTTTGCTAACTTAGAATAATAACACATGTGGTTTAACATGTCTCAATATTTTTTTTCAAATACAGGGGTACAGTATGGATTGACACCCATAGGATCTGCATGACGACGATGGTTCTTCTTCCCGATAGGTAAAACTCATTGGTGTTGTACAAATTAGATACCAAAAATATTTTAATGCATATTTTTTATTATGTTTAATTCTTCACTACTTTTTTGGATTGATTTTCAATATAAAGCTAATAATATTGCTCTCACAAATGAGTGTTGATCATGATAGGGAAAAGGAAAAACTAGTCCACGAGGATGAGGAGACGTGCCATGATGAGCTAGCAAAATTTACTATTGATTTTAATTTAGTTGTTGATCCTATGGTTACATTAAAAAGGTGTATTAATAATACAGGGAAACAATTATTGGAAGTGGCATTAAATTAGCCTTAGACTCTTGCAATAGATGATACAATCAATAGGTTATTGACCCTAGTTCACACACATTCAGTAAGTATTAATGTAGTTTTTAATTATAAAAAAAGTTCAATAACGATTTTTATAGTATACTCTTTTATTAATGTCATTAAATAAATTCCATTTGTTATTTTTTTAGAGGATGGTACGGATGTTAAGGGGTGATCCCCTAGAGGATAATACTTTAGGTGGTTCAAGTACATCGCATGTTCTATCCTACACTTTTGTTTTGCTCAAACAAAATCTTTTTTAATAGCTCTAACAATCTTGTTTTATTGTGCTCTACCAATATCATTTTTTAGCTCCTACCATTTATCCTCTATTCACTACACCTCCTAGTACAAGGAACAGAACCCAAGAGGCATTGCAGACTGCAAATTTACCAACATGTAGCTTGATGATAGACGTAGTAGTATTGCCTATTGGTAAGTTGATTCCTCTTTTTCTCTCTCATTTTTCATGTGTTTATTTCTATTGAAAAATTATTTCTTGGGGGGGATTTTGTAACATTTGATTCATTTTATGTAGGAGGCGATGAGGACATTCCTGGGTGTTCCCATGTTAGATGTATGGGAACATTAAAGAATTGTGATCAATTTCGTGTTAGCAATGAAGATGGTCTTCCCTTAAAAGTACCCCAACTTCCAGGTACTTCAAAGATTGATCATTTATTTTACTATACAATATTATACTCATAATAAAATGCACTAATCTCTCGTACAATCCCCTACAATAACTACTCATCACATTATTATTTTTTAGGGAATAATATATTTTATGGAAAACTTAATGATGAATGTTTGCATATATTTGGGCCGACCATATGCACAAGGTATCATATTTTGATTTCATTGCAAGATCATGTTTCCTTAATTTGATCAATTTCTTGAAGTAAATTAAAAGGTGGGTTCAGTTCATTTATGAATCTAATAATTTTTTTCTTTTCTTAAAAGGTGAAATTTGCAAGCAAAAGAGTTAAAGGATCAACTCATTGATGTCATGACATCACTTTTTGGACCCAACATCTTTCAAAGATTTGGGATACTTGAGAAAGTAGGCCAAGATTTGAAGTATATTAGGTTTGGCTACAAAACCCAAGTGAAAAAACTCTTGTTATAAGAGGCCCCCCTATATTCCCATTATTGAGTGGGAGATTCTTATAAAGGATGCCACTGTTCAAAAAGCATTAGGTGATGTAGAATTGGTACCACCTAATGAAAGAAGGTATGCCATAATATTAAGAATGAAATTATATAGTATCTACTCTTAATACTTATGTGATCTAACATATTTCAACCTTCACATAGGTTTCCTAACACATGAAAGGCAACTAAAGCAAGAAAATAGAAGCACGGGCAGCACAAGCTCAACTTGTGTGGATATTCAAAACTTATTGCATGAGTTATAAGTCTAAGTAAATGTAAAATTATATGAAAATATGTATAAATTGTCAACAATTTGGTCTTGATGAAATTTATTACAAAAAAATTCATGGTACAAAGAAAAAATGTAGGCCATGGAGTTTTAAAAAAAAAATCTCTAAAGAGGAGAACAAATTAGCCTACAGACAAGGCTATATAGTCATGGCCAAATGGCCCCAACCAATGAGTGTACAGGGTTCTTCTGCTGGATCTATCGATGAGTTAAATAAGTCAATTGATTTTTATTTCAAATTGAATACTTTAGCAATTACCGTATTTGATATTAAGTTCCAAAAATATAATTCATTATATTTGATTTAAGTAAGGAAACAATGATTTAAATATTTGTTTAAAACTTTATAGTGAATATATTTGTATTTATTAAAATGAATGATTAACATTTCTTAGTGTTTGTCTTGTATTTATATGCATATATTTTTGATAAATGCACTAATTATTTACATTGGATTGCAACCTACCAATCTTGATATATCATCCAAACATTGTGGATGTGGCAATTCAAATGTGGATCCTAGTACTTAAGGTATATATTTTCTATTCAATTTTTTATTTCTAAATTATTAACACAAGTAAATATTTTAAATTGAATTTGGTATAGTAATACAAATTCAACTATAATATGTGTTGGGATTAAAAAAACATCTTGTATTGCAATTGCAAGGGATGCAGAGGTTGTTCTTGATGAGCATGACGAGATCCAAGCTGATGGGCAAGATGATGTGGTTGGACAAGGTAAAGAGCACTACAATGTTCTTTGAAATTTTTTAAGTCTCAATTTTTTTAATTTAACCCTTTTATTTGTTATTGTAGAGGACTTTATAAAGGAAAAATAGTACATGTTCATGAGTGAGAAGAAATATCAATGATGACATGGATATGCCTCTACAACAATATTGGGAAGGACAACAAAATAAAAAAATAAAAAAGAAATGATTCATGTAACTTATGTAACTTATTGGATAATGATTGATGTTTATGTATAGATGTTTTATTTATGTTCTATTGAATGTTCATGTTCATGTTCTAATGAATCTTATGTTTCAATTTTAATGTGAATTTTCTAATGAAACTAATGCGTTATTGAATGTTGTCATGTGATAATACATGAATGTTATATTTTATTAATAGAATAAATGAATTTTAGATGTTTGGGGGGGGGGGGTGGGCAAATGAGCTTCCACCTTCACATGGTTTCCCTTGATTAGTAGAGAATATTAAACTATTCTTGAAACCAAGTGAGGCTCAACATTAACTTATAATTGCATGAGACCTAATGTGTGAATCTCTTGGTTTTAGGCAATGCAGAAGGATGCCATAGTCAAACTCATTTATTTATGAAATTTAGTTGCAGTGTATGAAGTATTCAAAAGAATGGCTTACTATGGGATTGCCTCAAATTATTCATCTCTAAGGTATTCTAATATTTCTATTTATCTGTAATCATGTTTAATTGCATTTGATAACTTTTTTTGTAAATTGGGAGACATGAAGAAGAATTTGAATAATGGAAACAAATGATTTAGACCATTCTAAAGTATACATTGATTCATGAACTATTCTCATTATTTCTTTTGAGTGTGGTGATATGTTGAACAATATTACAGGGAGGAAGTAGAGGATCCTAAAGTCTAGTCAAAGATTTGTCTTGAAAACATGGCCGAATTAGCAAAGGAGGCCACCACAATACCCCATGTACTTGAACCTAAATTTCATTTTTTTGATAGTGAGAAACACTAGTCTCTTCATAATTGACTCATACTATGTGTTCTATATTACATGCAATGCTTAATGAAAAAAGTAGGTAACATTTATAATTTCACAATTTATAATTGTTGTTGCAAATTACAATATGCAAAAGTCAAATTTCATTAGCTACATCTCTAGATAGGTTTATATATAATATCTATTGATTTCAGTGACATGCCCTTGCTTTACAATTTTGGTGCGATGCCCTTGCTCTACAATTTTGGTGCCATGCCCTTGCTCTATGATTTTGTTTTCATGTTGTGCCATTTCTCTATGATTTCATTTTCATGCCCTATCTCTCTAATTTTCTTCAAGGGAGCTATGTAAATGTTTGTTTCTTTTTCCATCTAAACATGTGTCTCTTTATATTTCCTTTTGAACATGTGTATTTATAAATCTTTTAAAAGGTGCTTATTATATCTTAGCACAACATAAAAATTGATCTAGTTGCATACATATTCAAAAATCTAAATAATAGAACAATAAACCTCACTCAACCTATGCTAAGTGACTTACATCAAGATTCTCCACAAAAATAGTGGAGATTAGGAAAAATGGGCAGAGTTTGCAAGAAATTTGACAAAAACATATCATAGAAAATATTTTTAGAAAGAAAATAGCCATAACTAGTTAAATGGATCTAGTTTCTAATTCACTTGGTTGATTACAAATTCCTATAAAGCTATCATAAGATTAGGTTTAATAAAATGAACAATCAATCGTTCCCAACTAGCAGGATAAAATAAAATTTTCCAAGGTGATAAAATTGCATATGCAAGGAATTGAAGAACAAATCCAGTGAAGAGTTGAGTGTAAGGAGTTGAAGAAGCAATTTTTTCTTATGTATAAATGTAATAATCACAAGGCTCATTCCCTTGTAGAAGCCTCTGCCACAATGACATTACCTCTAAACCATGCAAAGGATGTTGAAGTGGTTCCCAACCTGAAACACTTATAAGCATTTGATATTTGGACTGTAAATTCTCAAAGACACTTGCAAGTGATTCCAATGTCATAGTATCTACTGCAACACTTTCCTGGATTCTATATAGTGGCTCCGAAAATATCCTCTATGTTGTCTAGCTATTATTTTTGTGATGTAGTCTCTTTCTAAAAATACTCCTTCTCCTTCTCTTTCTAAAGCTTCTCCTTCTCCTTCACTCTCCTGCCTTAAATTTTGATTATAAAAATTCTAAACATCTACCTCTACCTTATCTAAAATCAACTTTATATTGTGTTGTAACTCTAGCATAGGTGTTTGATCATTGATAGCTTTCACTTTAGCATTCAAGTTTTTAAGATTGGTCAACACCCTCACTTATAGACCTCTCACATCAAGCACTTTCTATACTATTTCAATGCCATGCTCTTACTTTTGAGATAACAGTTCTTCATGTGCATTTTCTTATAAAACATTAATTTTGTTGAACAATTGTAAACTCTTAGAAAGTGCATTATTTTTTCATGTATGTGCAAAAAATTAGTCAAAATGATTTCATGTATGTCAAAATAAAAAATAACATTACCATTGGATCACATAATAATGAAGTAATCAACCCAATTAATCAACAACTACACCAATTTAACTATTGTTTAAAATGGTTATATGTCTTGCACCTAGGTTACTCTATGATCTTGCCTACTTGGAGTATAGTCATTATCTCAATAAAGAGCAAAAAACTCATGAGATAGACAAGCTTGTATCGATAAACATCAATATATATTATATCAAACTCCATAAAATCTGCCATCATAGAAGAGGTATCTCTCTGAATAAATTTGATCTTTCTCTTAACTAGGCTCTAATACCATGTTAAAGATCCCATTTAAGACCTAAATTCTGATTAGTCATCAAGTCTAAAATCACCAAACATGTCATGAAAGGATATCTCTTAGCTTTGAGAAATTGGAATAAGTATGCTATGATGGAGACATGTCATGAAAGGACATGTATCCACAATGTGGAGCCATATCTGTTCATGGCATGGCTTCACTATTAACTAATCAAATTGTAACAATGGCCTAGATTAGATTAGTTAACTTTAACCAATATTATTACAATATCAAGTTTTTGATATGCATAGAAGAAGAATGGATAATATACCCAATCCCTTTCATGTATCAACATTATTGTATTCGATCCTTTCTTGACCGATTCTATGCATGAATATGAAATCATTACTCGATACGTTACAAATAAAGGATACCAATCATGACTAAAATAAGAATACCACATTTTGATGTTTAGTCATTGTGCTAGCCTTTGATATTTCTAGAAATAATTATTCTTTGGTGACTAGCATTATACCAAACCAATCACAACAATAATGGATTTGATACCAATATGATGCAAAGGAGATTGTGGTTTAACTAACCAGGCACATTTTTTCTTAACAAGGTCTTAATGACCATCCACTAATCTACTCAGTAGTGGCCTTCCTAAGGTATCTAACAAGACAATCCAACAATTCTCGATAGAGTTACAAACTCTTCAACCAAACAAACTAGGATATAATAAAATTAGAATTCCTCATAGAGAATGAATGTGTTTATATGTTACTTAGAACCAACATGTAACCATAGATACTTTGGTTCTTGTCCATAAAAAAACCCACAATCCAATTTCCTATAGTAAGGGCTAAAAGAGTCATGATAAAATTAGCCCTCAAAATCCTAAATGACCCCCAAATTAAATTGCATATTTACAAACTCTTTTCAAGCTATGAAATAGTATCAAAGAATGGGAATTTGGTTTTTCTCCTAGCTCCCTTCACCTAGATTGAGCAAGATTAGGCCTGATTTGTAGATTTAGGACCAACTCGAATACATCCTTTTGGCAAGGGGTGAAATCATTTTTTAGAAAAAGAGTGAGCTGATTGAATGCTTTGGTAGGCATACATGCAATATGGATACATGTGAACTATTTTATTGAATTCCTAGAAGTAACAAATACCCATAGGATGAAACGATTGCAACCTTTGCATAAAATGTTTTTTGAGAATTCCTTAGGATCTTTGATTTTCCTAAAATATTCTTGATATACGTCCATACAAAATGTTGAACCATAGGTAATGTGTAGGCTATTTAGTAGAAAGTCAAAAGATATGGAGATCTAAAACTTGCACATCAACTATATGTAACCTATATGATAAAATGCCTAGCAAAAATATGGTAGCATAGATAGAAACACATTTGTTCCATTTGACATTTTACAAAGAGTAGTCATCTTGAGAAATGACAAGAACTAACTTCAACATTTGCGCAAAATGGATTTGTTGGATTGATTTTAGAAACTTTTGAGTTGTTTCACATAAACATCCGTATGAAGTGAAAGTGACTTACATATGGCATTTTTTGTGAGGTTCAAAAAATGTGATTAAATATATCAAATATGTTACTTGTAAAATTTTATTACTACTTATATGTTTCTACTGTGATCTTTGAGTTGGCTGTTAAACTTTTGTAAATTTTTTCATTCCCAAAAATTTTGATTGGAGTTTCTTGATTAGATATTTTTACATTCTCCGTTAGTTGGGAACAATTTCAAAAAAAAGAATTTATTTTCCACACTTCAACTAATTGTCTACATGAATGTACATTTGTTACCTTCTCTTTAATTTAAACCCTTCAATTTGATTACAAGATGAACCAAGTTGATGAAACAAGCCAAGTGCAAATTTTAGATCTATTTTGAAGTCTCTACACTTGGTATTATATTTTAAAAATACCATCAGCTAGAAATTGACATTAATTCTCATGAGTAGAACTATAAGTCCATAAGTCCAATTCATAACATTGACCTTCAAATAGTTATCAATTTTAGTCTTGAAGATATACTTAACATTTCTTGGATCCATAGTGAAAAGGAGTTTGAAACCTATGGGGCTCACCTTGAATGTGGGCATTTCCTTTATAGGTCTATGGTCCACAAAAATAGTTTTTAAAAAAAAATTTATCAGCAAGCTATTGCAATTTCGATGACACATACGAAGGTATGGCATTAGGCAAATAACATTTCCATCACATAGCCATCACATTTGTGACGATAGAATCTGATGGATTTTTGTCACACCCTTGGCATTACTGTCACACACCATCACAATTATGATGATTTGGAGAAACTGTTAGATGTTGTACTTGGGATGGTAGACTTTCGCAAGTATGCCAATATGATGGTGACCTTTTCACTTGGTCTTCTACCAATTTGGAACCACTTTGGGCATCAAAATTGCAATTGTAGAGCTTGCTATCACAAGTTACGATGCCAAAGTCTTGTGCTCGTCTGATGAGGTCTAATTTTGTGTTTTGTCACATGGGAAATAATTGGCCATTGCAATTGTGATAGCTTGCCATCATAATTTAGGTCCATAGGTAGTAGTGATTCCTCTTGTGCAGGTGAGGAGATTGGGGAGAATTTAGTAAAGGACATTCAATGTTTGGTTGCACCTTCCCACACTAATATGAATTGAATAGATCATTTTTCCTAATACTCATATCAAATTTTGCATTTTCTAAGAGGGTGACATTTTAAACAATTCATCTCTTTCCTAAGTTCATGCGAGTAGATGAACAAGGAATTCAATAGTGAAGGCTCTTGACATTGACATCATCATGAAATAGTGAGGCTTTCCTTGATCATGGCACTTTCCTATAAGGTTTATTAGTATATTGATGTCTCAAATCAACAAATATTGTGTATATTGATCATTTTATCAATTTAATAACAAATATTAAAACCACTTGCAAACTAATTAAACCAAAATAATTTTAACACATTGGTAGATAACAAAAAATGGTGAAACCCAAGAGTTAGGCCCCAATACAAAACACCTTCGTAAAATTATCATTTCTGTGTAAAGTCAAGCTACAGTATTTTTCCATTGAAGTAAAAAATGTCTCGATGATCAATGATTTATAAGATCTATGTAGCCTTCTTTGTTAACTCTTAGTTTGAATGCCAATATTTTGGTCCAAACATGAGGGTTGATCAATACAAGTCTAACTTAAAGAACATCATCTATCTGAAACAAGTCACGTAACAAGGTGGCCTGACTAAATTTTTTTTCAAACTCAAACTCCAAAAATTTGGAGGAAATCTCTAAAAAGCTTCATTGCATTGATTGAATTCAAATTGGATCATTCTAAACTCATTTTTAGCTTTCCTACAAACTATCACTTTTGTGCTAAGAAGCCATGAAGCTAGCTTTAAAAAACTGACAAAAATGCCTGATTGGGTCTTAATACCTAACATTCATCTTCTCTAGTCCACATAATCTCACCCTATGAGATATAATCTCATGATGAAATCAGGGTTGGAATTTATTAAGTGTCAAAATTTCCAACTTCAAACTATCCTGCAAGTGCACTTGTTAGAAACAAATCATTACATTTGGATTTGGCTTAGAAAACTAGTCAAACAAGCACTTGGGAATTTGTAACTTTGAGCACTGGTAGAATTTGATATGCAGAGTATAAATCTATATTTTGGGCTCATGAGAAATAACTGGGTGCATTTAGCAAGCCAACAAAGTTTTCTTTCAGGAATTACAGAATTGGATTACTGCTAAAACAATATTTTTTGCATAGGGAATGACTTTGAGAAAGTGCACAAATAGAATCATCAAGGCTTGAAAATTGGTACAATTGGAGTTTTTTTAGAGTGAAACATAGTAGTCCATTTGGTTTAGACATATTTATCTCAAATTCAAAGTTATAACATCTCGAACAGGGCTACCAATCAATCTGCAAATTTGATTAGCAATCAAAAGTTAGAAATCACATTTGGAATGACATTTGCAAACTGATCAAATAGATGCTTCATAGGATAAAAAATAGAAAATAGCATGTATTTGACCCCTAGAATAAAATTGAGAGAATCTATTCAATAGGGTTAACTAGGTCAAATTTATTCAAGGTCAAACAAGGATTCTTGGGTTTTTGTGCAAAATGCAACAACATGACAAAAATAAACAACTGACTTTGGGGAAATCAAAACCCTATGAAAACATGTCAAAATGATTTGAAATATGAAACATAGATTCTTTGTTATGCATAATAAGAATTCCCAAAGTATAGGGTCATGACACTTAATTAGGTAAAATATATTCAAATGAAAACTATCACTATGAACATTGTTTGACACTTCGACAAAAATGCACACTTGACAAGTGCTCAAAATGATACCTCGCCAAATGATTTTGACTTTCAACTTAGTGACATTAGGTGTATGAATATATCAAATTAAAGACAATGAACACCTATAATATGTGATTGGAATCAAAAAAACATCCAGGCACATATGCATGAAAAACTCTTATAGGGGTTATTTTTGCAATGTTTTCCAAATATGGTACTAAAAAATATCTTGCATTTTTGAGTCCCAACACTAGCTCTATCTAGGGATGTGTGCCCCTTGTGAGTATGGAAATAGTTCAAATCTCTAGAAAAAGTAGACCACTCCAACAACTTTCTCTTAAACAATATATTATTTAAAGAAAGAAAAAACTACTCCTAACTGTACAAATGATGGCCTAGAGCCACCAAAACTTCAACAAAACTTCTTACCTCTATCATAAACTTGATTTTCATTTCTATCATCTTGAGGTAAGGTGAAAGCATAATTCATATTAGTTTCACCAATCACATGTACATCTTCAGTTAGCTCATTAGGCAAAAAAAATTAACCTCTTCACTTTCATAGTGCATAAACAAACTAGGATCATTGCTTAAAACTTGCTCACTATGAAAATGTGGATCAACATGCTCATGAATATCATAGTCATACTGAAATTATCCTTAACATGTGATTCATTCATGCTATTCAGTGGAAACACAAAGGACTGATAGTCCATTTGATTAAAAGAATCACACATACCATAAACTTGAAATCTCTTCTATGCAACTAGATGTGAAGAGTATATGGAATATCATTTCACTTCATTTGTAATATTATCACTCATCAAATCATATTTTCCACATTCTAAAACCTCCACACACTCAAATAATGGATTGGTCACCAAATGGAAAGAGTCATTTTGAACATGCTCACACATGAGGGGTTGATTTACATCACTGTCCTTATCAAATATCTCTTTGAAAAAGCATGTAAACATATCAAATTCATTTTCATGAGATTCATCAACATGAAAAGAAAACTCATAATCTAAAGCATAATTACTCTCAACACGCTCATCTTTATCAAATGAATCATTTGATCTAGGAACATATGAACACGGATTAGTGTCACATGCCTTAATCAAATATGATGGGAAACACTTTGATCTTTCATTACTATCAACATCAAACTTTGGGGAAGTAACTTTAGCATGAATGATATCAAATCAAACACATGTAGAAACACTTTTAATTTCATTGGAACCATTTGGATCTGATTTTTCTATTAATATAACAATAGTGATAACTCTATAAAATGCATCATTATCATAGAAGACTTCTTTCTCATATAGAGCTTCAACTTAACAACCAACATGTTGGGAAAAAAAAAGAAAAGAATTTGGGTATACATCATACCTTATAACTAAAATAGGACTTTCAATTTTAGGATTTGCATTTGATGATAAGGAAAATTTTGAATCACTCTTTGAGGCATACCCTTCAAACTCATAATCCAATAATGATGAAATCTCATCACAACTTAATAAAGACTTGTTATTAACAACTTCCACTTGGCTGGAAGCATAATTTGAAAGAAAAAATACATGTATATCACCATTGGCATTAGTACTACAATTTGAGGAATCAAAAACATTATTACAATACACCTCCTCCTCTCTCCTTGAAATTACACTTGTAATATGATTAGCTTCATACTCATCACAGGAAGTAAAAATTCTACTACTATTATATTGACCTTCCTTTACATACACATTGTCATAAGGAGAAACATCAGCCACATGTTTATCTTCTAGATGTTGATTTCATTAATCTATTTCATCAAACTGTGATATCTCTTCTTCATAATCATAAAACATACCATCCTCAAGAAATTCTTCAAATTCACAAAGACTTTCATCATTTTCACTATCAATATTAAGAGAGGCTATATAGTATCTATTTTAAAGAAAATATTTGTCCATATTTTTCATTACCTTACCAATATGCTCCACCTTTTCTAATCTCAAATGTGTTGGCCACTTAACTAAATCAGACATGAAGGTATTTAGAAACACTATGAACCATGAAGATTCTTTTGGTCTCAAAGAAAATGGAAATTCTATGACTGCCAACTTGAACCTCATATAAATTTGAATCTCACTTTGACCTTCAATATTTCCTACACTTATTCTTACCAAAGTGAGGATCTGGTCATGAAATTCTAATTTCAACATGGCAATTTCTTTATAATCACTTTCACAACTTGGTAGATCATTTCTAGATCTGAGATCTAAACCCATTTTAAAACTCATACCTCTTACTCCTAGTGTTCAAATCACTAAATAGAGACATTTCTCTTTCACCACTTAATTTCAATGAAATGAAACATACATGAAATTAGAATACCTTAAGTGTTGATGATGAAAATTAATCTACTCATTAGAGATAGTTGTGGATATGAAGTTGCTTCATTCACACATAAAAAATATATACAATTTCCACCTCTTGAAGAGGACAATGGAAATAATAGTTGTGATTTTCTTTTTAACATTTTAACTTCAATAAAACAATAGATGCATGCAACACTTTACAAACATCAATCAAGAATTCATGAATTGTCTTTTCTTGCCAAGAACTACTCACAGAGGCTTTAGATGTACCCAAAAAAATTATGAAAGTCCTTGAATCTTTTTACATAAAATGATTGCAACTGGTGTAGAGATCTTAGAGCCACCTCACACTTAGATGAAATTTTGAACATAATTTGTTACTTGACAATTTTGAACTTATGGAAAATTTACAAATCCTCAAACCACCTTTGAAGGTTTACACACTTAGAAAAGAGAAGAACACTTGACCATTTCTCGACTCTGAATTTTACATTAACACTTTGCAAGTAGTTGAACTAATTGATGATGAAATCACTTTCAGTTTTAACAACAAAATTTACATCCAACTCTCAAAGTTGTTGGTGTCATGAATAAAGAAATATAGGGAGACATGATTTTTTAGCAAGGAAATGAAAAACACATCAAAAACTTACTTTTATAGAAATTTTTTTCATGCCTTTCTTCTTGTTATATTGAATCTCTTTTAGATTCTCAAGGTTTGTCTACTAGTAGGATCCAATACAATCCCCAATAAAGTCTCTATTTTGTTAGCTAACTTGGATGAGCAAAATAGTGCTGAAATACATGACTAAAAATGGACAACTTGGTACCAGTGATTCCAACACTTTTATAAGGATTTTTTAAACCTTATCGTCAGTAGAGTCACCATTTTGTTGGCTCCTAATCTAACAACATTTGAGTAACCAAGTAGTTGAAACAAAATACATCTAAGGGTAGTTGATTCCTATGATGGATGCATTTGAATAGAACCTAGACCAAATATAAGGCTATACTCCTACACTTCAAGCTCTACAAAACCTAGGTGGGTAGACCTTAGATCCATTCAATATTACCAATGCTTAAACATGAATTTGAATCTAAAAAAAGAAGATAAAAAACAAAATTCCTCTATACTTATGCAATTAGATAGGTATGCAATAGATAGTAACATAACCTAAGAATCCACATGTTAGGCTAGGGTTACTTTCAACTCATAAAACATGAAAGAGGAAATGAATTTTTGATATTTTAAAGATTTCAAAAAATGCAATGAACCAATTAGCAAGAAAATATAGATCATGTAGCTATGATAAATGCATTTTCCATTGGGTGTTACACAAACTAAAACATACATTAAGATCCTTATGATATATCCATTTGCTTTGTAAATGAGACATCAACTTTCAATATGAATCTTCTACTCATTAGAATTCTTCCATAAGATCTACAACTTTGTCAAAATACACTAAGCATTTAATTGATGCATTAAACCAACAACAAAATATATCATGGCATACAACTCAAAAAAAATTACAACTAAGATCTGGGTTATTTGTCCACACATCTCCAAAAATTGTAAAACTCACAAACAGGGGACAAGTTTCAAGATGAAAATACTATGTTAGATACTTTGTATTCATTTATTTGAAACCAAATACATCAAAATGCATGCAATAACTCAATACAATGCATAATAGACTAGGATTGTACCTATTCCTTCTTTATTTTCTCAAAGAAATACACCCATTGTTCAAAATCAGTAAAATGGTTGAAGAATGGTAGAAAACAAGGTTGAGAACTTGCTTAAATGGTTGGGAGCTAGACCTATACAAAGAGAAAGAAAGAGAAGATATAGAAGAGGAAGAAAATCCCAGATCTAATATGATGGTGTCATTATCCACTTGAACCTCTTCTATCTATAGCAAGAAAATATCTCCCTTCCTTCTCCATCAACTAAAGAATCAAAATCTCATCATTACTAATTAAAAAACTTGCAAATATCTCAAAATGATGAGAAATCTCTTTGGAAGAATACCAGATCTCGTGAAAAAATCATTGCCAAAAATGCCACCTAATGCTGGAGAAGAAAATAACACTACTAGAAAACTCTTTACCAAGTTTGGCCCATACCTAGATGGCGACTTTGTAGGAAAAGGTATCTAACTACCATGATTGATCAACAAACAACAAGGAAGGAAAAATATTTTGAAAACCCCTATTTGAACAAATGTGAGCATAATTTCTTACCATCAAAAACTACACATGTTTGAACTACAAAAATAGATAGTTCACCTTCTTCCCTTTCCAATGGTATATAACACTTATACGTTTGAAGATTAAGGCAATAAACTCTCCTCTGAAAATCATGGATGTAGAAAAGGTTGCAAACCTCTGCATTTAAAGTTTGTATTGTATAGTCTAAACTATACAAATTGGAAAATATATTCCCTTTAAAAATTTGGGGCTCACTTGAATTTTAAACTTCGTTAATATTTTCTTGGTTGTATGTTCAACCCAAGGAATTATCCCTTTAATATCGAATTTGAAACTCCAATCTTAATTTTCCCTCTACTTTACTATGCGGTCAAACTTGGTTGACCACATTGTGAGACATGGAAACCTCTTATTGGTTCACCATGTCTTGTCATCATCTAGTCACTACCCTATAGGTGCCACATGTCACAATCTCATTGGGCCTTAGACTCTATCACTTTAACATCACTACTCTATTGACATCCATCTAGGCACTCTACACATCACTGCCACATGACACTTTCTGATTGGTCACTTAGCACACCTGTTACCTAGGCCCAATTATCACATAATCATGATACCATCTCATGATTCACCATGTCATTTGCAAAATCAGGGCATGATGCCAAGTGTCACCTTCTACCAAGTCACCTTCTTGCTTTACGTGCCTTGTGTCACCTTCATATTCATCCACTTGGTTCTGATCATCATCTGACTGCCATGTGATGACCCATCACATCAATGCCATGTGGTGTGCTCTAATTCATTTTTTAGCACACCTCATCATTTCTCTATTGCCCAGGCACTCAAACACATGTCACCCTATAACATTGTTGTGATGACTAACTAGTGAGAAATTCCTCATCGCAAGATCACAACAACTATTGATCTAGTGCAACATGGAAAAATCTAGTCGCTCTATCTATATAGACCTTCCTTGCCACTTGGTAGAATGTTGCATTTTAGTAATGAAACTTCACCTTTGCCACGTCAATCATGACAATGTGACCTTTTGGCATGTGTCAATTCTGCCACATCATCCTATCTTGAAGTGTGTACCACATGTCCTATCCTGATTGGTCCATTTTTTGATCACATTGAGAGGTTTGGTAATTGTTTTCCACTTCAAGAGTTTTGGTGAAAATTACACAACTATAACCATCCTTCTATTCACCCCAAGCATAGCTATTTGCATGTCTAAATATGCACACCTTTGACACATTTAGGTGATGTGTGTTTCTCAATAAAAAAAAATGAATAATATTTCACCCATTGAATGTGGGATATATCCCATTCATTGTCCCACTACCATATGGATCCACCCACGAGACCCTTGTGTACAGAGTTTTCCTCATTCAAAAGGCATCACTTCATATTTCAAAATAAGTTGGGCCTTTATTCCACTATTTGTTGAGTGTAAAATTTCACACAAGAAAAGGGACTCGCTGCCCATCAGGCATGTTGGCGCTCAAAATTGGGTTCTCATTTTGAGCATCTATTTGGAATTTTGAGTCAAATCAAGCCCCATAGATGCCCATAAATGCATGAGTACCCGACTGTACCTTTGAGGCCCCTGAGGTGTTTAATGTTTCTAACACCTTCCATTTAGCCCATCCACATGTTCCATGAAGTTAAATTGAGATTCTGAGACATTTTATGAAGTTTTGTTTTGAGCATTTGCTAGATCTGTATTTTCACCTATGTCAAACAACGACAAGAGGCCATGTTTGCAATTGAATATCTCACACCCAGTTATGTTTCATGATTCACCACTTTGAGAGTGTTTAGTGTCCATACTCAAGAACCTATGTTTCAGATTTTGAGTTGTTTCAAGTCCATTTGACTAAGTTTTGAATCCCTCAAAGTTGGTCTTTTAGTGTTGTCATGCTAATGAAATTAGTTCTAAATTCTAGGAAGCCCTGTTTGACATGCTATAACTTTGACCCAGTTGACCAAAATGTTGAAATTCCTTTTTTGTTGCATTGTAGAGGTTAGATACTTATTATGTTCCAAGTTTCAGCTCATGATGAATATGTTTGATCAGTTTTCAAACATGATTCCAAATGGAATTTCTATCTTTTTACAAGTGTCATAAAGTGCAGATTTGTCAGAACCCCTGTTTAGGATATTATATATTGAAATCCATGATAGGTGAGGTTGAATGGATTGTACCACTATGTTTTACTCTAAAAATACTCCTAGTGTGTTAGTTTTTAGGTCATGATGAATCTATTTGCACACTTTTCTAGGTTAATTCAATTTGCAAAAAATGCTTTTCTGACATTGTTTCCAGTTGTTAAATTCTGAGTAGCTCACTTTAACCGACTACCAAACCCATCTTGTTATTTGTCATGAGCCCAAATTGCAATTTCATATTCTCCTCATGATAGTGAACTAAATCCCCATTTTTCATCTTCCCAAGTGTCAGTTTGCCTAGTTTTCAAAGCCAAATTTGGACCCAATTTAGCATTTTTTGACATGTTTTCTTGCAGGCAATTCTGAGAGGTCAACTTTGATAGTGAATATCTTTTGACCCCAAATTTTTCATGAGACAAGATTCGATAGGGTGGAAGAATGTGGAACAAAGAATTAGTGTGTTAGATCCCAGAGCCTGGTCAGATGTTTGGATAAGTTTTTAAGGCTAGTCAAAAGAGCCTCTGGCATTAAATTGACAATGTGCAGATTAATGGTAAAATGAGCTTTAACTGATGGTTCGATGATGGAAATTTTTTCAAATTAGTATCAAGAAATCAGTGGATCAGTTTGAGACTTCAGTTGTTTGAATTTTTTTTTTTTTTTAGTCGAACCCACTTGGGGCCCGACTGAGTACTTATGACACATGCACCAATTTCATTAAGAATAGTATTATTAAATTGATTCATTGATAGGTATACTACATTAGAAGCATGAATCAATTAGGAAGGCACACCTCAAATTTGATGATGTCCTCAATTCACCATCTTTGGACATTGCATGTAACAAAATAAATAATTTGTCCAAGAACAACCAACTGGGTGAGTTGAGAGATAAGGTTCTTGATGAGTTTTGGGAAAACACCTAGAACCTACATTTGAAGTTCCATGTGTGGAAGATGTGAGTCCAATCTGACCTTTGTCAAAAGAGTTGTAGTTGTCATTGATAAATGACATTATAGCAGCCAAAAGTTACCCTATTTTGAAAAAAGACCTACCAATTGCACCAAATAGAATGGCGAACCTGATGCTATGGTGAGAGCTATAGTGGGTGTGGTGTCAAAAATTGTAGAATTGGTTAACAATAAAAGTGAAGAGAAACATGGTAGGAAGGATAAGGAGTGCTAGAAGTTAGAAGTCTTTATTGTTTGTAGTCATATTAAAATATTAAATGTTACATTCTCCTAGATATCCTTTGTGAAGTTTTGAACTTGATTTGGGCAGCTATAATTGATGAAGATTTGATTGTCTTGAGAATCCACATAACTATTCTCATCTGTCCTTACAAGAAATGATGGAGAGGATGAATTGGGATTACACTGCAATAATCTACCAAAACTAGATGGGCTTGTAACTATTTGTTTGAATTTTGATATACTGACAAAGGCTACTAACAAGACATAGACTAGCGCCATGCAAAGAAAGAGGCCAATGGGAGATGAGGATCCATAGTTATAAAAGGAGCTCCAACGCCAACAACATGAACAATATAATAAAAATGCAGCATGTTTAAATAGGGAGGAACCTGTGCATCAAGAAGAAGCATAGACCCACATTTTGAAGGTGGTTTTAGCGCCAAAGATAGTCATATTTTTATCCATCTACAATAGGGAAGCCTAGGTTGAGGGGCAGAGAAATTTGAAAAAAGAAAACGCATACAAGGCAAATTGCTAGTCAAAGATCTTACCCACGCATTCAAATTAAGAGGGAGTCCACATGAACTATGGATAATATGGCATATGAAAGGAACATGATGCCTTGTGTAGAGGAAAATTTCTCATTACTATGCTATGAATAAGGCAAAGTAAGATATCAGTTCCAAAGTAGCTCCATGGGAGAAAACATGGCGCTCTCCCTTCAACAAGAGCAGTCACAAACACTTCAAGAGGAAAGGTAGAGGCATCTTCAAAATAAGAACGAGTAAATTCATGAGTAGCCAGCTAGAATAGGAACTCCACATTAGAGCCCAATCCATGCCCAACCACAACAAATGAGTAAAGCCGCAGGAAGAGGAAGAATGTGATGTTGAAAGGAATAGGGGCATTTTTGAATCAGTCAAATCATAAATAGGGGAGTAATATATGAAACCACCAGCTGATAAAGAAGGAACCCACAAGAAAAAGAAGTTGTAGACACCAAATAGGAAAGCAAATACGTTTGAATGATTTATCCCACATTGGTTGCAGGGAGGATTTTCTAAGTCTTTAAATACAATTACACACTATAAACATAATGTGTTAATAGAAAAGGCTTTTGGAAGCCGTGTGGTGTGAGGTGGGGCCTGATGATGTCAACTGGGACAACCAAGACAAAATTTTAAATGAATAAACAACTATGTTGATGTGGCAAGATTTTCTATGATCGTGCCAAGTGTCCAAATTCGACGGTGGGTGCATGCCCATAAAACCATGTGCCCAGGAGATAAGTAATGCAAGATTGTGGGTGATCAATACATGGGAGGAGGGCCCACAGTGCATGATGATGTGGCACAAGATGAACAAACCAAATAGTGACAAGTGGTATGGATTCCATAGATGCCATGTGGCACGAGGACACGTATCATGATGGTGCTTCCCCGCTTGCATAGTCAACAACTACTGACTGTGCATGCATGAAAGCAAGTATCACGTGGCAGTGGGTCTCGCTCAGGCAATGACATGGTAGTGAAAGTTCTAGGACAAATCACAAAGCACCATGTGGCATTGGTCAAAAAAGGTTGACCCCAGAATTGGAGGATAAAGGGAAAAAATAAAATATTTAAAATGTCAATCTTTTATCATTTTTCAAAATAAGGATGCACGTCACTGAATTTTAAATTTAGAAAGGGGTTTTAATCTAAAGTTTTAATTTTAGAGTAATTTTTTTTTTTCAAAATTTAAATTTCAAAGAGTGCGGACTTGAACCTTGTAGCAGGGGGGACTGTTTTTCAAATTGATATTCTGGGGGTTTCTGAGAGGTGAACATAGCAGTATTATATATCACTAGAATTGTGAGAAGACAAATTTTCTAAATATTGTGCTAGTTTTTACACAGAACACCACTAGTTCAAGCTATAGGAGGTTTTCTTCCAGATTCCTATTGTGCAACTGTATTCAGGTGACAAGTTTAGAACTAATTTTTTGACATAGTAATGACTTGAATATGGTTAAAAGGTAGTGAAAATGCAGTTTGGGTCAAATTTTGATCAGATTCATGATAGGCCAACACAGGGGCAAATAATAATAAATAATTAATGATTTATAATAAAGTTCGGCTAGTCTATACGTGTCAATTCGAGAGTGTAAGCTTGTGAAAGGTGTCCGAGCAGTATGCTATCAAGGGGTGCAGCTTGTGATATGAGCAATTATGAATGCATCTACAACACACAAAATTGAATCTATGAAAACTAAAATAAAACTGCGACAGGAGCTTGGCTGAAATCTACTAAAGTAATTCTGGCAACAAAACATCAACAACAAAAAATGTCTTTCTACCAACAATAATAATATGATTACCTCTATTCAAAACTATGAAAATACATTAGTAATTCAAATTATGGAGAAATAATAATCATATTATACCAATGCAAATCAAATTATAAATTGCTTATAGGAACAACATGCATATCATATTAATAAAAATTAGATTACCAGCAAAAATAATCAAATCAATCATGAATTCAAAAATAACCTGATATTAATGGAATGCAAACATAACATACTGAAATAAAATTGGAAAACACACCAGACATTTCAAGAAGTGGGCCCCCTCCTTAGTCCGTCAGGTGGTGAGATTAAAAACGTTTGCGCACAAGTCTGATCAGCATAATACATAATATTTATTTCTCAGAGAAATGGTATAGAATTGTTCTCTACATCTCCATATTACATTTCTTATATAGACCAGACATAACAAGTACGTACAACAATGTATAATCTATATTCAGCTAGAGACCAACAAACTATGCAATGGAAACCATGAATATACAACTAAAATATGTGGTCTATTTTGCTGACTGTTTGAAGGAACAAATTAACCTCTTTTCACATCCTCCATCCTATTTCAATCACCAAATAATAATAGATTAGCAGCAATGCAACAAAGTTTAGTTTCATGCCAAGAATAGGCTATTGTTTTGAGCGTTCCAACGAAATTGTATTAGCTGTGGTTGCTGATTCATGGTAGAGCAGATTCTAGTTGAAATCCAAACCCGTAATAAGAAAATCACGTTTTAAAAATAGTCTCTAACTTTTCCATCTTGCACATCCTGAAGATTTTGCCACTTGGGATTGTAATTGGGCATGTTCTGGACAATACCCATGTCTCAGATTTTTGAGATTCATCCGCATCTGTTCACAAAATGAAATGTAAAACAGACTGTCCTCATTTTAGTTGGTAATTATTCCTGTTATGTTCTTTCTCAACATACTCCTTGGTCAATATTCTTGGAAGGAATAATGCTTTAATTTTTTGAAGAAATAATGAATGCTAATAAGATATAGCAATACATTTCAAAGTGGATGGAACTTTATATT
This sequence comes from Cupressus sempervirens, assembly GCA_028749045.1. Taxonomy (NCBI): domain Eukaryota; kingdom Viridiplantae; phylum Streptophyta; class Pinopsida; order Cupressales; family Cupressaceae; genus Cupressus; species Cupressus sempervirens. The sequence continues at coordinate 332,187,121 of CM053790.1, forward strand.
TCTGAAATAGCTACAGGAAGATTTGTGCTACAAATCAGCATGCTGCAATATTAAAGATTAGTAAAACATAATCAACAATGAATTTTCCATGTTTTAATCCCAAAACAATATTAAATACTACTTAATTATATTAAACTATATGCAACATAAAATGGTAAAATGGGTGGTAATGGAATGGAAATGGAATATGGAATGAGTAGGTAAGTGCATAAAATGGATTAAAATATGGTATTAAATGGGTCGTAAATGGCTCTCATCATTCTCCCCAACTTAGCTTACTGCATGTCCTCGTGCAATGATTATGATTGTGAGGTCTTTAATTTTAACTGAAAGCACTTTAGGTTTATGGATTTTGGCTTTGTCTTCACCTCGAACCATGATAACTCATATTTAAACACAAATCCCTTTATTTTCTTCACATGACAAGCTTTGTTATTTTTTTTTTCAATAGGGATATCTCTTTCAAATTTTCATAAATTGTTTCTCTTTTCTCTTTTCGCTTTTTCATTCCCATTCTTTTCAATTTTTTTCTTTTATAGTAGCATGGTTCAAAAGGGTGCATATAGGAGAAATTTATCATAATTTGCACAAGAGAGGTTTAAATGGGTGAAGTGGGAGAGATAAGAGACAAAACAAAGGCTAATGGATAGTATGATGGGTTTAGTAAGGGTGACAAATGGAAGATAATAAGGTGACATTCTTCCCCCCAACTTAAAAGTTGACCGTCCATGAGAAACAAGGAGAGGATAAAGATGAGTGTTGCATAATGATCAATATAATAAGTAATACAAATAAAGTTAAGAGATAAAATAAGGAAAAACAAAATTGATTAATTTACCAAGATGCATGTGGAGAGAGACCAAAGTGGGAACATATAACAACTCAGCAACTAGGACCACCAAAATGGATGAATCATCAAGAAGGAATGAAGAGACATATCCAAAACTGCACTGCAACACCACAAAAGACCACCATCTGACTAAAATCACCGAAGAGCATACCACTGGAAGGAACCAAAAAACTAGGAGAATGACTGCAATTGGAGGGGCCACCATCAGCAACTAAACTACTATAAATTCATATAGGAAGGAGAACATTCCACTAAAAACACCTCAACTGATCATGCAACATGTACTAGGGGTGAGGAAAGATTTGAGGATCACACTAAAGAGGAGTAGAGTTGCAAGAGTGAGCAACAGAAGGTGCCAAAAATGAAAGAACTACTGAAGCCAATGAGTGTTCCAAGAACACTAATTATTGCATTTTTTAATTTTTTGTTTTGTTTTTTTTTTTTTTTTTGAATAAATTTTGATAACGACAAGTGACTACTGGCAAGCTAGTTTTCAATCACTCACCGCTTAATGGCGCTATAACAACAGTTTTCACCACTAAGAATTTATTTGGCAGTTAACATCTACTAGAAACTAGTTTTCAAATATTAACTGGCCAACAACGCCCGAAGGTTTTCATTGTTGGGTCTTCTATTTTTGTTCTTTTTTTTTTTTTTTTTCTTTGCGATTTTTTTGTTTCATTTTTTTCAAATTTTCAATAATTGCATAAAATGACCAAAGAAATGAAATCCTAACATGGATGATGAAAAATGATACCATCCAAAGCTTAATTTTTGTCCATGACCTCACAAAAGGCACTATTGAAGCTTGATTGCATAATGAACTTGAAATGATTACCAAGAATAACCTCATCAGAACTGGAACCACAAACCACTGCACTTGAAATTTTTTTAATCTATGTATCTCTTCACCACTAAATCTGAAATTTACATGGAGAACTTGGGAACATACTAGCACACTTGGATGTAAGAACTACTCACAAGGATGATGATTCTCGTATTTCTCTATGCTGACTGAATAAGAAGACATCTCTTGAAGATATGAAACCCTATTCTTGTGAAGCTTGTGAAATATCCATTGTAGGAAAATGTAAAGTTGCGAGTAGCACACCTTCATTACCAAATACATGAGTATGGAGTGAAAACCAATAGTAGTCACTAATGTGTCCATAGAACTCCAGACAGAAAAAACTCAAGGAAGGAGTGTAGTAGCTGGCACTGTATTCAAAGTATTTTCAGAAGTGTTCTTGAATGTTCATGAATCTCATAGACCATGCTGCATATTTTACTCTAAGTGATAAATCACCAAAGACAAAAAATCTCATCTCAAGGTGTTGAACACCCTCTGCCAAAATCTACATGGGATCTTGAATAGTGAAGCACCAGTGAAATGGATATGCACCATATAGGTAGAAAACCCACATAATGTGAACAAATCAACATAGTGTTTTATTTAATGCTTGTGTAGAGAAGCATCATCAAATGGTATTGATTCTAAGATTTTCACACCACAACAAGGGACCTGTAACCATACTCTCGAAACCAAGCATATCAAGTATAGTAAATAAATATCATCCATTCAATAACTCTATCATTAAGTAGGTTATTTAGTATTTAAAATGATAGATAGACTTATTACTATGAATAGATACTTGATAGAATGGATAAATACAAATAAACTCTTGTGTTCATTTAATAACAATGCTAATTAACACAAGAACACATACCTTGAATTGTGGAGATGTCACATGTCGAGGTTTGCTAAAAGGACCAATGAGATAATCAATGAAGCTAGATTTGAAATCATCCAAGAACTACAAGATTGGAGAGATTTCCCCCAACTTAACTTCATGCTAAAAGGTCATGAAATCATTAGGATAACCAAAGGAATTAGGTAACCCAAAGAGAGTAACACATCTTTATAATTGTGTGTGCCTTTTTGAATGATATATAAATCAAATATTTCAATAATTCAATGGATGCATTCTCAAATTAATTGTTTTTTTATAAAAGCATAGGGAATTTGAATCATCCAAGGAATCAAGAAATGGATTTAGTATGTGTTATTAATGAATGATCATTGTAAGATACAAGAACCAAGAATGAAGGATATGTGGATATTAATACCTTGATCCTTGTTTAAACAAATCATCCATATTTTATTTTCCCATCTTAAGACAATTGAATGAATCAAAAATGAGGAATAAAAATCATCCACTTTTACCATTTTGGTCATTAATGCATAGAATCCCATATGATTGTGCTTAATCAATTATTGGTCCCAAATCAACAAGTATGTGAGGGATGCACATTTTAACCATAGACCTCCAAATATCAATATGTATAAGTACAAGAGTGATAAAATATAAATATTGGAGGATTTGGCAGCATATTTGTGAAATATGGAACATATATGGCTTAATACTACTTAGTGAATGATTAACATAAACATGCATACTCATGAGTCCATTAATTAAAATTGATGCAATTTGATGCATGGGCTCATTCATCGGTATGTTGAATTCACTAAGTAGAAAAGAAGAACAAAGATGATTATATTTCAATAAATAATATTGTTCTTCTAGTTTAAGTAAACCAAAATCACATGCCTTATATACATCAATATATTCCAATGTTGATTTATCAATTTCAAGCACATCATTAGATGGTGGAGGGATCCTTGAAAGATCAATATTATATGTATCATTAGCCACCTTATTATGAAGTGGTATATGAGACAATATAGTTGTCTTTGGTGGATATGGTGGAGTGGGTAGAATATGATGCGAATGACATAACAAATGTGGTAAAAAATGTGAAGGAGATAAAGTAGGTGGTAATAAGTATGACTGGTGGAATAAAGATGGTAAGGATGAATATGGCGGTTGTTGTGAGTATGCATGATTACATTCATTGTGCATGCAAGGTAGAGAAGTATGTTTTGAAGAAATATGTTGGCTTTGTAATGAATTAGATTGATAATATATGTCACCAACATAGTGCATACCTTGATCTTCTTGGGTTGGTGCTTGAGATTGTTCATCCATTATAAGGAATACTTGGTCACTTTCACCCTTATCATGGTAAGGATAAGAAATAGCTTGTACCTCATTCACCATGTTCTCATGATTGTTTGAGCATATACATTGGGCATCTTTCTTGTAGCAAAGAGAATAATAGGTGGTTAAATTTTCATCATCAAAATCACATTCCTCTAAGAATTCATCAATGATTTTTTCATGTTCAAACATAGGGATAGAATTCTCACATACCTCTGATAAGGGAAGATCAAGATAAGAAAAGATGCATTCATTAGGTAGAGAGGGTGTTAACATATCACCTTTGATTGGCATGTTTTCCCCACCAAGTTCTTCTTTTGTTTTTAAATTTGAAGGCGGGGGTCTGGGGATGGCAACCACCAATGGGGTCAAGGGGCAATGCCCTGGGGTAGTGCCCAGGCACTTTTTTCCTCTCATGGTCCTTTCAAATTTTGCATTTAAAAAAAATTTTGCACCTAAAATTGATGTACTTGAACAACCTTGAATATTCATCATTTTTAACATTTTTTTCTTCAAAATAGCTTCTTCTCTTTACCAACAATAACTCACAACAACTAGTGATAATGTAAATTTTAATAACTTCTAAAGAAACTAATGAATCTAATTTCTAAGGCCTACTTGCAAACTCTAAAACAAAACTCTGAAGCAATGCATCTATATGATTTACGCAATGCAAATTAAGATTAATTACTTAAGCAAGGCTAGCAGTTGCAAAAGCTTTCATCCTAACGCATTGTTCCTAACTCAAATCAGCAAACTAACATGCCTTTGACACCTTTCCCCGGCAACGGCGCCAAAATGATAGGCCAACACTGGGGCAAATAATAATAAAGAATTAATGATTTATAATAAAGTTTGGCTAGTCTATACATGTCAATCCGAGAGTGTAAGCTTGTGAAAGGTGTCCGAGCAGTATGCTATCAAGGGGTGCATCTTGTGATATGAGCAATTATGAATTCATCTACAACACACAAAATTGAATCTATGAAAACTAAAATAAAACTGTGATAGGAAATGTCACTTCCTGCGACAGGAGCTTGGTTGAAATCTACTAAAGTAATTCTGGCAACAAAACATCAACAACAAAAAATGTCTTTCTACCAGCAATAATAATATGATTACCTCTATTCAAAACTACAAAAATACATTAGTAATTCAAATTATGAAGAAATAATAATCATATTATACCAATGCAAATCAGATTATAAATTTCTTATAGGAACAACATGCATATCATATTAATACAAATTAGATTACCAGCAAAAATAATCAAATCAATCACGAATTCAAAAAAAACCTGATATTAATGGAATACAAACATAACATATTGAAATAAAATTGGAAAACACACCAAACATTCAAAGAAGTGGGCCCCCTCCTTAGTCCGTTAGGTGGTGAGATTAAAAACGTTTGCGCACAAGTCTGATCAGCATAATACATAATATTTATTTCTCAGAGAAATGGTATAGAATTGTTCTCTACATCTCCATATTACATTTCTTATATAGACCAGACATAACAAGTATGTACAACAATGTATAATCTATATTCAGCTAGAGACCAACAAACTATGCAGTGGAAACCATGAATATACAACTGAAATACGTGGTCTATTTTGCTGACTGTTTGAAGGAACAAATTAACCTCTTTTCACATCCTCCATCCTATTTCAATCACCAAATAATAATAGATTAGCAGCAATGCAACAAAGTTTAGTTTCATGCCAAGAATAGGCTATTGTTTTGAGCGTTCCAACAAAACTATATTAGCTATGGTTGCTGATTCATGGTAGAGCAGATTCTGGTCAAAATCCAAACCCGTAATAAGAAAATAATGTTTTAAAAATAGTCTCTAACGTTTCCATCTTGCACTTTCTGAAGATTTTTTCGCGTGGGATTGTAATTGGGCATGTTCTGGACAATACCCGTCTCAAATTTTTGAGATTCATCCGCATCTGTTCACAAAATGAAATGTAAAATGGACTGTCCTCATTTTAGTTGGTAATTATTCTTGTTATGTTCTTTCTCAACATACTCCTTGGTCAATATTCTTGGAAGGAATAATGCTTTAATTTGTTGAAGTAATAATGAATGCTAATAAGATATAGCAATACATTTCAAAGTGGATGGAACTTTATATTTCTGAAATAGCTATAGGAAGATCTGTGCTACAAATCAGCATGCTGCAATATTAAAGATTAGTAAAACATAATCAACAATGAATTTTCCATGTTTTAATCCCAAAACAATATTAAATACTACTTAATTATATTAAACTATATGCAACGTAAAATGGTAAAATGGGTGGTAATGGAATGGAAATGGAATATGGAAATGAGTAGGTAAGTGCATAAAATGGATTAAAATATGGTATTAAATGGGTCGTAAATGGGTCTCATCAATTCACTCAGTAAAAACTCAAAATTTCACCAGCATTTCATGAGGCATATTAGATATTTTGGTGACTCAAAAGTTTTCATCATTTAGAAAAAGGATATTTTCAAATTTATTACAAGGTAATGATGAAATCAAATCAGATCAAAATGGTAGAGAGAAGAAAGAGGTTTTTTAGTTGCAAGGGATTGAATTCCAAGTGGATAGATGTTAGTTGCATATCAGATTCAGGAATTCATCTTCTCCTATATCTTTCTATCTTTCATTCTTTGTAAGGGTTGGTAGTTTTCTCTAGGTAATACCAATAGGGTTACAATGTTCTACTGTGAAACCATGGATGTGATTGGTTTTGCTTCCTGTATATTGAGATGAGCTCTAGCAGTGAAGACCACATATTTGCACCTGTGTAGATTTGCATTTCATTTTCATGTATTGTTTCTGAGATATGATAATGGATGCTAGATTATGTGACATATCTTGAGCTTCATTTTGTGTTGCCAGTTTATGTATTTGGTCTTTCCAAGGATAAATACAAAAGGGGATTTACATGAATTATTTGAGTTCTCTAATTCTGTCTCCTAATTCTTCATGTGCTATTAACTTTGAGATTAAATGGATAAGGTTCATTTGGTTTAAGGCAACTTGGATGAGTTGTATGTTAGATATATTGTTGCTTTTGACTGAAGGAGTTAAGTAAATGCTTTAGTGTTTTGATAGGGTTTCTGGGTGTATGAAGGGGATATTGCATAAGAATGAGATTTGGGGATTTTAGTTGATAAAGTTGATTGTAATGAAAACAAGTTAGGTCATCTTGTTGGTAATGACTCTATGTTTTAATGGATAAGGCACTAATCACTAAATCAGATGCAAGCTGATATGAATGTCATTTGCACAAAATCTTTTATTCAAAAATAAATTCAGTATTTCATGTTTTGTAGTGGGCTGAAAAGAATTAACCCTCACTCAACTTATGAGAATTCATAGATTTGCATTTAGGTGCTGTAGATTTGTGTTGTTTCATGAGTTATTAGGAGATATAAGGGTTTTCATTTGTAGTAAATAGGTTCAAATTTATGTTTTAAATGCATTGGTACCATATCTCAGAACCTTGAGGTTAACCCGCCTAGGTCTTGTAGAGCCTGAAGTGAAGAAGGGTCAAGCCTTATAGTTGGCCCAAGACTGCAGTCAGGTGCATTCATCATAGGAATTTTCTAGCCTTAGATGCATTTGTTTGGTTTCTTGGTTGTTTGTAAAACTGTTAAATCAGGAGCCAACAAGGCGCAAAAGGAAAACTCCTTTTTATCTTTCTGCGCAAGGCATCTCTCAATGGATACCCAATTTACCATTAACATGAGCTTTGCTAGTTTTATTACTCATTAAACATTGCCTTTGAAACTAAAGACCAACGCTCAACACAGAGAAACAAATTTGTGTTGCTTTCTATGAATAAATTTCAATAATTATTAGGCCCTCTTTCTTTACGGAAGCAATGGGGATGGACACAACTATTGTGAATACTTTATGACTTCTTCTCTTATCATTGACACCTACATTTTGATTGGCACTATGGTTTCTCCATATTTCAACTTGCTCCACATAGTCCCCATATCAGATTTTGCATAGGCACCATGAGCTTTTGGAATAACACATGGAAATGCTTGTATTCCCTATGCTTTTCTTTTGTGAGCAGGTTTGGGATTAGAATTCAATAAATAGTTGAGAAGAAGAATTAAACCAATCCTTACATTCCTCTTATGTGGCTGCATGAGAAAGTTGAGAAGATCTCTATGCAAGGAAATCCTTTCATTTAGTTTCCATCGTGGCACTGGGTGATGCACATTTTAGTGTTGAGGAGCTCTCATCACATTTTTGCGTGAGAAAAGTCTTAGACTCTACAATTTAATTGGTGTTCTAGTTAAATATTAGTTCAATAATGACTCACCAACTCATAACATTAAACCATGGCATTTTACTTTATTGATGTCTCAAAGTCACATATTGTGTATATTGACCATTTTATCAATTGATTATCAAATATTGAAACCACTTGCAAAATAATTCAACATGTTGGTGGATAACAAAAAGTGGTGAAACCTAAGAGTCAGGCCCCAATATAAAATACCTTCGTAAAATTATCATCTCTATATAAAATCAAGCTTGTGGTGTTTTGCCATTGAAGTAAAAAATTTCTCTATGATCAATGATTTGTAAGACCTATGTAACCTTCTTTTTTAAATATTTTTTTTAATGCCAATATTTTGGTCCGAACATTTGGGTTGATCAATACAATAATGAAGGTTTAACTTAAAGAACATCATCTGACTGAAACAAGTCAGGTCCAAAGGTGGCCTGACTAAAAAATTTTTTGAACTCAAACACCTAAACCTTGGAGAAAAGATATGAAAACCTTCCCAATACTAATTAAATTCAAATTGGATAATTGTAAACTCATTTTTCACCTTTCTTGCAAACAGTCACTTTTGTGCCAAGTAGCCGTGACACCGGCTTCAAAAATTTGACAAAATCAATTGATTGAGGCTTGACACTTGACATTCATGTTCTCTAGTCCACATACTTTCACCCTATAAGATTTAATCTCATAATGACATCGGGGTAAATATTATTAGCTACCAAAATTTTCTACTTTAAATTGTCCTACAAGTGCACGTTAGAAATGAATAATTGCCTTTGGATTTGGCTTAGAAAACTAGTCAAATGAGCACTTGGGAATTTGTAACTTTTGGAATTGGTAGAATTTGATTGTGAGTGTATGAATCTATTTTTTGGGCTCATGAGAAATAAATGGGCATGACTGGATGAAGTTGGCTTCTAGAATTGCAAAATTGGATTGCTACTAAAACAAATATTTTTGCATATGGAATGACATTGGGAGAGTGAGAAAATAGACACATCAAGACTTGAAAATTGGCACGCTTGAATTATTTTTAGAGTGGAAGATAGTGGTACAAATGGTTCAAGTATATCCATCTCAGATTAAAAGTTATAACATCCCAAACAAAGCTACCAATCAATCTGCAAATTTGATTAGCAATCAAAAGTTAGGAATCACTTTTGGAATCATGTTTGTAAATTGATCAAAAATATTTGTTATAGGCTCTAAACTAGAACATAGCATATCTTTGACCCCTAGAATATAGTAGAGAAATAATTTCTACAATAGGGTCAACCGGGTCAAAGCTATTCAAGTTCAAACATGGCTTCTCAGGTTTCTGGGTAAAATGCAACAACATGACAATAATAAACAACCAACTTTGGGGAGATCAAAAACCTATCAAAACATTTCAAAACAACTTGAAATATAAAACATAGGTTATTTATTATGCATAATAATAAGTCCTAAAGTGGAAGGTCATGAAAATTAACCAATTATAAGATATTCAAATGCAAGCTAGCCCTTTGAACATTGTTTGGTACTTAGAGAAAAATGCAAACTCGAAAAGTGCTCAAAATGGCACCTCACCAAATCACTTGAAATTTCAACTGAATGACCTAAGGTGTATGACTATATCAAGTGATAGACAATGAACACTTGAAACATGTGATTGGAATCAAAACAAAATTTGGGCACATATGCATAAAAATCTCTTATAGGGGTTATTTTTGCAATTTTTTAAAAATATGGTACTCAAAACCCTCTTTCATTTTTTAGTCCCTACATAAAATTCATTCATTTTTTAACATTCATTAACATTAGTACATAAACACATAGCATTCAATAACATGTGAAATAAGGTATTTAAACATACCTCAACCAATTACAATTGATTTATTAGTTTTGAATTTTATTCTTACTTGAAAAAACAAACAAGAACATTCACGACAAAAAGAACATAAAAATATGATGATTCAACACAAGTGATACTAACTTGTATTTTATACTCTTTTGGCAGGATTGTTCTTACAATTTTATTTGTCAATCTCCAACTAGTTAGCATGTGTTTTGAAATTTTTTTGGTGGACTGTAATCCAAGAAAAAAGATAAATATCAAACTTGAAAAAGATGTAAGTAAATATAATTAATTTTTAAACTTTAATTTGATAAACTTATGAAGAGAACGACAATATTAGAAGAAACTATTGTAATTTGTATTATTTTCAAATTATAGTTACACATGATAAAGTTACCTACCTTTGACTTTGGGTGCAAGAACAATGGAAATGAAACATTGAATAGAAATCCCATTAAAAATCATAATTTATCTATTTTGATCTTAAGAATTGGTACAACAACCTAGTTGATGGTTAATTCCAAAACAACAATGGGAGAAGGAGAGGGTATACATATCAAAAGGGGAAGACTTTGGAGGGGCTCCAAATATGTCTCCAAGGATGACCAACATTGAACTTGACAAATTAGTGGCACTATAGGTACCAAATTACAAGAAGGTGATGGAAACAATGAAAATAATGGAGAAGGAATTGGAGAAAGTAAGCAAGATGAAAAAAGAAGGGTATTGATCAAGAGGATTAGAATGAAGATGATGAGGGGGAAGACTGAAGGTGAAAGGGAAAGAGTACTTAGAGAAGAGATGGATCCAGATGATATGAGGATGTAAAAGTTTATCAAAGTCATTAAGTCAGAGGATTACAAAGGGAAGTCTTAATGTAAGTGATATGTAGAGAGTATTGGATCGTAAGGTGGAGTTTAACCATTGAATAGAGGGCTCTAAAATGTGAATAATTTTTGGTATAGTCATAGTTTGGGAAGGTGATTGGGTATCTAACCATGTGAAGTTGGAATCTCAACTTCCCCCCCCCCCCCCTCCCCCCCCTCCAAACATAACTTAAAATTATTCATTAACATATAGCATTCATTCCTATATATTTAGTGGAAAACAAAAGTGGGGGATAAAACATGGGCATCACCTAGTCTACCCGAAATACCCTGATCAAGGCGACAAGGCTCATGATTAGAAAAAAAAATTTAAAAATAACACGTCCATATTTTAGTTAATGACAAAAATATTATTAAAAAATTATTATTGAACTTTTTTAATAATTAAGGATTTCATTACTACCTACCAGGTCAACATATTCTATGATAATAACATCATAATTCATCTTGAAGCCTCTTTATATCCTTATGAAATCTAAATTAAGGATTTCAATTTATAGAAGAAGACAAACAGTGAAGAAGATACCCTTGCAATAGAAGATCTTCAAAGATCATTAAGGTTTTGCAATCAAATTATAAGACAATATAATCTCAATTACATTAAACTGACTATTAGAATAGTGCATAATAATATTGCAATGTATGAACAAAAGTATGACTAGAATAGTTCATAATAAATTTCATCCCAATTACATTAGGCTTACTATTACAATAGTTCATAGTCAAGTTCATTCTAATTACATTAGGTCCATAAAAATTCTTATCAAAATTTTGTTATGAACTCTCAGTTCATAGTTCAAATAGTCAAAGGATGGAAATCATACTTTAGTACATACATTGCAATTTTGTTATGAAATATTAGTTCATAATTGGAAGAGTTAAAGGTTGGATATCATACTTAGAAAATTTCAATTATTATGAACTATCTACGTAATTTTGTTGTGAACTATTCAATCAACCCAATTTTATTAGGAATTGTTCTAATTGTAAAGTTTTAGACTAATGCATAATTTAGATTGTTATGAGGTATTCTCTTGTTCAATGTATGAACTAAAGTATGACTTCAATCTTCCACCATTTGATAGGAAACAAACGTGATATAACTTCTTGATGTCCACCCTTATGTTCAAACTTGTAAACAACTAGAATTAGTGATGGTAGCTAGTAGGAATGATAGGATTTTTTTGGTTTGAGAGGAAGACTTCCACCATTAACCACTATGTTTTTCTTGATATCAATACCCCATTCTTAAGCTCCCATTTTAGCACAAGTAAGAAGCATGCTAAAAATGCTATAAAATATTTCCTAATAGCTATCATCACCAATTCCATTTGTTTACAAGTTTGAACAATAACCTATACCATTTACTACATATCCCATAATCATGGAGTTCCATGAGATGATATCTCATTAAAGAATTTTGTGAAAGAATAACCCAACACCAATTTTGATTGCTAAATGAATCATTGATATCCAATATTACAACATGATTTTAGAGTGATAGATAAGAAGTTATATTGCATTTTTTCCCTATCAAATGGTGCTAGTCTTCCTCTCCAACACAATTTGTGGCACTAATACTTTGGATTGACTTCCAAATAGCACTAAGTTGCAACAAAAACACAAACCTCTAGCCTATTTGTACATGGATATATTAAATATAGGTTTCTCAAACTTGTGATGAAATGGAACTATGCATAGTGATAAATGCTAGAGTAATTATTTTGTTTCACTTATTATTTAGATCATCTTGATTTAGTTAATTAAAGTGGTTTATTACACTAGTTCTTAAGCTTGCTTTTAGGTGAATATAATTAATATGTTATATTAATTATAATGCACAAACCTAGTTAGGGTTTTGTGATTCCTTTTATAAGGATTCACCTCTTTGTAATTTTTCAATTCACTTATTGGATCATAATAGAGATTTCTCTTTGCATGTTCATAAGATGTCTCCGGCCTTTTGGCCTCCATGATTTTTTCTTGTTTCTGTTCTTTGCTTTTTCCATGTGACAGGGTTATGCATGCAAGTGTTCCTAGGAGATTAGTTTTTTACCTAATCTAACATGGTATCAGAGCCATCTTGCTGCTCCCTATTCATGTTTTGTTGAAGTGTTTTAGAAGCAGGAGTTTTTCAAGGGTTTCAAAATTTTTTAATGTGGATTTAGGGGGGACCTTTGTTTCTAGTCACTTTGGGCTTAAATGGACATCACTGTTGCATTCAGAGTGCCCAAAAACCCTAGAATCCATATAAAACTTGTCCATTTTGGACAACGTTGATCTGGGAGGCCATTTTTTTGCTTGACTAGACCGTACGACCCCCTACACGCATTACGAAGCAAAAAATTGACAAAAATCGCAAAAAAAAATATTTTTTGGCATTTTTTGCCGTGGCAGTTTAAAAAATCCTGCCAGTGGTCACAGAGACCGCTAGCAGTTAGTAGTAACCACCTGCGGTAAACCACCGGTGGTCCACTGACCGCAGTGGCTCACAGTGACCATTGTCGCTCAGTGGCCTCCGTTATCGATGACGCCTCTTGCCACCTTCGTGGCCACTTAAGGCTCTACTGTCTCCTCCACTCTGCCTCAGTGAGCTGGGGTGGCACATTTTTTAAAGTTTTTTTTTTTTAAAAATTATTTTTTTATTAAAATAATAATTTTTTCATGCATTTTCAGAGGCCCTGTTGATTTTTCTTTCATAACTTGAGCATACAGATGTATTTTTTTGATTCAAAAAATGTGTCGAAAAGATGGTTCTGAGATAGAGATAATGGTATAGGTTTTTTTGAGTTTTGATTCAATTTGGTTGCCTATTTTGGCAGTCAAAGCTGGATGTTCTATTTTGCACTTTGGGAGGCGTATCTTGCTCATTTGGACTCTTTTTTGGGCTCGCCAAATTTTGTTGGAAAGCTAGTTCTATGAGTTATTAAGTTGTAGAGGTCTTTTAACCAGATTTTGCTCCAGGTCCTTTCTTCTTTGAGTTTTGCACTTTCACACTCTAGTGGATTACTTGGATTCTACAGGTCTTAGGATCTCTTCTTCTGTTCTTTTGGCTCACTCTTCTTTCTAACTTCTGAGCATTGTATGCTTCTATTGTGTTGCATTATTTTTTCTATAAACACATTGAGATAAAGTGCCTACTTTTGCATATTTGGGATCTTGTACACCTTGTGTTTGTTTGTAGTCGCACTCAGTTATAAAGTGCCATGGGGGGTCATGATGTTTTTCCATTTTGTGCTCATCCACCTTTGTCAAGTGAATATTTCTTCCTCTACATTAGCCCATGCTATGTGTTGGTGACACCACCCTTTATCCTATGATTGTACTTCTATTGCACTATTGGTGTTCCTAATTCTTCTTCTTGCAGATGTTTCTAGCATTGCATTTCAGTGTTCCTATCAACCCTCTCCCTATTCAACATTATGGGGGGGTTCACCTATTGGCTCTATTGCTTCCTTGGTTTGGTTGAGTGATCTAGGTATTCAATTTTTTTTCCTATGTACTAGGAAGATGCAATGGCTAGGAACCTATGCATTTCAGTGAGATGGTTCATCTACTATATAGACACTCATTCATTCCTACTTTTGTAGGTCACCTCTTCAATTGATCAACTCTTCAGGCTTTGTCTTCTCTACCTAGTCATGGACTATTTCAGTGGGAGTTCTAGTAGTTTCTTCTGATAGTGTTTGTAGCTTCATGCTTCAGAGATGCTTCATGCTCTTTCTTGTTCCTTTCTTTGGGACATTTCCTAGATTGGAGGCTTTGTTTCCTTCATCTAGTTTATTTCCTTGTATTGGGTATCTGATCAGGCCTTATTGCCAGGACCCATTTTTTCTACTTTCATGGCTTTGCTAGGTTAGCTTCCTCCCGAGCTTCACTTAAGGGGGGGTGTTAGAGTAATTATTTTGTTTCACTTATTAATTATATCATCTTGATTTAGTTAATTAAAGTGGTTTATTACTCTAGTTCTTAAGCTTGCTTTTAGGTGCATATAATTAATATTTTATATTAATTATAATGCACAAACCTAGTTAGGGTTTCATGATTCCTTTTATAAGGATTCACCTCTTTGTATTTTTTAAATTCACTTATTGGATCATAATAGAGATTTCTCTTTGCATGTTCATAAGATGTCTCCAGCCTTTTGGCCTCCATGATTTTTTCTTGCTTCTGTTCTTTGTTTTTTCCATGTGACAGGGTTATGCATGCAAGTGTTCTTGGGAGATTAGTTTTTCACCTGATCTAACAATAAATTTCTGAAATATTGCTCTCCAACTAACAAAATCTTATCAAATCTAGAATTGTGTGTCTAGAAATGCAAAATTCCATTTGTATGCAAGTTCAAACAACTTATATTTAATATGTCCATTTACTTCATATCCCACAATCATGGATTTACATGAGATGAGATCTCTTTAAGGAATTCCATGAAAGAATAATGTACCTTGTCTATTCTTATGTATTTTGCATACATATCCACCAACACATCACCATTTAGTAGTTATGAGATTATCAAATAAGATGAAATAGTTGAGAAGTTAGATTGACACAATTTTTTGATGATCACATGAAATGAAATGAGAATTTTTGTACAAAGAAAGTAGAAAGACATTGTGTAGAGATGAAGGTATGAAATGGATGAACTTGGATTACTTATAATATATAATAACCATTCAGTACACACATATCATCATTCAAGATCAAATGGGCATGTGGGATTATACACAGAATTAATAATAAAGGAGAGAGGCTCGAAGGCTTACACTTGTAGAAAATATTGTCTAAAGCTTTTCTAATGAGCTTATGTGTTATGAGCTCTTCATGAATAGGATAGAACCTCAATCCAAGAGGTAGTTGTGCATCACCCTTGTCATGACTATAACCAAAGTTAAGAGACTCCATTATTGAATTATCTTCTCAATTTTCTCACAAAAACATAAGAAAAAAATGAATTGTTTCAATTATTATCCACTATATTGTTGGAAATGTAAGAGGATTAAATGAGAGGGGAGGGGTGAATGATTAATTACCACAAAAAATAGATCCAAGTACCTTAGATGTCAACACAAACTTTTACTTCTTAAACCAAATACTTGCACTACTCAGTTAGAACTTAATATTCACTATAACTCAGTTAGCAAAGAAATATTAAGATATTAATGTGTAATACCTTTAATATCTTAGTTGAAGAAACATAAACCGTAAAGAAAATTATGCGAATTCATGAGACACCAGGATTTAACATGGAAACCCAATTTAGGGAAAACCACCAATGCAACTAGTCCCTTCTAAAATGAGCCATATTAGGAGCCAACCCGGTTAAAGTTACAAAAAACATGGTTAAGTGTGACCTTATTAGAGGATTTGAATTAACTTATTAGGAGTGGCCTTGTTAGAGGTCTTTAGACACTTCAATCAAGAAATGCTACCTTGTTAGAGGATTTACAAAATTACTCTTAAGTCAACTCTGCTAAGAGATTTCTTCACTAGTACAATGGTTAGAAAGCAACAATAGTTTGACCTAATTGATTCAAAGAAACTAACTTTTCAAATTTAGATTACTATTTTTGCTTAACCTCTGGATCCTTCTTGATCAGATGTTTCCTTGTAGCTTGACCTTCACACTTTCTTTTCCACCTTGTCTTTCCTCACATATGCATCCTTTTTATTCAACTTCTATACATCCGTTAATACCCACAAATTGACCTTTCTTACATATCACAAGTCAATAAAAGTTGGCTTGCAAACCCTTTCAAAACATCAATACACTTCCATTTAGTCATCTTGTATTAATCAAATAATTAATAAAACTAATATGTTGTTTGTTGGCTAATACTGGACAAAACACTTAGTTAATACTGAAATTCCTTCAATGAATGACCCAACATGGTTAACACTAACTTTTGACTAAACAAGCTCAGCTAATACTAACTTTCTTCATTAATAGACATAACTTAGTATACACTAACTTCTACTTCATTGACACTGTAATCACCTTTGGTGCCCAAATTAGCTTGAAATTTGTGTAACATCAATGACAATATACAATTGGATAATTGTATTCAAGAATCTCCCTCTTTGAAATTGATGGCAACACAACATGTCATTGCGCAAAGAGAATTTAGAGCAACAAAATGATTCATAAGATTTTATAATATCCTTAGTTTGATTATGATTCTTCATCCACAAGAATTCAATTTTAGATTCTCCCTTTGACATCTTATCTTTAGACTCTGTCTGAATCAACTCTCCCTGTTGTTCTTGTACAAATTTGTTTCTCTAAATTTTTGAAATGACATCAATGTCTCCCTATTTGACATCAAATTCTAAAGATTTTATTCAAATGAATTTTTAATGTATCTAATGTATTGATTCATATGCAATATGCTCTAATTTTTTTGCATCAACTTGATAGATATTCAATACAGTTTGGTTGATGCATCACTATATGTACTTTAGTGTGCATCAGATAGTGGAATAACCCCTAGCTTACCACTTAGATACATAAATTCATCCTTGGGTAATGGCTTGGTGAATATATTAGAAATTTGTTACTTGGTGTTCACATATTCCAATCTCACCTCTTTGTCTTGAACCAATTCCCTTAGGAAATTATATTTGATTGCAATGTATTTTGTCCTATAGTGCATCACTAGATTTTTGGATATATTGATTGCACTTATGTTATCACAATAGATAACTATTGGTTCCTTGATTTCTTCATTCATTCTTGACATCAACTACTTGATCCACATAATGTTAGAACAATTAACTACTGCAACAACATATTCTGCTTCTGCTGTGAATTGAGAAATATAATCTTGCTTCTTACTTGGCCAAGACACTAGCCTTTTTCCAAGAAAGAATGCTACTCTATTAGTACTTTTTCTATCATCAATTCTTCCTTCCCAATTTTCATCAGTGAAGGCTCTTAATTCAAGATTTCCTCCTTTCTTGTACCATAACCCATAATCCTCAATTCCTTTTAGATATCTCAAAAATTCTTTTGACTGTCATCATGTGATTTTCTTTAGGATTAGCAGACAATCTTGAAACTATGCCAACTACCAATGCAATACTAGGTCTTGTGTGAACCACATATGGAAGTTTTGTCAATCATTGATTTATACAAAGTTTGGTTTACCTCCTTTGAGAGTTTATGTCTAATAGACATGGGTGTACCAATTAGTTTGGAATTTACTATTCTAAATACTTTCAATGATTCCCTGATGTACTTTGATTGAGTGATAAATATACCATCCTTCATTTGATTAATATTTAGACCCACAAAGCATTTGATTTCACCAATCTTAGTCATTTCAAATTCTTTCCTCATTTCTTTAGAGAATGATTTGCATAAATTATCATGTCCTATGAATAATATATCATCTGGAAATATAATGAAATATACATGTCCACAATATCTTTCTACACCAATTGGGCCATAAAGATCTGTGTGAACTAGTTCCAAAACATCTTCAGAGTTATAGGACTTTCTTTTGAAACTCGTTTTACTCATTCTTCCAATTTGACATTATTTGCACATGCCTATCTCATGTTTCTTTAGATAAGGTATGCCTCTTAATCTATTATTATTTCTTATGTTGAATAGGTTATCAAAGTTAACATGACACATTCTTTTATGTCATAGCCAACTTTCTTCAACTTGAGCTAATAAATAGGTGCTTTCATTGAGATCTAGATAAAAAAATTTCCTTTAGTTTGATTTCTAGTTCCAACTAGTTTTCCATTTCCATCAAATAGTTTGTCTTTCCCATCCATGAATTCAATTTTGTATCCTATATTGTTTAGTTGAGCTATCCTGAGTAGATTATGTCTTAATCCTTCAATCCAATAGGCATTCTCACATTTGATTTCATCAATCAATGCAATGGTACCTTTTACTTTTACATAACATGGTTCACTATTCCCAAATCTAGCACTTCCACCATCATAGTGTTCTAAATGTTCAAATTTTTCTTTTATCACCAGTCATGTGATGAGAAAACCACTATCTATGATTAACATGAGAGATAAATGTCATCTTTTCATTTTCCTCATCATTAGATTTATCTTTGAAAACAATATAAACTAATTCATCTTCATCATCATCACTAATAGAATCTTTTGCAATATAACATGATTTCTTACCTTTTCCTCTGAAGTCCTTGTAGCTTTTGAAGTCTTTCTTGCCTTTGAATTTGCTGAACTTCCTTTCTTCTTTATCTTCCTTGTTTGAACATTTAGTTGCAATGTGTCCAACTTCATCACATGAGAAAAAAATCAATGGAATCTTTACTTTGAATTTTTCTTTTCCCTTTGTTTCTCTTTTTGCTAGGAGAGCTTCAATAACTTTTGGGTCCTCATCACAATCCTCTTTATCTTCACTATCAACTTGTTTGAGTTCCCTCCTTTTCTACCAAGAGTTAGTTTAGCTTTGAATGTAGATTCAAGATTTTTGGAAGAAGGAGGATAATTATTAAAATTGTCCAACTCAAAAGAATCCAACTTTTCCACAAGAGTATCTAGGGTTAGATCATGTGCAGGATTGCATCTTATCTCTTGAATAGATAAAACTCTAATTGTATAAGTAGGAAGAAGAGTTATTAGTACCTTTTTTATTACTATTTCATCATCAATTGTTCCACCCAAGTCATTTTCAATCAATAAAATTTTCCTCTAAAGATTTGTGCCTTATCTCTTTGCACATTTTTGTCACCTCCAAAGACTTTCTTTAGTTTTTCCCACATGTCAAATGTAGTAGGAAATTTTTTGACTTCATCAAATTCAAAATAGTTCAAAAAGGATGCAATATCAATAATCATAATGTTGTACTCATTTTCTTCTTTTAATTTCTCCATAAACGTTGGCTTGGGTGTGCCACATATTTTTTCTCCAAATAGAATACACCATCATCATTGATGCTTAATATATGAAGCATCATCAAATATTTCCATGCTAAAAAGTTTTCTCTATTAAGTTAAGGAATTTCCCTTCTATAAGACACCATGATCTTTAGCTTAAGTCTTAAAACCTTTTCCTTAAGCACCAATGCTCTGATCCCAATTGTTGGAAATATAAGAGGAGTAATTGAGAGGGGAGAGGTGAATCAATTACCACAAAAAATAAATCCAATCCCATTAGATGTTGACATAAATTTTTATTTCTTGAACCAAATACTTGCACTGCTTGGTTAAAAATGAATATTCACTATAACTTAGTTAACAAAGAAATCTTAAGATATTAATGTGTATTAACCTTTAGTAACTTAGGTGTAGAAACATAAACCATAAATAAAATAATATAAACATATGAGACACCAAGATTTAATGTGGAAACCCAATTTGGGAAAGACCATAAATGCAACTAGTTACAAATTTTCACTCTTTTGAAGTAAGACCTGTTAGGAGCCAACCTTCTTAAAGGTTACAAAATACATAGTTGAGTGTGATCTTATTAGAGGATTTGAATCACATTGTTAGGAGTGGGCTTGTTAGAGGTCTTTAGACACTTCAATTAATAAATTCTACCTTGTTAGAGGATTTACAAAATGATAGTTAATTCAACTATGTTAAGAGATTTCTTTAGTGCTATAATGGTTAGAAAGAAACAATAATTTGACCTAATTGATGAAATAACTGACTTTGCAAATTTAGATCACCGTTATGGCTGAACCTCTAGATCCTTCTTGATTAGATGTTTCCTTGTAGCTTAACCTTTACACTTTCTTCTTTTCCTTGTCTTCTCACATATCCATCCTTTTAATTCAACCTCCATACATCCTATAATCTACACAACCTAAACTTTCTTATATATACCATAAGTTAGGAAAAAAAGGCTTGTAACCCCTTTCAAAACATCAGTAAACTAGCATTTATTCATCTTTTATTAACCAAATAATTACCAAAAGTAATCTTCTATTAGTTAGCTAATACTGGGCAAAACACATGATTAATACTCAACTTCCTTCAGTGACCAACCCAACTTAGTTAACACTAACTTATGACTGAACAAGCTTGACTAACACTAGCTTACCTTACTAACCAACCTAACTCAGTTTACACTAACTTTTTCATGGCTAACACTATAATATCCTTTGGTTCTAGACTAATCTTGTCTTATACTAACCATGCTTTGTTAAAGCTTGAAATTTTTGTAATATCAATGACAATTTACAATTGGATAATTGTATTCAACATACATAGATTAAGGAAACCCTACCCAATTTTATAGATGCCCATTTAGACTTTTGTAAAATCTTATGGGTGGGTTGTGGGGAGATGTTGTTTTGATTTATTATATGCATTTTAGAAGAGGTGGGAAAATGAAATTGTTTGAAACTTGATCTATGTGATTTGAAAATGAAATTTCCTAGCTTGAAACCTAATTTTATTTGAAAATGATTTTTTTTGAAACCACATAAACTTGAAGTAGTACACATACATATACATATACATATACATATACATATACATATACATATACATATACATATACATATTGTTAGCCTCAAACGATGATGAAACTAATAATGCTATGAATGTATTTGAATGTTTTATATCAATTATTATGTTTTCATTTATGTCAAGTCTTTGTTGGGTAGGAATTATGCTAATTCTATAGAGAGCCATATCATTTGATTGATGAAGAGGATTTGAAGAAAGTATGATGTTGTCATAGTTGATAAGTATGCTAATGTAATGTTGGTTTAATTGTTTTGCAATCATGTAATCATATAATCTAATGATGAAGTATATGTATTCACTAAGCTATATAATCTACACTACGTAACAAGGTGAAATAATGAATATAGTCTTTACCAAGTGACTATAGTTTTTACCGAGTGTTTTAAAAAGAGAAGTTAAAGTTCAGAGTTATTTGAGTGGTGTATTACTCAAGTGAAACACAATGTTCACTAAGTATGAGCTATAAGAAAAAGTTAAGAATGATGAGATCTAAAGTTGACTTTTGATGAAAATAAAGAATGTTCAAGAAGTTAAAAGGCAAAAGTCAAAGTTAGGTACAAGATCTATTGCTAAAAAATAAAAGTATTATATAATGATGAACATTCATGCAATATAAGGATGAGTATAAAGTTCAATGAAATCTATTTTATAAGTGACTAAATACAATTAATCTAAGATATATGGATGTACTTAGGTGGAAAAACCTAAAGGGTTTGGAAGTAGAAAGTTTACTATTTAAGGAGATGTTTGAGAAAGTTTTTGGTTGTTGATCGTTATTGTTAAGTTGGTGATTTGTGCAAAGAAAAGAGAAAGAAAGTAGAAAGGTGAACCAAGAAGGGAAGAAGGGAGATCAAATAGAGTTAGAGAAAAGTGAAAGCATGAATAAGTGAATCATTCAAGCAAATATTAGAGGAAGAAGATAGAGAAAAACATAGATCTGAACAAGAAAGGTAGTGCTAAAACCTAACAGGTCAATTTACTACTACTTTCTTACCATTTTAGTAGAAAACTCTCTTAACTCAGTGGACCTAAAAATTATGTGAAATCCTATATGGAAACACCAATTAGTGATGTTTGTAAGTCATTTAGAGTAGGAAACTCTTTAGACAAGATCAAAGAGTGATAAGGTCTAAATGATCTTAATGTTAAAACCCTCTAACAAGGCCACATTAAAAAAGTGCACATAACATTTAACATGGTTAGCTCCTAGTAGAGATCACTTCAAAAGAGTGAAATTATTTGGGTTGCTGGTCCTAGGTGTTTTTTCCCTTTACAAGATTTTAATGTTAAATAATGGTGTCAGATATGTGATTGATTTTATGATGCAAGTTGATTTTCATTGTATTTACTTAATACTACAACTCGACAATAGTAAGATAAAATCTAAATACTATTTATGATACTCAATAATAATGAAAACATTGAGATAGAATCATGACATTGAATGAGATCACCAAGTTATTTCTTTTGAAGTTTATCAAGTTTGAATTGGTACTAAAGTGTTTTGAAGGCCTATAGGATATCTAGACATAACTAATACACTCCCCCTCTTAATTATCTAACAATTGGTATTGAAGGAACTTGACCTAAAGATGCAAATGTGTATAAGAGAGAGGTACCAAAGATGAAAAACAATAATTTATCCTCATGGAAAAAAATAATGAGGCTATATCTATCTAGAATTTGTGGCAATGTTACATATTGGCTGGATAATTGTAAGAATTTTCCTTAGGACAAAGTTCACCCAAGACCAAGGAACTCAAACACAAGTACAAAATAGACTAGAATATGATCAAAATAACTCTATAGTATTCAATTCAATGTCCAAGTATACTAGGAGTACTTGTATATAAAGGCCTCTAAGATGCATCTAGAATGCCTAGGAATCAACATCATGATAAGTCATACAACCAAGCACATGTCCACCAGATGTGGGTTATCCTCTATTAAGCACCAAAGTAAGTGCCATGATGGGAGGATAAGCCTAAAATGGTGTAACATAAAAATTTATGTTGTATACACCATGTGTTAAATTAGGAGTGCAAATAATTATGTTGTCTACATGACAACTCAGTGAATGATACAAACTTTAGTGTTGTAGACACCATGTGCTAAATTAGATTTGCACACTTCTATGTTGTCAACATGACAAATCATAAAGATATGCAAACTCCCAAGTGTCTCACAAAATAAATAATAAAATAATGAAATATAATAAAATAATGCATTAACCTAAGTAAACTTAAGTAAAGAGTAAATAGTAAATATCTATTTACACCAACACCCCCTCCTTAAATGCAACTTAGGGGAATGCACTTAAGCTTACGAATGAATGATGGGTCTCGACTACAAGGCCATGTTAGGTACCCATGTAAAAAATTAATTCTCTACATACAATTATGCAATACAATCTCTCATAAAGTGGAGAAGGAGGGAAAACCTCATGGGAAAAACCATCCTCCAAAAAAGAGAGATAAGTACAATAAAGAAGATGAGAGAAAAGTTAGATGAGGAAAAAATCGCTCCCAGAAGAAGAAGATAGAAGTCAAGGGACTCCCCTTTTAAAAACATTCCACACCCCCAAGAGATCTTGCAAATGGATATACTTGACCTCAATGAAGGGTTTGGTGAAGATATCGACAACCTACTCTATTGTACGACAATACTATAGTGCAATGATCTGCTCATGTATAAGCTCTCTAATGTAGTGCATATGAACCTTGATGTGCTTTGTCTATTGATGTTGAACTAGATGCTTAGAGATCTTAATAGTGATTTGATTTTCATAATGAATGACTATAGGATTAGGTAGATCAAATCCAAACTCCTTCAAGATGTGCTGTAACCAAAGAGCCTTAATAGCTGCATTGACAACTCCTCGATACTTAGCCTCTACAAAAGAAGGAGCAATATTATTTTTATTCTTAATTTGCCAACAAATAGGGCTGAAACCAAGATGAAACATGTAACTTGAAGTGAAATTGCGAGAATCTAAGTCCCCTACATATTCTGAGTTTGTGTATCCAAGCAAGTGAAATATTGTACTTGCTACATTATGTATCCCATGTGTATTTGTACCCTGTATGTAGTGCAAAATGTGCTTAGTAGCCTTCCACTGAAGCTCATGTGGTTCTTTCATAAAGCATGAAACCATGCCAACTACAAAAGCTATATTAGGGTGTGTATGTGTCAAGTAGATAAGGCTCCCAACTAACTATCTATACAATGTAGCATCAACAAGTGGAGTGGTACACTTGGCCTCTAGATTGACACCTAATAGAAAGGGAGTAGGAGTGGGTTTGTAGTTATTCATGTGAAATAAAGAAAGCAAGTCAAGAGCATACTTGGGTTGTGAAAGTTTGATCCCTACTAAAGAGTGTGTGATCTCAATACCAAGGAAGTAATGTAGCAAACCCAAGTCTATCATAGAAAATCTATCTTGTAGAGAGTTCTTGACACTAGAAATGATGGATGAAGTGCTCCCTGTAATGATCAAGTCATCTACATAAAGCACTAGTATCAAGTGTGAGTCATCCTTTTGAAGAATGCAGACATTCAAATCAGAATGACACCTAGTGAATCCTACTCAGAGTAGGAAGGAATCCATTTTGGCATACCAAGCTTGAGGAGCCTACTTAAGACCATAAATAGACTTCTTCAATCTGTAAACCATAGTAGAATCCTGTATGAACCCTTGTGCCTACTCCATATAAATTTCCTCATGAAGATCACCATTCAAAAAGGCACTCTTAACATCCATATGGTGTACAACCTAACCATGAGCTGTAACAATAGCTAGTGTCAGGCAAATGGAGTTCATCTTGGTGACTGGTCCAAAAGTCTTTGTATAGTCAATACCTAGAACTTGTGAGAAAGCTTTGACAACTAGTCTGGCCTTATGCCTATCCAAACTTCCATCTGTTGCAAATTTGGTTTGATAGATCCACTTACATCGAACCACCTTGCTTCCCTTAGGAAGGGGAACTAAGTCTCAAGTGTTGTTTTCATCAAAGAGTTATATTCTTCTTCCATAGCCTTGTCCCATTCTGGAATCCTTGATGCTTCCTTAAATGACTATGGATCTAAAGGAATGGCTATATATGCATATGGAAATGACTTGTGCTATGACCTTTCCCTCTAAGTGTTTATTGGATTCCCCGCCAATGAACCTGCTACATCAAGGGTTTGTTGTGACCAATGAGGTTTAGTGGAAGAAGAAGGAATGTCCTCAACTATTTGTTGACCCTACAAAGGTGGTGTCCTATGAGTTAAAGTTTAAGGAATCTCATCTTCTGAGTCACTATCATCACTATGATCACTGTCCATGAAGGAGGAAGAAGGAGAAGTTGAAGAAACCAAACCTGGACAATTTTCTTCAAAGTGAAAACTCCTCCCATAAAATATTTCATGCACCTAGATCCATTAGTTTATATGCCTTGAGATGGTCAAGATATCCAACAAATATACGTGGTTTTCTTGGTGGTTGTAATGCCTTTCACTTTTGTGGAGGTAACCTTGCCCATGCTAGATAACTAAAAACTTTGAAGTGCTTTACACTTGGTCTTCTTCCACACCATGCCTCAAAAGGTGTTATTCCATCTAAGGCCTTATGTAGACTTCTATTTTAGATGTAGTTGGCACAACACATGGCTTCTACCCAAACACTTGATCTAGAGACTTATGTTGGAGCATACAAGATGTCATTTTCTTTAGGGTTCTATTCTTTCTTTCAGTGACACCATTCTACTATTGCATGTATGCAATTGAATGTTGAAGATCTATACCCTCATGAGTGTAAAAGTCTATAAGCCTAGAGTTGATGTATTCCCTGCCATTATCTATTCATAGGATCTTGATTTCTTTCCCTAATTTTTTCTCAACTTGAGCTTGAAGGTGATGAAGTTATCAAATACTTCACTCTTATGAGCAAGAAAAAAGACCCAAGTGTACTATGAAAAGTCATCAATAAAGGTCAAAACATAGTGGGCCTTACCAAAGGATGGTATTGAAAATGGGCTAGCTACATCACTATGAACAAATTCAAGAATACCAGTTGCCATCCAAGACTTCCCTTTGTCATATTTCTCTTTAGGATGCTTTCCTACTTTACAACCTAGACATACACCCTCTAAATACTTGACTTGAGGTAGACCAATGACCATATCCTTACTACCAATTTGTTGAAGGTAGCAATAATTGAGATGTCAAAATATCTCGTGCCATAGTTTACTTTGAGTATTTGAATGAGTCAACAAGGAAAGGGAAGTGGACTTAGGCACAAAATGTGAGAAAGAATAAAGTCTTGTCTCATGATTAGCCCTTCCAACCACCACCATAGAATCATCTTGGAGATTTTTCACCACAACTATATTGGGGAGAAACTCTTCTTTGTTGCCACATCCATAGTGAGTTATCTGATAGATGGAGAAAAGGTTGGTACTAAGTTTAGGAACATTAAGAACATCCTTGAAGATGCCATTTTCCAACTCAACGTTTCCTTTACCTTCTACTTCCACTTAAGTATCATTTCCCACATAGATGTAAGGTACATTTGATGGTTTAAAAGAGGAAAACTATTTCTTAAAGCACCCATATGATGTGTTTCTCCTGAATCAAGAACCCATTCCTTAGCATTGTTTGTACTTGCTATCAAAGGTTACCCCTTACCCTTTGAAGTGGATGAAGATCCCTTATCCTTATATGTATTTGGTATATCAATTTTGTTTTTCCTCATTATGTTGACCAATTCATCAATTTCCTTATCTTTGCACTCATGTTCATCATGACCATTCCTCTTACAATAGGAACAAGTTTCCTTCTCCTTTTTGTTAGAATTGTTCCCCTTTTGATTATTTTTGGAAGAAGACTTTCCTTGTTGTGAAGAAGATGGTTGAGTGGAAGAAGATTAATTTGAGGAATATTTTTTTTTTGAGGAGGATTGGTGTGTGTCATCTTGTAGCTTAGCCTTCCATTGCTTTTGCTTCTTGTTGGATTTTTTACCACTTGAAATACCTTCATTTTCTACCAAAGCTTTAGTCTTGGAAGACTTAAGAATTCTCATACCCACTAGATTATCATGTTCTAAGATCAACATTCTTAAAAATTTCTCAAATGAAGGCTTAATATAGGCACTACCCATTGTTAATTTGTGTGTATTAAAACTAGAAACAAAAGGAGCATATTCGGGTGGAAGATGAGTCATGATGTGTTTGATCATCTTTAAATCCTTGATGGGTTCACCACAATCCTTAAGTTGTGCCCTATACATGTCTATTTGGGTAAGGTAGTCTTTAATGGTGTCAAAATTCCTAGGATCCAACTTGAGATGTTTTTCCTCTATGGTGTAAGCCATGTCTTCATCTACTATCCCATACAATGCTTCAAGTTTAGCGCAAACCTCTATTGTATAAATAAGTTTCCTAATGTGAAATTTGACAGGATCAGAGATATTTTTCAAGAAGGTTCTAGGGCCATCTCTTGTTTGGATTCCTAGTCTTCTTTTTGAGCTTTATCAACATCAGTAGAAAGTTTCTTTGCTATACTAGTTACATAATGTAATAAACCTTTTTCTACTAATGGTTCCTTAATGTTTTCTTTCCAAGTAGCATAATTACGTGGAGTTAACTTTGAAAAAGAACCCATAATGCAAGAGTATAAGATCAAGGAGACATAATACATAGTACACAACCCCCCTTTTCACTCAATCAAAAAATCTCCCCCCAAAATGAATGATTTTGGCACTTTATATATAGTGTGTTTACAATAGGCCACTTGTCAAAATGGGCAAAGTGGGATTTTTGATTTTGCTGATTACAACCTCTATACAAAGTACAAATCTGGAATTTTATAATGTAGCTAAAAAATACAATTCTAAAGCAATACAATGCAAAATAGGACTTATTTCTGAAAGTGGTATTTTGTCCACACAAGCCTACAATCTGATTGTAGATATGAAAAGTAGATAAAAATATGGAACCTGAAAAAGAGTCCATATGAGCCCATACGATGCGTTTAAAGTTGCAAAATGCAAGATTAGATAGGTATAGTCACAAAAAAATGCTATTTTTGACAAATCCATACACCAAAACTAGAAAAAAACTACACCATTGAAAAGTTTAAGAAATTTTACCCAATATCAAAAAAATTGCACTTGATTTGGAGTCTAGATGACCGAGTTATGGCCTCTCAAAGTTGGGTCACCAAATCAAAAGTACATCTAAAGAGGGGTCTAGAGAGGAAACCATAATATTAAATTTGATGGTTAAATGACTATTGTAGCAGTTCAAAATTACCATGGAATGACAATTAGACAACTGTCAAATTTAGGCTTAGGAAATGATGATGTCAGTATGATGTTAGTTTATAGATTGTATGAAATCTGCAGACACGGCAGATTGCATGGCTATAAGGATGTTGACTAGATATGTTTGATGTGTTAGCCAAATAGGTGCTGACTATGATGTATGGCTTCACTAATTAGTTAGGTGATGTAGTGCTAACTAGATTATCTGTTAGACATGTGGCTATCTACAAATGTGTTGATGGGAGCTTTGATGTTGCTGCATGTCAGCTTTGGATTGGGCAATCACAGGGACCATGGGTTTGTGTAGGTGGTCTTTCATGTGGTAGGACCTATTAAAGTTGCATGGTGTGTAGAGAGGAGTCTGTATAGCACTAAAAAGCTACATTTTTGGAATGGGTGGAAGCACCATGCAGTGTTTAGTGAGTGGCCGCCAAAAATATGGTAGCTACTATCAAAGTAGAGTTTGCCTATGATAAGGAATGTTTCATTGGGGCTGGTGAAGTTTATAGGTTGCTAGGTTTGCAAGGTTTAATCCCACATTTATGGGGAAAACACTCAATAGAGTGCTTAAAAGACTATGCTTGTTATCTTTAAAGAAAATCCTTGCACCAGTGGTGTGTCTTGCCACTCGTAGGTAGTTGGCCACTAGTTGTTGTGGATCATGCCAGAATTTATGGTATTACTCGTGGTTGAAATGTTGATGCTATATACTTGCTAGAAATATGAGGATGCCTGTAGTATATTCCTATAGAATATTCTATGGAATATTCTTTGCGCAGGGCTGGGGTGTGACTGCTTGGTGCCTATGCAAAAAATATTTCTCTACATGCCTGATTGGGCTAAAATAATTCTAAAAAAAATATTTTGAAAATGTAGAAATAATAGCAGATCTAAAAATTAATTAAATAGATCAATAAAAGACCATACCTAGATTGAAAATTAGGCCTTTGGGTTTTGATTTGCAAATTTTTTTTTCCTCATAGTTGACTTTTGCCTAGAGTAGGAAAATTTATAGTTGATCTTCATCTAATCATTGCTTCAGACGAAATGTCAAGATGCTCTCAATTGCTGAAGATGCTCTGAATATGAATCAGGTCCCTTCAAGAGATGAAGCAATAAGGTCTTTAAAGGCTTTCTGATGAGAATCTCCCTAAGCTCTAATACCATGTAAGAATTTTCCTTAGGGAAAAATTTACCCAAGACCAAGGAATTCAAACACAAGCACAAAATAGACTAGAGTATGATCATAATAACTATATAGTATTCAATTCAATGTCCAAGTACACTAGGAGTGCATGTATATAAAGGCCTCTGAGATGCATCTAGAGTGCCTAGGAATCAACATCTTGATAAGTCATATAACTAGGTACATGTCCACTAGATATGGGTTATCCTCCATTAAGCATGGAAGTAAGTGCAATGATGAGAGGATAAGCTTACAATGGTGTAACATGTAAATTTATGTTGTAGACACCATGTGCTAAATTTGGAGTGTGAATAATTGTGTTGTCTACATGAAAACTTAGTGAATGATGCAAACACCAATATTGTAGACACTATGTGCTAAATTAGCATTGCACACTTCTGTGTTGTCAACATGACAACTCATAAAGATATGCAAACTCCTAAGTTTCTCACAAAATAAATAATAAAATAATGCATTAACCTAGGTAAACTTAGGTAAATTGTAAATAGTAAATATCTATTTACACCAACAATAATGAACACAATGCACCACCCCTTCAAATGACCCTAGAAAAAATGGACAAGAAGAAAGATCAAAATTTTCTGATGATTGAAATTAAATCTACCCTAAATGATCTCGAGTTTGATGATGTCAAGAACTGTGCTAATGCTAAAAAAATGTGGGACAAGTTGGCACTTGTACATGGTGGATATCCAATTTTTTTGAGAGCTAAAGCATAATGTTTAAGAGGAAAGTGTTGCCATTTTTCATATTCATTCATTTTGGTTCCAGTTAGAGGCCTAATTACTAGGTGTAATGGTTACTTGTAGTACCCTAGTTTATAATTATTAAGTGATCTTGATTAGAATTTTTTTTCATTTTGTGTGATAGGGAAAAATACATATATAACCAACTAAAGTATAGAAGAATACTAAAGGGAAATGAAGAACAAGAGATATAACTAAAACATCATGTATATATTCACTAAAGTATCAAATTTACATGATGTAAAGTGCATAAAATAATGATTAAGGAAATTCATGGGCTCACATAGGCCATGAGAATAGTCAACCACATACTAGATATCCTAAAAAATGAGTACATGTATACATAAAAGGGAGAGAAGTGTAGGGTACTAGATGTTTCTTATGAAAATCTTGAAGAGTTTGATCATTTGACTTGACTCCCACATCCTTTCAACATCCAACTTGATACATAACTTGAATGGGTTTTAGAGGAGAAAATGAGGGTTTAGATCTTGAAAAGATCTAAGCAATGCTTGATATCCTACAAATTGAATTATAATCTAGCATACATATGATCATTCCTAAAATATTTAGCATCTAGCTGGCTATACCCAAGATAAGTGCAAAGTGATCAAAGGAACCATGCAAAAGAAGATAGAAGTACCATGTTTTTATCTAAGAATGTTTGTTCCATGTGTAGGTAGAATCTATTGGTTAATGCTTTCTAATGCAATAAAGACCCTTTCCTAGAATATCCAACAATCTGGGAGGATGGCTCTCTCAAGCTCCTTTTTGTGTTGGGATATTCTAGGTAAGAAACTTATAGGAAAGAGCTAAATCCCTCTCAATGCTATACATCAGGAGTGTAAGCTAGGTTGGTAGCTTCCTCAATAGAAGTTAACACAATGACTCCATCACTAAGGAGTTTCACTATTATAAGTTTTAGGATGATCATACTAGAGGCAAATAAGAAAGCCTAGGGGGTCATTATTATAGAAAAAATTATTTCATCATGCTTGAAAAAGTATTACGTCATCACAAAAAAAGCTACATGAGCCATGTCATCGTAGGTTGAAAACTGCATGAGTTTAGTGCTATAGGAATAAAACATAAATAATTATGTAGTAGAAATGCAGGCAATATAATCATGGTATTAAGGGTGTAGATGTATTTTGAGCATAAAAATAACACATCAAATCATGAAGACATCAAAAGAATACATTATAAGGGCATGATCATACACAAATGTCAACCAACAAGTCTCACTTAGCCCTTGCTAGAATATGATACAAGAGCACCATATTCTACATGAAGTAGCAAACATAGATTGCAATATACTACAAAATCATGCTATAGGAATCAAAGGCAAGGTACAAGACTCAAAGAATAAACTAGAGGTTTCAAGTTATTTGGGCACATGAGATTCACTTCCTAGATGAATGTTGCAACTTCAAGTATCCATAGGTCAAAAAAGAAATCTAAAAATAAAGTAATGATAATAAATGCATTATGAACATTTGTGTACCCTATTATACATTTCAGCATGTAGCCATGGTAAAAATAAAAAGATACGTTGCACATGCACATATCATAGCAATAAGATAGTGAATATATTGTAACCAAATATCTCTTATTACATTTAAATGAAGCTAAAGTATAGAAGGAAATAGAATAGTATGCAAGACACATCCCTAGAAGAATTCATGTTTCATATAGAAACATCATATTGAAAGTGATTTTAGCATGAATGTTGATGATACTACATTGGGGGAGTATCCTAAGCATTGAAGACTATTGATATGTTGTATTAGAGACTAGATTTGTCATTGATGTCAACAAAGCAATAATTTTGTACAGATTAGAAGAATAGAAATCAATAATATTAGTATGCATAGAAGTTGAGGATGATTTAGATGGTTAATAGTGGAGAACATATTCCTGAGGTTGTCTTGATGATGTGGTTAAGAGGATTAAGTCTAAGTCAATGGTGTACAAAAGTTACACTTGATTTACTAGAAGTAGTGCAAAAATAGAGTATTGGAAAACATAGTTCTGATGATCTATCACTATCTTTCATGTGAGATGTGATGAAGAGATGCATAGTTCAAAAATGATAGAGGATAGTCATGTGATGACACCACTATGTGTGCAAGATGTGATTTCATGCATGTGAAGTTTTGTATAGACTGTGAGCTGACAATGCATTATAATTGTGAATTAATTAACTATCTTATTTTGATTAATTGGAAAGACTCAAGGCTGACTCAAGGAATTATTATGAAGATACATTATAAAGGAAAGTTTGTTTCCTTATTTTTTATGCGATCTTGATTTAGAGGATCAAGTGGAATGTGAAGTATTAGTGCATAGTGTGAGAAGGAGAAGAATGCTTCCTAAATGCACGTAAGTGATCCAAGGGATCTTTGGATGCATAGTATGAGATTTGGTTACAAGATTTGAAGGAGCATAAGTCCAATTGACAAGAAAAAGATAGAGGAAGGAAGTACATTTCAGTTCTATTATTTTGCAATGAATAATATAGAAATCATTTAGATAGTGGGTTCTTTGATCTTAACCTTAAAGTTGTTTGGGTAGTGGGTCTAGCTGTCTTCCAAAACTCCTAATAGGGATTCAAATTCTATTAATAGGGACTCATATGCATTGAATGTTTAAACAGACTCCTAATAGGCTCTATCCTCTAGCAAGGAATATTTATACTAGTACATCATCTTGTCGGTAGCATCCCCACTGAGGTTTTCCATCTAATCAAGGGTTTCCCTTGTTAACATATCTAGTGTTAATTGTGTATGAGTATCTTGGTTTGGTTTTGGTTAATATTACTCATATGGTTAAGCTTTTTTAAAGTAAATGATTATGATAATAGTTGTATAATTGATTCACCCCCCTTTTAGTTATATTAGTGGATTATATATTCTAACAATTGGTATTAAAGCATCAGGTCCTTGAAGATAAGGCTTAACAGCTTTGGAAGATCAATGCAAAATATGTTCAGGAAGGATAGTCCAAGATTTGATGGGGCCAACTATGATATTTGGAATGAAAAGATGAAGACTCAACTTCTATGCATGGGTCTAGAATATTGGCTTTTGAAAAAAGCTAAGAAGGCAATTGTTGAAGAATCAAAGCTACAAGAATGCAGTGAGGGAGAAAGAGATTTGTTCATATGAAACATGAGAGCTAGAGAAGCCCTACTATTAGCTATTCCAGAGAATGAATAGAATAAGGTAAAGACATTTCAAAACTCTTATGAAATTTTGAAAGTGTTAGAAGTTACTTTTGAAGGTGATGATCATGCAAAAAGAATGGAATTAAAAATTTGGATTTGTGCATTTCAAGATGCTAAGATGATGGAAGATGAATCCATAAGAAGTTATGTTTGTAGAATATCAAAAATTCTATCTCTTGGTGGAACTAAACAAGATGATGAGGTTATATGGAAGATCTTGAAAATTTTATCACCACCATTAAAGAAAACAACTCAGATGATTTAGATAGTAATGTCCTACACCAAAGATTTCACAAATGAAGCATTAATCGGAAGATTAGAATATATAGAAGTAGAAATGGGATAGTTTGGAGAATTAGACAAAGTTGAGACAAATTTTAGTGCTTTGAACATTCAACCTAATCTATCAAGAAGTTCAATCACAAGAGGAGACTTTGCTAGTAGTATAAAATTTGAAGAAGATAAAAAGATATTAGAAGGAATAGCCCTTTTGGTAAGAAAAGAAAAAGATGGTAAGAAAATATTTAATTGTTGGATTTGTGATGAATATGGTCATTATGCATCTAAATGTCCTTAAAGAGAGAAAGTGTTTAGAGGAAAATTTAAGCCTAGAAGAGATAAGGATAGAAATTATTTATATGTAAATGAGGATGAAGAATCTGATGAAAAAGATTTGAGTGAAAGTGATGATGAATTAGGATTTTTGGCTATTAAGGAAGATAATATTGATAAAGAAATTAGAGAAGAAAGATCTCTAGTTACCCAAGTTGAGAAGAAATCAAATTGGATAATTGATAGTGGATGTTTACATTACATGATTAGTGATATGAACAAATTTGTCAAGTTTAGAAATCATGATGGAGGTATTGTTAGAGTTGGTAACAATGTAGCCTGTCATATTACAAGGATTGGATCGATTACTCTTGATGGTACAACTTGTTAGAATATATATTCCATTGATATAACTAAGAGGGGGGAGGGGTGAATTAGTTATCCAACTATGATTACAAACATTAACATTATACAAAATTATCCATGTGAGTAATATAAACTAAAACCATAACAAGATACTCATGCATAGTTAACACCGGATATGTTAACTAGGGAAAGCCTCGATCATAGAGAAAACCTTGATGGGGATGGTACCCATAAGATGATGTACTAATATAAATATTCCTTGTTAGAGGATAGACCATATTAGGAGTCTGTTACAACATTCAATACATATGAGTCCTTGTTAAAAGATTCCAACCTTGTTAGGAGTTGTGCCAACCTTGTTAGGAGTTGTGGAAGAAAACTAGACCCACTGCCCAAACAACTTCAAGGTTAACTAGATCAAAGAACCTACTTTCCAAATGATCTCTATATTATTTCTTGGAGAATAATAGAATTGAAATATACTTCCTCCCTCTATCTCTATATTTTCAACTAGACTTCTACTCCTTTAGATCTTGTAACCAAATCTCATACTGCACATCCATTGATCTATTAGATCCCTTACATGCATTTAGTAAGCATTCAACTCCTTCTCAAGCTTTCACACCAATACTTTGCATTCCACTTGATCCTATAAATCCAAATCTCTCTACAAACAAGGAAAATAACTTTCCATTATACCATATCTTCATTATAATAATTCCATGAGTCAACCTTGAGGATTTCCCAATTAATTAAAATAAGATAATTAATCAATAACTTGTAGAGCTATAATTCTATATGCTTAAGGAACACAATGTTAGAAAGAAATCATTCAAACACATAAAATTAAGACACACTTATGATAAGACAAATAAAACAATTAAGGAATGCAAACCAAAAGGAGGAAACACTCCATGCTTCCTTGATTTTGTAGATGTGTCCTTTGATGTAGATGTATGCTCAATTGCTTCAATGTTGGAGATGGATAATGGAAAACTAGTAGATTTGTGAGCTCTCAATTTGGCATTATGAGGGTATGGTTGATGGCTTTGTTTCTCAAAATGGCATGATGGCTTTGCAGGAAGGATTGTGTTTTTCAAACTAGCGTGATAACTTTACTAAATAAATTGTGTCTTAAAATGGCTTGGGAGGGGATTCCTTAAATAGGCAAAGGGCTTGAGGGATTGATGGCCAAGATGCAAGGAGAGATGAAAGCTTAGGGAGGGCTTAGATTGAATGAAAGGGGAGCACATGGATTGTGCTTCCTTATAGCTAATCAAGGAGTGACACATGTCATAGGGTCATTGGTTAAGGAAAGAAGGGTTGAGGAGTCAACAAAGGAGGCTCAAAGCTCATAAAGACCCTCATAATGGCTTGTAAGAGCAATAAATGAGCTTGTAAGAGTCTTTTATGGCTTGTAAGAGCATTTATGGTTTGGTGGTTGGGATATTTTGAGGGGATAGACTTTGGCTTGGCTTAGGAAAGTCTTAAGCTCATTTAGGATTGTGCAAATGATTAGGGGATGGGTTAGGCTTGGGTTAGGATTAGTTTAGGGATGTTAGAGATGTGCAAGTGGATGGTATTGATGAGGGTGGGTGAGTTAGTGGCTAAGCTTAGTTAGTATGGGTGGATGGGGTGGATTCAGCTAATGGAGGATTTATGATAGTTTAGGGGCTATTAGATTTGAGGGTTTTATTTATTAAAGTGATTTTAATAAATTTTGGATTTGGAATTAGATAGGAGAACATGATTTAATTGATAAATGATGGGTTATTTGATTTATCAATTAGGACTATAGATTATTAATTAAATTAATTAGCTAGGGGATGGAAAAGAATTAATTAAATAGGAATTTAATTAATGATGCCTTTAGAGGTAGCTAAATAGGATTACCAAAGTGGTGTAATCAAATTTAAGTGTCTACATTTTGCCCCTCTTTGACATAGTGTTGAGACAACACTATTTCAAAGAAGTTCAAATGGAGACGACATGAGGAAGATATTTTAGCAACAAGGTTGCCCTAGTCTTAGATAAGAAGAGGAGAGACTAGACTTAGAGATGCCCCCTAAGGAAGGTGGTAGAGAGAGAAGACGAGGCTCAATAGCTTCTTGAAAAGAAAAAGAAATTGAGATGAGCAGAGACACAGATTGGCAAAGGGTTGAATTAGCTCAAACTCTCACTACAGGAGAATGATAAAGGGAAGTCAAAGGCACAAGCGAAAGCAAGTCTAAGATGATCTAGGATTGGGGGGGGTAATGAAGGGGTGGAGCATGAGAAAAGGAGACCAGGAGGAGGGGATGGATGATGGGAAGATAAAGTGGTTTGGATGGAGAATAATGGAGATGAAGGGAAGTCATGGAAGTAGTTTGAGCAAGGGGAGACTTCAAAGGGAAGTACTACCATGTAGTTGAGCATGAGATTTAATATACGAATGTTGGTTAATGGCCAAAATTACCAAGAATAGCAAGGCCTTTTGTATCAACTTTCTAGAGGACTAACAAACTAACTCAAAACAAACATGCAAGGATTTTTTGAGCATTGCACATGAATCCTAAAGGAAGCAGTGTGGAATTGATACTAGGTAACCCACAAGCAGAAAATAAAAACAAACAAAAGACCTGATCAAGACCTTGCACTCAAATTGCCCCATTTGTAGCACACCATGATATAAAAGATCATGGTGACCGTGAGGAGGGAACAACCCAAATCACTTGGAATAGAAATGTTAAGACCCAAAGGGAAGATGTTAAAAATAAAAGAAAGTGACAAGCCAAAAGAGAATCATTTTCCAATGAGATGTGTAGGAGGAGGTACTAAAGGACTAAGATCAGATAGGAGGAAAGCTCTATCCTGCAAGGATTTATTGGAGAGCACCTAAGTTGAGAGATTAGGATGAGTGATGCATCTGGCAAGCTAAACTAAGAAGGATAACACTTTGGTGACAGGAATTTGAGCTAAAGGATGCATTGGAATAGCTAAGCAAGAGTTGTGTGAGGTGTGCAAGATGCGAAGCAAGGATGAACAGATGCGAAAGCTGGGATAGAGACAATGATATAAAGCAAAAGAGGATGGACAAGTTGACATACCAAGAGATGTTACAAGTGTACAAAGTTTTTTTGTTTTATTTTTGCAAGATGGGAATGTGTTTGAAGGGTGGGATGACTGAGAGGGG
Organism: Cupressus sempervirens; assembly: GCA_028749045.1. Classification (NCBI taxonomy): domain Eukaryota; kingdom Viridiplantae; phylum Streptophyta; class Pinopsida; order Cupressales; family Cupressaceae; genus Cupressus; species Cupressus sempervirens. The sequence goes on from CM053790.1 coordinate 332,225,097, forward strand.
TAGTCAGGGTACTAGGGTGGGCTATAAGGGGTGAAGAGGGGGCTAGAAGGGGTCATTTGTAGTCACATTGAGGAGGAGATATTGTTGATTAGGAGCTCTACAATGGAGATTTAGATGGTGGGTATTGGGTGACTAGAGCACCAAGTAGACATAGTGTGATGAGTATGAGTATGAGGGATGCTCGATCGATCGGTAGGGTCTAAAACTTCTTCTTGATTTTTGTTTATGCTTTCGGTAGATCATTTTTGTGAATGTGTAAATGCAATCCTGTAGGCATGGATCCAGCAAGAATGCGAGTAGGATCATGATCCCACAAAAAATGGCATCAGGTGGGAGTGATGTGTGGGTTTAAATAGGGATTTGTGGGAAAGTGATCTCGGGGTGGGAAATTATGTGCGAACTGGGTAGAGTCATTGGGATCGTGTCCCTGTGAAGAGGACCATGATGTAGGTAGCAGGAATGCATCCCCGCATGTTGAGGGTTTTGCACAACAAGAAAGTGGGAAAAAGGGGACAGTGGAGGAATGCGATTCCATAGGATCAAGGATCGACGGGATCGCCAGGTGTAGAGACCGCGAGAATGTGCTAGCGAGATTGAGGTAAAAGGTCAAGGGTTAGAGCAGAGTCAACATTGTGATCTTGCTAAAAGATAGTTCCATGGGAATGCAAGAGGTTAGGCTCACAGGAACGCAATTTTTGCAAAATAAAGGCAAAAAAAGTTGGAGAGGTTGCGAGGATAAACAAAGAGATAAAAAACTAACATTTGGATTTGTTTTGGTGGTGTGTAGTGGTTGTTGGATGCATTAGTATCATGGGAGCAATGAGCATTAGTGTTGCACACTGGAGAGACGCTGACGCCGATCGACTGGGTGTGGATCAAGGTGATTAGGCTAGGCCACCTGGCGAGGTTGCCCCATACCTCCACCTACATGATGATGGTCACAGTGCTGTGCGAGAGATGGCACAATGAGACAATGATATTCCACCTACCAATGAGGGAGATGACGTTGACGCTGGAGGATGTGTACCATATATTTAGACTGCCAGTGCGGGGGACACCAATCATGGTGACTAGAGAGATGATAGTAGAGTTGGCTATGCAGAGACTGGTGGGGCCTAGAGTGGAGTACAGGATCTAGAGGGGACAATTTTCACTAGACGAGCATCTTGATCGTGTGACGACAGAGAGGAAAATCTACTTCTATGTGCTGGGGCTGGTTTTAGGGTACATTGCCCTAAATACAAGTGGGACAGGGGTTACACTAGCATTGATTCTAGTAGTGATGCAGATTGTAGATGTGGGATGCCTAGTGGCATGGGGTTCTTTGATGTTGGCCGAGCTATACTAGGACCTACATCAGATAGTGTACCAGGGTGGTGGCTAACAGGGGAGGAGTATTGCGTTCTCTACACTTTTACAAGTACGGGCGTGGGAGCATATCGCAGTGCTTAGGCCATTGGGGCATAGAGATAGGCAACCGGAGGAGCCAGTGGCATATAGTTGGGCTGAGCCATTGACATACCACTACATGGATTTAGTGGATTACTGGAGAGTGTGGATTGATGAGATAGTGATGGTGGTATGGAGGCCATACATGGGCCTAGGATGATGGGTAGAGGAGGGAGAGAAAATCCCATACACCATTTCTTTATGTTTTGTGTTTGAGAGATTGGAGTATGTGGTAGAGCAGTACATGCTAGATAGGGTACTGTAGTAGTTTGGGTGGTAGTAGGTGGCAGTGGGAGGGGGTTTGGATGAGCTATAGAGACTGTGAGTAGAGATGAAGGAGTTGAGGGAGAGGGCTGGATTCTACTTGGGGAGGTACCATGCCACAGTGCCATCATCACAGATTGAGCACTACAAGTGATCTATGCGATTAGGGATAGCGGGTACCCACACATGGATGCAGGGAGGAGGGGAGAGTGGATGGAGTACTGGGGGGGAGAGTACAGGTGGGTCACAACACAGAGGGCAGAGTGAGAGGGTAGGGCTGAGCCAACGATGTGGGATGAGAGAGGAGGCAGAGAGCTTTGGGATAGGGGGAGGATTGATGAGGCCACCACCTCCACCACCACTAGCATCAGGGTCTAGGAGAGGAGCACAAGAGGAGACTGATGAGGTAGGTACAATGGGTTGATCATCGAGGAGCAAGCGACTTTTTGGGATATTGAGTGCCATGTATATATCAGCTTTTTGAGACACATGGAGGTTTTGTGCAAGACTTTTATTCTTTCATTCTTTCACTAATATATAGATTTGATGATTCTAGTGATATATGTGTTATGGACTGGTGGTGTTATGTATAGTGGTTGATAGTGATGTTTTGATGGTATTGCTGATGATTGGTTATGTAGGATGTGATATGTGCTATGATTTATGATTGTGCAGATAGTTTGTGATGCAAGATGTGATTTTTGATCATATTGTATACACGATATAATATGATTTTGATGTGATTCAGCTATGATAGTGCAGATATGATGTGATGTGATTTTGATCTATGATATTACAGATGTGATGTGATTTGATGTGATCCTTGATGACATGTTTTTTCCTTATGATATTGTAGATGTGATGATGATGAGATTTTATGTATGATAGATGTGATAGGTTTTTGATATGATCCTGATGATGTGATGTGGCTTATGATGGATGAGATGTGATCCCGAAAAATTAATTTCTTTGGAGAGTATTTGATATGATGTTGTATGATGATAAGTACAAACTATAAAATAAGTGACAAATGTAAAATCAATCACTAACTAAAGGATAAACAATAGATTTATGATACGAAAAAGGAATATAATGTCATGACACTTAGGATATGTTAACACAAACTAAAGATGGATCAAAGATTAAAACAAAAGAATTACAAAATAAAAGATGAAAATATAAAAAATAAAGTACAACTTAATGATGAACTACAATTCTAAAATGAATCATAATCTAATGATAAGCGACTATGCTAAAATGATTGATAATCTAATGATGAATGACTATGCTAAAATGAACCATAATCTAATGATGGATGACTATGCTAAAATGAACTAAAAGAGAGAACAATAAATTTATGATATGCTAAAAAGAACACAAACTAAAAGATACACCTAAGATTTATGATAAGCATGTGAGAATAACATAAAAAGACTGAATGCAATGATATTCTGCGATATGATAAAAGGATACAAGCTATGATAATACAACATATGAGATTCTAGGAGATGCAAGATAAATAATGATGGTGAAATAGGATAACTAATGCTTTAACTTATGATAGTGTTTTATGATATAAAAAGTGTTCATAGGAGATATTGACTCTAAGGAGAATAATGTTGGAAAAAGAGTGACCAACAAACTCGCAGTTAGGAGGATAGCAGAGATTTTTTAGAGCTAGGATAGTGACTTATGATAGGGAGCACATCATGAGAAAGAATAAGGATTGATGTTCAAGGTTTTGAATCAAATGATTTTGAGGGTGGAAAAGTGATAGTTCAAGGGAGAGGGGTGATGACAAGGAGGAAGATACCAGGGGTTTCTAAAAATAAAAGTGAGGCATAGGGGAAGCTTGAGCATGGGGTACTTCGTGAGGAAGTACCACTATGTAGTGTGAACACTTTAGTTGATATAGGATTGTAAGGGATCTGCCAAAGTTACTAAGAACGTCAAGGCCTTTTCCCCAAAATTCCATAGGACTAACTCAAACAGGCACGTGAGGATTGGCCCATCATCACACATGAGTCTCAGAGAGATCAGTGTTTGGAATGATGTTGGATGATCCACAAGCAAATGAGATTACCCAAGTGTATCATGTTTTATCAAAAGATGAAAACATGTTGGAAATATGCAAGGATAATATCAAACTAACTCACAAGCAGCAAAAGACTGGGATCGAAACCAACCTCCTTAGTTGTCCCAGTCAAAACACACCATGATATGAAATGATCATGGTGATCTTGAGGAGGAGAGAACAAAAGATACATGGAAAAAATCAACAAAAAAATGAAACAACAAAAGATTTCGCAAAGTTAAAAAGGAACCTTTTGTCAAAGGGATCAATTGACAGGTTGTGACAAGACCAGGATAGTATGTACAAGTATGACTAGTTAAGGACATGGGAACTTGTGACTAGAGAGAAAAATATAGTAGTAGGTATATGCATGATGGGGGAAAGCTCAGGATGAGGAGATAGCATTGTTATAATACATGGTTTTGGTTAGGTGGGATTATGTAAAGTGTGATTTATGTACAAGGGTCTAGATATTGTTGTATTCACATAGGTATGATACATGGGAGACAAGGGTTAGTGTAGAGGTATGATACACATGTTATATGGGTTGTATATGCTACACATGGTAAAGTACATGGATAAAAAACACTTAATAGGGTAGATCTAGTAGAGTACAATAGTGGGATACATCGAGTATGATACATGGGATGCTATAATACCGAAATGAGGTGGGATGTTGGCATAGTGCAAAGTGCTAGAGGATGATGTTACGAAGCATGTTGAATAACAATAAGGAACACCTTGGAAAAGAGAGGGGGGATGGGTGATATATTATGGAGGAGTGATTAAGGGGTGTGTGTTGGTGATAGATAATGGAAGAGCTGTAGTACACCTGGCGCCTATTTGCTAGGTTTTCACCAGGGACCTATCCAAGGCACTTCAATTGCCAAGTTTTCACCATTGGATGCTTTATTTTTTTTTGTGCCTTTTTTCTTTCCTTTATTTGCAAATTCTATCCTTAGGCATAGAATTTCTTGAGGTGAATAATGTTGGTAGGATCATTTAGGACTTCACCCTCAAGGGTAGATAGCTGATAGGCTCCTGAGCCAAAAGATGTCATGACCACATAAGGACCAAGCCAGGTGGGCTCGAACTTGCCTTTCTTTTCTCTATCAACTTGAACCTTCATATTCTCTTTAAGGACCATGTCACCTTCCTAAAAATTGCACGGATGGACTTTCCTATTAAAATTACACTTGAGACAACTTTGATAGACCATGAGATGGTCGTAGGCCTGTTGCCTTCTTTCATCAAGTAGATCAAGTTGAGTAAGTTGAGCCACTCTATATTCCTCATCAGATATCTATCCTTAGAGAGAAATGCGGAGTGATGGGAGTTAAACCTTAATAGGCAGGACTGCTTTAGCACCATAGACCAAGGAGTATGGAGTTGTGCCAGTGGCTGTACAGAATGAAGTGCGGTATGCCCATAGGGTGGGATTAATTTTCAAATGCCAATCACAGTCAGAGTCATTAACAAATTTCTTGAGGATTTTGAGGAGGGTTTAATTAGTTTCCATAGCTTGACCATTACCTTGTGGGAAATACGGTCTAGAAAAGTGGTGGTGGATGCAGAGGGAAGTGCACAATTTTTCCATATTTAGGTTTTCAAAATTACCTCTGTGGTCTGTGAAAATGGTAGCTGGGATGCCAAAGTGACATATGATATGATACAATATAAACTTGGACACCTGAGCTCCCTTGGTAGTAACAAGGGGAACTACTTCGACCCACTTAGTGAAATAATCAGTGGCGGTGATTATCCACTTGTGCCCTTCCAAAGAAAGTGGTGCAATAAGACCAACAAGATCAAATCCTCAGCAAGCAAAAGGCCATGGTGGTGCAATGGGTTGCAAGTCCTATGCTGGAGCCTCGATTAAATTAGCATGTTGTTGATAAGGTAAACATTGTTTCAAAAATTCACATGCATCCTGTTCTAGAGTAGGCCAATAATATTTGGCTCGAAGGATCTGCTTTGCTAGCACCATCCCGCTCGTGTGAGCACCACAAAGTCCAGCATGTACCTCTTTGAGAGCCATCACAGCCTCATTTTGATCTAAACATCAAGAGAGAGTATCATGATAACCACGACGATATAGGGTTTGGGCGATGATAGTGTAACAGGAAGCTTTGCGAATAAGGTTTTGGCATTGGGTTCGTGTGAGGTGAGGAGATATGATACCATTTTGTAGGTAAGCATGAGTTTTGTGGTACCATGGAGATTGGGGACCAACCAAGATACAGACTTGTGTTGATTCATCATTCTCATATGTGGGTTCATGTAGCTGCTAAACCAAGAATTCATATTGCGTAGCTTCATGTGGTATTTCCAAGAGAGAACCAATAGTAACCATAAGCATTAGCTACCTTATTTTGGAGTCTAGGTATCTGTATGAACTGGATCTGAGTGAAATGCTCCTTTAGTTGATCAACTAGATCTTTGTAAGGTAGTAACTTGTCATCTTTGGTTTGATATTCATTCAAAGCTTGTTTGATGATAAGCTGAGAATCACCATAGACCTGAAGCTCTATGATATTCCATTCAATGGAAATTTTTAGTCCTGCAACAAGGGCCTCATACTCTGCAATGTTATTGGTACACCAAAATTGTAGCTTAAAAGATTTAGGAATATAATTGCCTTGAGGTGTAACCAAGAGTATGCCCACATCGGAGCCATCAAAATATAGCTTCCAGAGTGATTGTTTTTCTATCAAACAGAGATATTCATCTGGAAATTCCATGATGAGTGGGTGATCTACAACTAAGGGTGCATCAGCCAAGTGATCTACAATAGCCTGGCCTTTGATGGCCATTCTATCAACATACTAAATGTCAAATTCACTCAGAAGCATAACCCATTTTGCTAGGCATCTGGTGAGTACTGTATGAGAGAGCATATATTTCAATGGATCAATCTGTGATATCAATTGTACAACATGACTCAACATGTAGTGACGTAGCTTCTGGGTAGCAAACATAACTGCTAAGCATGCCTTCTCCATTGGCATGTAGTTGAGCTCATAGCCCACTAATGTTCGGATGATGTAATAAATAGCTCATTCCCTTCTTGCATTGTCAAGTTGTGCTAGAAGAGCACCTAATGCTGTGAGAGTAGCTGTGATGTACAATATGAGTGGGCGCCTGGAAACTGGAGGAACCAAAATAGGTGGATTAGCTAAGTATTTCTTGATGAGTTTAAAATTGCACTGGCAAGCTGAGTCCCATTTGAAATTTTGATCTTTCTTAAGTAGGTGAGTGAAAGGTTGACACTTATCAGCAAGTTGAGAAATGAACCGCTGGACTGATTGGAGTTTTCCTTGCAAAGAACAAAGTTGCCTAAGTTTCTTAGGAGGAGCCATATCCATGATGGCTTTGACATTTTTAGGGTCAATCTCAATACCGCATTGTGACACAATGAAGCCTAGGAGTTTTTCTGAAGTAACACCGAAGACACACTTCTTTGGATTTAGCATGAGACAATATTTTGCCAATAGGTTGAACACTTCCTTGAGGTGAGATAAGTGATCCAAAGCATTGAGAGACTTGACTAGAATATCATTCATGTAATCCTCAAGTATCTTATGGATTAGGTCATGGAAGATGACTTTCATCGTGCGTTGATAGGTTGCTCCGATGTTCTTTAACCCAAATGGCATCATATTGTAGCAGAATGTGCCCCAAGGTGTAGCAAACATTGTCTTATGCTGATCTTCTTCTACTATACAAATCTAATTATATCTAGAGAAACCATCCATTAGTGACAAGATTTCATGACCTATGGTGAGATCCATAATCATGTCGATATTTGGCAATGGAAATTCATCCTTTGGACAAGCTTTATTAAGATCCCTGAAATCTGTGCAAATCTTGATATCATCAGAGGGCTTGGTAACAGGTACCATATTAGAAATCCATTCAGAATAATCTATTGGTCGAATGATTTTGGCCTCTAACAACTTCTCTAGCTTTGCTTTGACTAATAAAGCCACTTTGGGGTGCATTTTTCGAAGTTTCTGCTTGACGGGCTTGGCCTCTAGATCTACTACCAGATAGTGTACAACTAGTTTGGGGTCCAACCCCGACATATCCTAATATGACCATGCAAAGTGGCCTATATTTTCATGAAGAACTTCAAGAAGAAGATCTGCTTGTTTAGGTGGTAGAGAGGCGATGATGTATGTGATATGTGGTATCTCTATTAGGCTGATATTTAGAGGCCGAGTTTCTTCTGTCAAAATTGAAGATATAGGAGGTCGATGCTCCTGTGGGGGGAGGATAAAATATCCATCCTCAGGTGCTGTTGAGAGGTTTTCACCATTGGATACGTCCTTTATTTTTGTTTCATTTTTTGAGTCACCCAATGGCGCTCCAGAGGAGTTTTCACCATGGGATGTTTTTCTTTATCTCTTTGCTTTTTTGTTTCTTTTAGAATTTCACTTTTGCAACTAGAGATTTCCTCCTCCCTAAAGTAACCTACAAGATCTAGCTTGTAGACATACGCTGATGGTGGAGGTAGCCATTTATGTGGCATTTTTGCCCCCATGAATTTAAGGAGTGCATGCTCGGTAGAGAACTCGTCAACATGAATGACACTTGGTTTGCCCCAATATATGAGTTCGGGGTAAGAAAGGGGGAGGTCTATGAGATTCAAGGATAATTGGTAGAGCACAGAGGCTCCAATGATTATTTTGTCAAGGAAAATATCATTGTAAGCTTTCTTTTCAACTTCCTCAGGGATGTCTTCAATCTTGACGAGAGTGTTTTGGATGTTCAAAAAGGCATGGCCTTCTGTTGTAGTGCCCCCAATTGTGGGGAGTCCATAGCCCAAGCCTTTGGTTTTCTACCCTTGGTGTGCTTCTATAGGCTATCTCATACCTGATTCCTGGCAACCTAAACTACCTCTTTGATAATCCCATTGCTTCATGGCAAAGTGATGTGACCAGGGATATTTTTGTTTAAAGTGATCAAGAAGTGCTTCACTTTTAGGAGGTGGCTCTTTGTATAACCATGTGTTAATGTCTAGTGTGTTTTCTGCTCGATCAAGGATACCTTTGGTAACAAAAGTGGTAGGGCCCAACTGGTGAAGTCGAGAGGTGGTTTTTGGTATAGGCCCTTGATGTATTGGTTGTCCTTAAGTATGTGGGTCAAGTGGTAGAGCGCCAGCAGCAAAAGCATCTGTGAGACTATACTCGCCACAACCTTGGTAGTTGATCTTAACTGTGGAGAGAGTGGAGGCTAAAATGGTGTTTGGATCATGCTAGGTGCCAGAGGAGCTGGCCATGGTGGTGGCAATTTTGATCCTAGGACAGTGATTGGTGTATGAAGCTTCAACTGCATTGCAATAAGAAAAGGGTTTAGGATCTGCGTGCATGGTTATCTAAGTGCCATTATGCAGAAATTTGACGCACTGATGATATCTGGATGGAATGGCCTTCATGGCATGAATCCATGGATGATCAAGGAGCATTTTATATGGAAGATTAATATCAACTACATGACAAAGTGTTTCTTGAGTGGCTGGTCTGACTCTGATAGGGAGCAAGATGGTTCCTTCAATAGTATGCTCCAAATTGTCATATGCCTTGATGGTGATCACCTCATTGATGATATCTACTTTAGTATATCCTACTTGCTTGATGAACTTTAGAGTACATAGGTTTAGAGCTGATCCATTATCTATCATGACACATTTAATTGCAAAGTCAAAGACCATGAAAGCGATGTGAAGTGGGAGGATGTGATCGGGTTCAACTGCTGGGATATCAGTGGTTTTGAAAGATAAGGCACAGGAGGCTGAAAGATGGCCAACCAAGTTGTGAAACTCAGTGGTGTTTATGTTAGAGGGGAAGTGGGACTCACGTAGAGTGCTATCAAGGATCTCTTGATAAAGTGGACTTGTTCGTAAGAGATCCAGGATGGAGATCTGGGCCGGCATGTTTCCAAGGTGTTCCAAAATTTTATACTATGGCCCTAGTGAAGGTGATTCTGATGGAGATGCTCGAGATGGAGGTGGATGTGCTGATGGTGGTCTAATTTGTGTGGATATAGGTGGACCAGCTATATTGAGTTGTGTCTAACAGGTAGCAACTGCACATTGAGTGTCTGGGCCTTTGACATTGATCACATTGACAGATGGTTCAACTTGGGATATGCAACCAATTAAGCTACCATAGTCTAAGTATGCTGAGGTATAATTCTAAGACATGTCTTGGTTGTCACCTTGTTTACCTAGAGCATTGTTAGGTTTTTTTATAGGAGGGTTTGCAAGTGCCTTTCCTGGGTTTTTGTTATGAGGAGGGAAAGCATTTTGATACATCATTAATCATGCATTAGGCGAGGGTTGTGCCCCCACTATGATCTCTTTTTGGTCAATGAGGTCCTCTACATAATCCTTAAGATGCATGCATGTAAGGGTAGTGTGCCCTTTGACATGATGGAATTTGCAATATTCATTATCTTTGTACCAGGATGCTCTAGACTGATTGGGTTCCAAGGGTTGCATTTGTGGATATCGAAAAAGGTTATCTTTGGCCAATGTTTTGAAGATTGTATCAAGAGATTCCCCCAACGTGGTGTATGTTCATGGTTGTCTCTGAACATAAGGTTTATTACCTACCAAAAATGTGATAGCATTAGTTTGATTATGAGGAACAGGTATTTGCTGATGAGTTTGCACGAATGGCTAGTGATACGCAGGAGGTTGTTGTTGATAAGTTTGTTGTTGGCAAAATTTCATGGGAACATTGGTAGCCACCCCAACTATATGGACCTGTCGAGTGTCAGTGGCACCATCTGTCACTGTATTCTTGTTTTTGTTCCAATATCAGGTTTTTTCATTGCTTGAACCATGGTCCTAGGTGTTTTCTTTGTACAATCTGATGACACCATCCTTAATGATGCCTTGCTTGAGGCCCATTCCTTTTTCTTTGATGTCCTTGTATGTTTGCAAATAGTTCATAGCCATATGATGAGTGAGGCTAGGGTGTGCATTGTTTATGAACATCTTGACAAGATGGTGCTCAAGGATGGTGCAAGAGATCCTTGTTGTGAGGATCTGCCTATAAGACTTTCTCCTCCCTTTTTTTTAGTGTGGATGAGGTCTACTACAGATAATTCAGTTTCAACAAGATGGGTATATCGAGCAACAAAGGCCTCATAAAGTTTTGCAAAAGTTTTAATAGTACCTTGAGGGATACGACAAAACCATTCAAGGGCTAGTCCTGCTAGGGTCTTGGGAAAGAGCCGCATGAGGAACACATCATTATAAGCTACCTCCTGAAAATGCATATAGAATTCCTTAACATGTGTGACTGGATCACTCTTCCCCCTAAATTTGTCAAACTTGGGGATCTTGAAATGTTTAGGAAATGGAATCAAGGTGATAGTCCTATCAAAAGGGTATGGGAAATCATTTCCAAATTTGAAAGTTTTGGTGTTTGTCCCATCCTTGAGGGCTTTGAGAGCATCATTAATCTCTTCCCATTTAGAATTTACAAGTGGAGGAGTAGGTGCCCCCGATCCAGGTGGCCCCTGTGTAGGATATGTGCCAGAATCTAAAGTGTGATATGGAGAACTCTGATGACCATATGGCGTCTATGGAAAAATGGTTTGCATAGCTGGTGGAGTAGATGTTATGGTTTGCTAGAATGTGGGTTGTGCATACTATTGCATTTGCTGAGGTTGGTTTGGTAGATAACTATGAGGTTGCTACCCTATCAGATAGTTCTATGTGGGTGCTTGGGCATACCATTGATGTGAATATTGTAGCTAGAATGGTGGTAATGCAAATAATTCTTGTGCTATGCTCTAGGAATACATACCATACCTAATATATGTGGGTTGTGCGCTTGCTTGAGAGTAGGATTGATTTGGAGTAGGCACAAGGTAGTTAATTTGTGGCAACGTGTTTACTGTAGGGAACTGCAATGGTGATGGATTTGGGCTATTGCCTAGAGCTGGCATGGAGAAATAGTTGGTGAGGGGTGGGAGTGAATAGCTATGTGAAGTAGTGGATGACAGTGTCGGAAGTGCGAACATGACTGCAGTGCTAGGGGGAAGACTAATGATAGGTGCCTGTGTCGTAGTAATATTACAAGATCCCAAAGGAAATGTGGTTGAAGAGCTTTGGCTAGTTACAAAGGGGTTGATAGTGATGTTTGGTGGGATGGAAGATGAGGTATTGGACCCTAATGGTGGTATTTGAGTAGAAAATGGACTAAATATGATATGGGGTGGAAGCGAAAAGGTAGTGCTGCTAGATGCAAATAGAGGATTTGGTGGAGCAAAAAAATGAGTGGTGGAAACATATGCAAATGGTATACTTGAGGTTGGTTGAGATGTAGTGTACACTAATGTTTGAATGAGAATGGGATGTGTGTTATGTGGAATGGGAACTGACACTTGGGTCGAGGGAATAGTTGGGTCTGCTAGTTCTACCTGAGGTGGTTGCCATCCAAACAATGGGTGAGTAGGATCTATTATGTTGATAGGTGGTGGACATCCAAACTCAATGACACCAACATTGTCTCATAAGAAATTTTCCATGATGGTTTCCTTGTTGTGATCTATGATGGCATTTATGATGGTAGCATGACCAGGTTGGTTCATGAAAGCCTCAATATCTATGGATGATCCTGGTTCTTCTGGGATTTGCGGTGGTGGGTATGATGGTGTCAGGGATACTATAGAGTATGGCTAAGCTTGGGATGTGCTACCACTATGACTAGGATCCATGTCTCTTTTCTATTGTGCCTACCAAAACATGTGGTGGGTGGAATGAAAGGATGCTTCTCCTAAAGATGCAAATGCAGTGAGGGATGATACTAAGGGTGTCTAAAGGATATAGTGCTAAGTGCAAGAAGCTTGTGTTTTCCTAAAATATGAATATGGGAAATGTGATGGTGATGCAAAAAAGTGTGACCCTAACCCTTGGCTCAAGGTGATGTGGGACACCAAAAAAAAACTTATTCCTAGCAAAGTGTTGTGTTTCAAGGATACTCAAGATGATGAGAGATGTGATGCAAAAATGTTTTGAAGTGAGTGAATAAATAATGCTAAGATTTTAACAATGCAGGTGGAGGATTCTTTTTCAACAACCTAAGATGAGAGGAGATGGTCTAACCTCAAATTCTTGAATGGGATAGTGAAATTCCTAGATGAGAGACTAAACTTATAAGTGTGTAAGTGTGTGCAAAAAAAGGAAGGACCTAATCAGAATGAGTAATAGTAGAGTTGTCGATAAGGCTTGTATTAACACCACATCGAAGGGTTAAGTTTTGGATTTTGTAGTCCCATTCAGTTTGCAATGCTACCTCAGCTCCATCTTTCTCAATTTGATCCAATTTGGCAATCCTAGGGTTAGGATTATGCTTCTTATGCTCTGCTTCAATTTCCTTATAGGCTGGTATTTGAGGAAGTTTAGCCTTCATAAACTTAGTCTTGGGATGGCTTGACATGAGATATTTACAAGGATTAAAATCACAACTATTGGGTTTTTGGAGGTAGTGACCACGTTAAGTGCCCTAAGCTAGGATTGACAAAGTTTGACAAACATTCATTCAATAAGTAAAAGATCAAGCAATAGATAGGAACAACCAGATAGAAGTTTTGATTCTCAGAATGTGATACTTGTGCCAAGGAGCGTGTATGTTTTTACAAATGTTTCAAACAATCACTTCAAGTACATGAACATCCTAGATGGTTGGCTACAAAGTTGATAGTGGGTTTATCTGGGGAGTCCTCCATATACGCAAGGTATGTGAGGCCCAAATCCATAGATGAAACCAAAAGGATGTCACATACCCAAGAGGAGCAGTAACCCACTTCTCCTCTTTCACTTCTCAAGGGTATAAAGTTGCTTTAGGCTTAGCCCGAGTGATAAAATCTTGATCCCAAGAGAGGTGTCTTTGGATTCACCTCCCGATCTTTATACTACACCAGAGTGCCGAAGTTGAGGTCATCCCAAGGGGTGATGAAATCCCCAATTAGGCCTCCTAAAAAAACTAAGACAAGATTTTGGATTCTAATCTTATGCACCCAAGATGGCCTACAAAGGTGATAAGGGGAGAGAAGACTCAGATGATCTTGGGCTAAAAGACAACTGCTCTTTTCCACTAACACTTAAGTTGTCTAGTCTAGACCTTGCAAACACACATGTTTAGGATGCAAATGTTCAATTCCAACTTGATATACATGAACAAAAGAAAATGCGATCGAAGAATGAATACAAAAAGGAGAGTTAGGGTCAACAAGAAAGTAAACCCGCACGCCCGGAGGCCCTCCATGTTAAGTATCGATTGATTTCCTTTAAGACATTCAAGAGTTGGTGTTTGCTCATTTTAAGGCCAAAACAAAGATGTGTGTAAAGCTTGATTTCAAGTGCACGCTTAGAGGCCCTCCACATCAAGATTTGTTCAATTTTTATGCCCAAATGAAGTGTTAGTGAGACTAATGTGCATTCAAGAAATTTTCTATCTTAGAAAAACCAATAAAAATTCAAGTGAGTGGAGTTTGATTTTTGTGGAGCACTTAACAACCTCTTAGGTAGACCCATCCCCATATATGGCGTTGATATTGCAAAAAATGGTTAGAATGATGGGTGATTCAAGAGGGTGAGTCCAAAATCAAACTCACTCAAAGTGTCTTTATTTCTTTTTATAACTTAGAATGTTTCTAAAATGTGAATTCTTTTTATGCCCCAAAAGATGAAGTGTGTTTGTAATATTGTTTTGAACGTGCACCTAGAGGCCCTTCACAACAAAATGGTGTTCATTTTAGCTTTGCATTCAAGAGTGAATTTGAGAAAACATACATTCCAATAAATAAATTTAAAAAAAATGTTGTTCATTTTAAGCCCGAATTGAGATGTGTGTTTTGTTTGTGATTATGCATACATGTTCATTTCCTAAGATTTAACCATGCAAGATAAACACAAAGACAATGATAGTGACCAGACTCTACAAAACAGACAGTGTTCCTATAGGGAAAATGTGAGAAGCAATGTTCCCGAGAGGGTAGTGTTCCCACAAGTAGGTTCGTGATCCCACTGGAGTTTTCTTTCATGGGGATGCATTCCCACTGGTTTAACCAAGCGCAGGAATGCCAAAAAAAACTGGTAAAAAAACAAAATAAAAAACTAGGGAGTTTGTTTTGAACTCATTTTGAACAGAGCGATCCTGCTGGTTTAGGATTTTTACAACTTTCTTGCACGCGAGAGTGATAGTCCCGCAAAAAGATAATTTATTACAATTTAAATAGCAGCTATAAAAATAAAGTGTGTTCTCACAAGTGGGAATGACAATCCCGCTTCTCTAAGGTGCGTTCCCACTGGACGATTTGTCAGCAGGGATGCATAGCAATTTTTAGGATACGTGGCAGAAGTTGTTTGGTGATGAACTACGAACTCATTGTCATGGGTTCACGTTCCCATTGGAAAATGGCCACATTCCTGTAGTCACAAGATCACATTCCTGGTTCGTAGGATCGCAAAACAAGTTGGTTTTGA
Organism: Cupressus sempervirens; assembly: GCA_028749045.1. Taxonomy (NCBI): domain Eukaryota; kingdom Viridiplantae; phylum Streptophyta; class Pinopsida; order Cupressales; family Cupressaceae; genus Cupressus; species Cupressus sempervirens. The sequence continues at coordinate 332,240,387 of CM053790.1, forward strand.
AGTCTTAAAAAATAAAAAATGATGAGATGGCTGGGAGTGCGATTTCCAAAAGGTGACATGTGTACCTGCAACAAGATCAGCAAACTTAACACAAAAACCCATAAGAAAACAAGGTTAATTTGGTTAGTTAACAAAAAAATCTAAAAATTTATTAGATTGACCCAAATGCGAGGTCCCACCGGGCATGCCAAAATGTGTATGTGAATTTAGTGATGTTAAGAAAACAATGAAATAAATAAAGCATTCACAAAACCAAACTAACAAAACATATAAAGAGAGTCAAAGTAAGGTCCTCAAGTGAGAATATGAGGCATGGATAGGCTCTCTCGATGAGGATGATCACTTGATTTAGAGATGTGTCTATTTGATAGGATGTATGCTCGATTGCTTCCAAAGGCTTCAATGGATGTTTGATGGCTTTTTGGTGTGAGTAAGTGAAATTGGTAAAATGGCTTCCCAAAACAACATTATAAGTTTATGGTAATGGATTGTGCTTAAAATGGATTGGAAGGGGATTCCTTAAATAAGCCAAGGGATTTAGGGATTGATGGCTAGGATGGAAGGAAATGAGAAAGCTTATGGAGGGCTCAGATAGAATGAGAGGAGAGCACATGGATTGTGCTTCCTTATAGCCAATCAGGGAGTGACACATGTCACAGGGTCATTGGTTAGAGCAAGAGGGGTTGAGGGGTCAACAAAGGAGGCTCAAAGCTCATAAAGACCCTCATAATGGCTTGTAAGAGCAATAAATGGGCTTGTAAGAGTCATTTATGGCTTATAAGAGCACTTATCGCTTGGTGGTTGGGATATTTTGAGGGGAGACTTTGGTTTGGTTTAGGAAAGTCTTAAGCTTGTTTAGGATTGTGCAAATGATTAAGGGATGGGTTAGGCTTGGGTTAGGATTAGTTTAGGAATGTTAGAGATGTGCAAGTGGATGATATTGATGAGGGTGGGTGAGTTAGTGGAAAAGCTTAGTTAGTATGGGTGGATGGGGTGGATTAGGCTAAATGGAGGATTTGGGATAGTTTAGGGGCTATTAGATTTGAGGGTTTTATTTATTAGAGTGATATTAATAAATTTGGGATTTGGAATTAGATATGAGAATAGGATTTAATTGATAAATGATGGGTTATTTGATTTATCAATTAGGACTATAGATGATTAATTAAATTAATCAGCTAGGGGATGGAAAAGGATTAATTAAATAGGAATTTAATTAATGATGCCTTTACAGATAGCTAAATAGGATTACCAAAGTGGTGCAATCAAATTTAGGTGTCTACAATAACAAAATTGTCAACTCATAGTCTATACAAGACTTCACAAGTGTGAAACTACATCTTGCCTACATGTTGGCATCATCACATGAATATTCACTATCATTGTTATCTATGCATCACCTTCATTACATCTCGGTTAAAAGACATAATGCAAACATTAGAAGTTTCCAAACAGATGCTCTGTTTCTACACTACTTGTAAAACAAGTGTAACCTCCTTATAAAAATGAATCAAAATTAGTCCTTTAAACCACATCATCAAGAAACCCTCAAGAACATGTCCTCCACTACACATCATGTAAAACTTCCTCAGTGTTTGTGCATACTAAGATTACTAATTGCTATTCTTCTAGTCTCAATAGAATAACTATTATGTTGACATCAATGACAAATATAGTCATGGATGCAACATATCAATCCTCTTCAATGCTTAGGATACTCCCCCAATGTAGTATCATCTATATTCATGCTAAAAATCTCCCCCTTTGGAATTGATGCCAACATAGATGAAAAACATCTAAGTTCCAAGAATACCTAACTGTACTCTGCTGCTATCATCTTCTGAAATCCTCTTCATCAATCTAAAATCTTCTAGAATGTTGTACTATTCTTCTTCTTCTTTTAGGATCAGAAATAGTTGTTCATAATAAACAACTTCAATTAGTTTTTGGCTACATCTACACACTTACATATCCTTCTATGCACTTGCATTTTTGACTGTACACTTACATGAATCTTTGTAAATCTCTCTAAAGAGATAACTCTCCCCCATTGCTATCTCAATAGTTGCTTCTCTTCTCATAGCTTATGTACATTCTCTCAATATGTTCTTCATGTGCATTCTCTCCCCCATTGACATCAATTTCAAAGGTGCCAATCATCATAGCAATTGTTAGATACTAATTGCTAATCTGCTGCTCAAATCATCAACCAAATCGAGTGTCCAAAGACACTATTCAAATTTTAATTACCAATTGCCAAGAGTCCTTCATGACTCAGTACATATTAGATATTCCCCCATTCAAGAAGCATAAACATTCAATGTAGTCTAATTGTAGTGATCTGTACCATTGGACTAATGCACTCCTTACATCAACTACTCTAAAGTAGGTAGGGGCATAACCCCTAACATACCTCTTAGATTATCAAAAGTATCTTTAGCTAATGAATTTAGAAAGATATCTACAATTTGATCTTTAGTGCTTACATACTCCAACGTTATTTATTTCTCTACTACCTTTTCTCTCAAAACATGACACTTTATGGATATGTGCTTTGTCTTAGAATGCAATACTAGTGATCATCCTTATATGATTCATCTGTGCTCTTAGGTTCCACTTTGAGAAATTGGACACAATTCATTATTCACTCTTTTCCTTGTCATCACAACTTCATCCTTGCTCCCAATTGTCTTCTCTAGAGGGTGATTCTTTGTCATGTTTCTACTGGAAGTAGGAGTTGACATCTCAACTCTTATCTCTTCCCTAGTTTCATATCTCTGATCTTCTTTATGTTCAAAAAAAAATCATTCTAAATTTTTTTTGTTTGTCTCAAAAATAACTTCAACATTCTATCTAAAAATTCCAAAATTATCCTCTTCTTTATCAAAATTATAACCTGCCATCTTTTCTTTAGTACCAAACTTTTCATCAATCCTTACATTTGTGCACTCAACTATTGCCTTAGTTCTATAGTTGAAACATCTATATTCTTTTCTTTTCAACAAGTAATCAAGAAAAATACCTTCATTTCTTCTAGGATAAAATTTACCAATATCAACATCTCTATTTCTGTAACACTTACTTCCAAAAATTCTGAAATACTTGACTGATGGTGAGTGAAAAAATCATAAGGTGTCTTTCTCATACCTTTTCTAATCTGCACTCTATTCAAAGTATATACTGTAGTGTTAACTTCTTCTCTCCAAAATTTCTTGAGACATCATTCTTAAATAAAATTGTTCTTGTTGCTTCTTCTACTAACTTATTTCTTCTTTCAGCAATCCCATTTTGTTGAGGAGTTCTAGGTGAAGATAACAATATTTTGATTCCATACTCTTCACAAAACATGTTGAAATCTCTAGAAGTGAACTTTCCTCCTCTATATAATCTTAAACACTTAATCTTAACACCAGATTCATTTTCAACTCTATTCTTGAATATCTTAAATTTATCAAAAGCTTTAGACTTTTCTTTAAGAAATGCTACCCACATCATCCTAATGAAATCATCAACAAAATTCATAAAGTACCTTTCATCATTGAATCCTCTAGTTATTGTAAGACCACTTAGATATATGTGAAAAATTTCTAATTTCTTCGTAGTAGGGAACTTCTTGCTAGGAAAAGGCACTTTCCTCTACTTAGCCAAAATACATTCCTTGCAGACAACATTAGAGGGCTTAATAATCATAGGTAGATCTCTCTTTGCAAATATACTACTAACTTTAACAATATTATCTAATTTTATATAACAAAACCTTCTATGCCATAACTAAATTTTATCAACCTTTGCAACTACACATGTTATTTTAGTAGGATTCAACTAAAATACATTACCTCTAGATCTAGTTCTAGTACATTCATCTTACTATCTTTGGCTTTGATAATGCAAGTCTTCTCTATGAACTGCAAAAAATATCCCTTGTCTACCAACTGTCCAACACCTAACAAATTATCTTTCAAACCATCAATAAAGTAAACATCATTAGTGTTAGTTTTACCATCAAGAATAATAGATCCAATCCCTATAATATGATAGGTTGCATTATTACGAACTCTAACAATACCTCCATCATGATTTTTGAAATTAAAAAAATTGTTCATATCATCCACTAGTCATGTGATGTGAATATCCACTATCAATTATTTAATCTGACTTCTTCTCAACTTGGGCAACTAGAGCTCTTCTCTAATTTCTCTATCAAGATTATCTTCATTAATAGCCACAAATCCTAATTTTTCATCATTTTCACTTTGATCTTTTTCATAAGATTCTTTGTCCTGATTAGCATATAAATAATTTCTACCCTTATCTCTTCTAGGCTTAAGTTTTCCTCTAAGCATTTTCTCTCTTTTAGGACATTTAGATGTAAAATGACCATATTCATCACAAGTAAAAACTTAAATATTTTCTTACCATCTTTTTCTATTCTTACCAGAAGGGCTATTCCTTCTTCAATCTTCTTATCTTCTTCAGATCTATTACTACTGGAAATGTCTCCTCTTGCACTTGTACTGCTTGATAGATTAGGTTGAATATGCATAGCATTAAAAGTTGTTTTAACTTTGGCCAATTCTCTAGACTATCTCATTTCTACTTCTCTAGATTCTAATCTTCCAAGAAAAGTTTCCTTTGTGAAATCTTTGGTGTAGGGCATTACTAGTTGAATCATCTGAGCTATTTTCTTGAATATGGTGATAGATTTTTCAAGATCTTCCATATAACCTCATCATCATTTTTAGTTCCACCAAGAGATTGAATACCTACAATAATTTATGATATTCTTCCTACATAATTTATGATGGATTCATCTTCCATCATCTTAGCATCTTGAAATGCACAAATCCAACTTTGTAATTTCATTCTTCTTGCAAGATAATTACCTTTAAAAGTAACTTCTAATGCTTTCCAAATTTCATGAGAAGTATGAAATTTTTTTACTTGATTGTATTCATTCTCTAGAAGAGATGATAGTAGGGATTCTCTAGCTCTCATGTTACACGTGAAAAAATCTCCTTCTTCCTCACTACATTTCTCTAGCTCTGATACTTCAACAATTGCCTTCATGGCTTTTGTCAAAAGCCAATATCCTAGACCCATACATAGTAGATGAGTCTTTATCTTTTCCTTCCAACTATCATAGTTGGCCCCATCAAATCTTAGACTATCTTTCCTAAACATATTCACCATTGATCTCCCAAATCTATTAAGCGTTATCTTCAAGGACCTGATGCTCTAAGACCAATTGTTAGAATATATAGTCTATTGATATAACCAAGAGGGGGTGTGAATCTATTATCCAACTATTATTACAAACATTAACCTTAAAAAAACTTAACCATGCAAGTAATATAAGCTGAAACCACAAAAGGATACACATGAACAATTAATGCTAGATATGTTAACTAGGGAAACCCTTGATTAGAGGGAAAACCCTAGTGGGGATGGTACCTTAAAGATGATGTACTAATATAAATATTATTTGTTAGAGGATAGACCCAGTTAGGAGTTTTCTAGAAAATTCAACACATATGAGTCCCTATATGGAGACTTTGAATCCTTATTAGGAGATTCCAATGCTGTTAGGAGTTGTGGAAGACAACTTGACCCACTGCCTAAACAACATCTAGGTTAATGTTGCCTATTTTTGCCCCTCACCAAAATTTGAATTCAAATGCAAGCCCACCCAATGGTCCCTCCCCCACTTTTATATTATTTTAAGACAATGGAGATATCAAAAAATAAAATGATAAAACTTTATGGTATTTCTTTATTTCCTAAATTTGTTTCGACTTGCTTGCAACTTTCTACATCGTCGAATCTTGCATAGATCCAAAGTGGGTGCTTTCTCGCATTCTCCAAATGCACTACCTTTACGTAATGTGGGGAAGCCCCTTTGTGACATGTGGATCAGTGGGTCCTTTTTATTCTTGTGGGCCATAGAGGGGAGAGTTATTGGCTGAGCTAGTGATTCTATTGGTGCCTGCTTTCTTGCATTATGAGTTTTGTCAGACTTCCTAACAATGTGGGGAAGCACTTTTTGGCTGCAAGGCAGGTGGGTCCATCTTCTTTGAGCTATCATAGATAGGGTGGAAAAGGTAGTAGGGTGAGTTGGTAGTTTGATTGGTGCTTGCTTTCTCGCATTCTATCTTTTCTCAGACTCTTTGACAATACGGGCAAGCACCCTAGTGACACATGTCCATATGATGTCATGATGGATATTCATAGAGGTTCAAAAGGTATAGGTTATGTACACCATTAGATATCGAAGGATTAATGGTTGGTGCATGCCCACATTATAAAGTTACAAGGAAATTAAGCAATGCGGGCAAGTGCCTCGCTACTGCGTGTCCATGTGGGGTCGAGTTGGTTTCATGGGCCACAGGGTGATGCCAAGGTGTTGTCAGGTGGTGCCAAGTCATGCTGAATTGGGTGTTAAATGGTTCATGGGCCTAGAAATTTTGAGGGGCAAGTGTAGTATTATAAGGATCTTTCATGATCGTTGATCTTGCAGAGATCAATGATTGGCACTTTCTCGCAACATGAAGATGTGAGGAAATTAAACATTGTGGGCTTGGCTAAAGTATTAATATTTGGGGTGGTGGTTATGTAACATCTCAGTAAAGGTTTTGAGGAGGTGGTGTGATTAGTTAGTTAGATGTGGTAAACCATGTGGAGATTTGTGGGGTGGTAGAAAAATGAAAGATTATTGGTCCACGTGGCTCATCCTCATGGCAGAGCTAGGTTGACTTGCTGAATTTTTTGGTTCACAAGCTAGGAACAAAGGAGATAAAGTATTGTTGCATGATTTGATCCTCATGATCAATTCCAACCACTCTGGAGTGAATTTTGCACTCCACCACCTCTGATCATACCCATCTACTCAGTCAAAATGGTTTGATGGTGCCATTTGTTGTCTTCTTGGGGCCCTGTTTCAATAAGAGATCAGATTTCATGGTATCTGAGTCTATGCTAAGGTTGGATTTTCCCTAGATATGCATGATTATTCTCTGTAGGACTTAATGATGGTGGTTGTGGGGTAACTTTAGTTAGAAATATCTTAGTTATGCCTAAGCTATAAAGGCAATTTTTGTAGATTTTTTCTTGGTCAACTCTTCTCTGACTTCTCTGATATTACTCTTCAACTTCAATGTAAATTCCCTTTGCCTCTGAACTATATGACATTCTACCTTATCTCCTCCAACCATTGATGTAAAGTGCAAGAACTATTTCCCTCTCATTGGTGCATTGTAGAGATCTACAAGCTTGCATGACTATATCTCTTTTGGCCTATGAATGGTATATAAGTGAATCCTCTCTTTCCTTGTGTCATTAATTCAGATTTTTTGATCTGCATGTGATTATTAGATTAAAGCAAGTTTGGATTTGTATATCTTTTGGTGTCATGATGGTTCAATAGTGCATGTATGGGCAGAGATTGGTTTGAACACTCTATTTTGGTGCATCACCCCCTTAAGTTAGAATAGGTAGATTTGTTTTCATGCGTTCCTTCTCCCTTTTCCTCTCCAAGAGTAGTTAGGTGCACCTTGATAGTAAAGGAAGCCAATGTTCTCTGGAGACTCAACCTCACAGTTCAATTCCCATAGCTTGGAGGTTGTTTCCATGTTTCACAAGGTTGTCCTTAGGTAAAAACTTTGGATGTGGGTACAAACTTTTGTGACAACAATTTTTGGCATGCTCGATGGGACACTATTCAAAAAATTTCAAGTATACTGGTGTCAAAAGGAAGATTTCAAGATTAATACCAAGGAGATAGTGCTAGCTTCAATGTTCAACCCTTCAAGAGGCTCATTCTTTAAGTACTTGGTGAATCTAAACTTTAAATACATCTGGTTCCAGACCAAAGTTGTAGTAATTCATGACCAAAGCTGAAACAAGGGCATCTTCTAGAGGTAAATTTTAGTACAAAGAGCTTTCATTTTCAAATCCTAAAAGAAGGAAGACTAGAGTATCTTTATCACCAATTAGGAGTGCAATATTAACAAATACACCTGCAAGATCTATCTCTACTCCTCCTGTTGTTAGACCTCAGTCTAGATTGCCATCAACACATATCAATAGATCACTTGTCTATATGGCATAGCATAGGGCTCATGCTTTTTCCACCTTTAATGGTGGAAGTCCTCTTTTTTTGGCCCAAAGGCATGAAATACCAATAGCTGCACTCAAAAGCATACCATAATTTACTAGTGAAACTTCTACCTCTCCCTCAGAACACATTTAAGAAGTTGAAAATGTCTGTAATATCCATTGTATTATAGAGGATGATGTTGTAGTTAGGCTTCTAGCCTCATCCTTGAAATGAAGAGTGCTAGAATGGTATAGAGGTAGGCCTCATAAATTGCAATGACAAACTCTAAACAATGGTAGGCCTCCAAACTATAATCATGGGAACAATTCTTTTGATCAGAATAGGCAGAATAGCCATGATTCAACCTCAAATATAATCCAAAGTAGGGCTATAGTTCCTCAAAACAACATGGGCCAAGATCAAGATTTTTTCCCCTCCTATAACTACTCCTATTCTCGTTGCATGTGTCAAAAGGTTGAATCCTTTTTGGCCTTGACCATTGAAGAGCCTGCAGCAAGACAATCATATAAGGAGGACCAATTTAAGGACACCTCATATATGCAAGAACAAGGTGATTGCTCCTTTATGAATCATCAGATGGAGGAACATTGTAATGTAAACTAGGATTCCATTGCTCACAACACTAGGAGAAAAAGAAGAACTATTGAAGATGCTACCCCTCCTCTCAATCATGCCTCAACTTAAAATGTAATATCTCATGAGCAAGTAGTAAATGATCAATCAAATACCTTTCAACAACAAAGGAAAAATAATAGCAGAAAGGATATAAGGATGTAAGGAAAAATAATTCCATTTCAACCTCCTACAAATGTAGCTTCCAAGGCTTTGACCAAAATACCTACTACGCCATTCAGTGTGGTAGAAAAAATGAAGGAGACAAATGTGAATATTTCCATGTGGGATGTTGTTGCTACTATACCCATGCAAAAGAGGTTGTTGTAGCAAGAATTGGAAAGTATTGAACCAAAGGATCAGCCACCCAACAAGGAAAGTGAAACAAGCCTAGTACAACCATCAAGGGAGGAAGAAACAAGTAAAAAGGTTAGACCTCCTCCATTTTATGTTTCTCTAATTATAGGGGGTAAACTAGTACACAATTGCATGATTGATTCAGGGGCTAGTAGTTCAGTGATGCCCAGGTGTGTTCCTGATGCTTTTAAAATGAAATATGAGTCCATTGTTAAGGATGTATTAAAGTTGGATGGTAGTACTATCAAGACTATAGGGATCCTTAGGAATGTGGGAATGGCCCTACATGCATGCCCTAGTTGTACTATAACTCAAGATATATCCATTGCTGAAGTCAAGCCACATTTTTCCATTTGTCTGTCAAGAGACTTCACTACTCAAATAGGTGGTTACATATCTTCTGATTGATCATATATGTCTTTTAGGATGAGGTATGGGACCAAAGCTTCAATCACAGTAGAGCCTCAAGCCCTCCATCATACTGAACCCTATGCCCCTAATCTCATAAACATGAATTGCACTATCCTAGAAGTGAATGAGAATGACATAATGAATGAGCCCACCACTTCCCTAGTAGAGATACCTAACTTTCTCTTAGATGAATGGGCTAATGCACATCAATTTGATCCTATGTCAGAAACCCTTGAGATAAGAAAGATGCTCTAGTTCCCAATCTTGTGAAGACTAAAGAAGATGTGAGTGGGATATGGAGTATGTACTTTGATGGATCAAGGAATAAGAATGGATCAGGGGTTGATGTGATGTTGGTTTCTCCTACACAAGTAAGGTACTACTTCTCCTTTAGGCTCCAATTCAGTTGCACAAATAATGTGGTCGAGTATGAATCCTTGATTTAGGGTCTCCTACTTGCTCAAAAAAGAGGAATTCAAGCTTTAAGTGCATATGGAGATAGTGAGTTGGTAGTTAATCAAGTGAGAAATCAGAATATCACCAAGAATGGTTTGCTCAAGTCTTAGAAACATAGGGTATGGGATTTTCTTAAGGGTTTCAATGCACTTAATATTCAAAGCATCCCTAGAAAAGAAAATAGACATGCTGATAGGCTCATAGCAATAGGTGCATCTCATGATATGCCAGGGAATATTGAGGAGAAGAAAAAGCAAAAAATTACGATGGTAGTAAGGCTTGCCATCCCTAACAACAACATCCATTGGAAAGTTTTTGAATCTGATGAACAACTTGTAAGCTTCCTGTAGAATGAAGTAGAATTTTCAGATAGAAACCAGTCGAGACTACAAGATCAGTATGGTGATAAAATCATTAACCTCAATTCCAACAAATTGCCTAAGGGTCTCATTACCTTAGAGAGTGTTTTTAATCTTGATGACCAAGTGAGAGGTAGAGTCATGAACTTAGCTACTGACAAAGATGATCACACCCCAGTCATGGTTACTGATGGAAAATCCTTAAACATGGGGAGGGTATGTTCTGAGATTGAGAAAAAGATTTTTATTCATCTATGTCAAGAATTTAACGATGTATTTTCCTGGACTTATGATGATTTAAATGGTTTTGAACCAAGTTTTTTTAGTATACCATAGATTTAATTGATAATGTCAAACCAGTAAGACAAAAATAGAGCCCAATGAATCCCAAAATTGAACACTTAATGAGAAAGGATCTATCCAAATTGATTGAGGCCAATATAATTTTCCCCATCAAGCACTCATCATGGGTAGCAAAACTTGTCCTTGTTAGGGAGAAGAATGAAGAAATTAGATTGTGTGTGGACTTTAGGGACCTTAACCAAGCTTCCCTTAAGGATCCCCATCCTCTCCCTTCCATGGAGTAGATTGTGTCCAAGATTAGTGGTTTAAAAAGGTTTTCATTTCTTGATGGATTTTTTGGCTACAATTAGGTGCTGGTCAAAGAGTCTAATAGGTACAAGATTGCATTCACTACCAAATTGGGTACCTATGCTTATTGTAAGATGCCATTTGGGCTAACCAATGTAGGTGCTACATTTCATAAGGCAATGGAGATGGCCTTCAAAAATGTGATTGGAAAGTTTGTATTAGTTTACCTTGATGATATTACAATGTATTCAAAGAATGTGGAAGATCATTTTGATCATTTAAGATAGGTATTCTCAAGGTGTAGAGAGTTTGGGGTATCCGTTAACCAAAGAAAGTGTGTCTTTGCTACCGATCAAGGAAAATTATTAGGACACATTCTATCTGAGGATGGTTTAACCATTGATCTAGAAAGTACAAAAGCAATACTTGCTCTCCCTCTTCCTAAACATAAGAAAGGGTTGCAAAGTTTCCTTCGTAGAATAACTTTTGTGAGAAGATTTATCCCTAATCTTGCTACCATGGTAAAATCCTTTACATCTATGCTCAAGAAAATTATGGTCTTTGCATGGACCAAGGAAGGGAAGGAAAGTTTTTAAGGGATTAAGGTAGCCATAGCCTTAGCCCCTTATATCATTAATCCAAATTTTGAAAATGATTTCATCCTTTATACCCTAGATGGTGAGTCAAGCATTTCTGCTGGCTTGACTCAAACAAATGATAAAGATGAAGATCAACCCATAGCCTTCTTTAGTGAAGGGCTTAAAGAGTATGAAGAGAAATAAAAATATGTAGAAAAGAAAGCCCTTGCAGTCATCAGAGCTTTAAAGAAATTTGGGCATCTCCTATCTCATAATAAAATTCATCTATTAGTACCCCATGCGAGTGTGAAGGATTTTATTTTGAGAAAAGATATTAGTGAGAAGAGAGCTGGTTGGATTTCTAAAGTAATAGAATATGATGTTAACATCCAGATCAACAAGATGGTAAGAGGGAGGGGGTTGTGTAAACAAATGATATCATCTCAAGAATCAGATGAAGAAGTTGCTATGATACTAATAGAACAACAAGAGACAAGAAATGATGACCCAATGAATTGGATGGATGAAATGAATAGTTTCTTGTTAGGCAATGGATATCCTCATGGATTAGATAGAACTAAAAGGAGACAGTATAGATTATAGTTAATTCCTTATGCCATAGTTGGTGGTATCCTTTTAGTAAAAATATTTTAATGGAGCCCTATTAAGATGCATTGACATGGATCAAGCTAAAAGAATGATCAAAGACCTTCATGATGGTCCTAATGGTGGTCATTTCTTAGCAAGGACAATAGTAATGAAGGTCATGAGGGCTAGTTACTACTGGTCGTCCTTATTCCATGATTGTCATAGGTATGTGAGGAAATGTGAAAAATGTACTTTCTTTTCTGGTAAGAAAAAGCTTGCAGCTCTTCCTCTTCATCCCATTTAGTTGGACCAGCCTTTTACTCAATGGGGATTGGATTTCATAGGCCCTATCAATCCTCCTAGTTCTGGTCACGAATGGATTTTAGATGCTAGAGATTACTTTACTAGATGCATAGAGGTAGTTGCATTGAAGGACACCATATAATCTTTAGTTGTTGAGTTCCTTGATGGAATTGTGACCAGGTTTGGTGCCCCTTCAACCATTATTCCAGATAATGCAAAATATTTTATGGGAGCTCAAATTTGTGCATGGGAAGTTGACCATAACATCTACTTGAGCACATCCTCAAATTACTATCCTCAAGGAAATGGTTTAGTTGCATCATTCAACAAAAAATTTATTAGGATTATGAAAAGAACTATAGAGGATAACCAGAGGTGTTGGCATCAAAAGTTGAGGATGGCACTATGGGCTAATAGAATAACACCTAAGAGGTCAATAGGGAATTCACCATTTATGTAGATATATGGCAAAGAAGCAAGGCTTTCAATTTCATTAGAATTCTAATCCCTAGAACTAGCTCATCAGCTGGAGCTAATTGAAGAGGATGCCATGATAGTGAGAATGACAGAACTGATGGAGCTAGAAGAGAAAAGAAGTCAAACCATGCAAACCCTAGAAACACATCAGTAGCAGGTGAAAAGGAGCTTTGACAAGAAGGCTAGGGTTAGAACCATCAAAGAGGGCAATTTAGTTTTGAAATGGGATATAGATAGGGAAAAACTAGGGAGACACTCAAAATTTGATGCACTATGGACTGGTCTCTATCTAATTGTTAGTTGCAAGCAGGCCAATGCTTTTCAATTAAGCAATCTTGGTGGTGAAGTTTTGCCTATCCCAATCAATGGGATCTATCTCAAACCATGTATTTGATAGGGGTTGAGGTTTTATGTACATAGGTAGCTTAGTTTCCTTCCTATTGTTTTCCAGCTTTCCAAGAAGTGCACGAGCACATGTGTTTGGTAGAAGGTTTTTGATCTTTGGTTTCAGTTGCAGAGGGAAGGTTTTCAAGGGTTTGTTTCTCATAGAAGTAGGGTTAGGGTTTTATAATACACTAATCTAAATCTTCTATGACTCTATAACCCAATGGATACATAAGACCACTGGTCATATGCATAGCTGGCTTGTGTCCCCTCTGAGTCGCTAAAAATGTTGCCTATTTTAGCCCCCCACCAAAATTTGAATTCAAATGCAAGCCCACCCAACAGTCACTCCCCCACTTTTATATTATTTTAACACTATGGAGATATCAAAAAATAAAATGATTAAACTTTATGGTATTTTTTTATTTCCTAAATTTGTTTCCACTTGCCTACAACTTTCCACACCGTCGGATCTTGCATAGATCCACAGTGGGTGCTTTTCCATATTCTCCAAATGCACTACCTTTACGTAATGCGGGGAAGCCCCTTTGTGACACATGGATCAATGGGTCCTTATTGTTCTTGTGGGCCATAGAGGGGAGAGTTATTGGCTGAGCTGCTGATTCTATTGGTGCTTGCTTTCTCACATTCTGAGTTTTGTCAAATTTCTTGATAATGTGGGGAATCACTTTTCGGCCATGTGGGAGGTGGGTCCATCTTATTTGAGCCATCATAGATAGGATGGACAAGGTAGCAAGGTGAGTTGGCAGTTTGATTGGTGCCTACTTTCTCGCATTCTATCTTTTGTCAGACTTTTTGACAATGTCGATAAGCACCCTAGTGACACATGTCCATATGACATCACTATGGATATTCACAGAGGTTTAGAAGGTATGGGTTATGTACATTGTTAGATCTCCTAAGATCAATGGCTAGAAAATGCTTGCATTATAAAGTTGTAAGGAAATTAAGCAATGCGAGCAAGCACCTCGCTACCATTTGTCCTTATGGGGTCGGGTTGGTTTCATGGGCCATAGGGTGATAACAAGGTGGTACTAGGTGGTGCCAGGTCATGCTGAGTTGGGTGCTAAATGGTTCATAGGCCTAGAAATTTTGAGGGGCAAGTGCAGTATTATAAGGATCTTTCACAATCGTTGATCTTGCGGAGATCAATAATCAACACTTTCCCACAAGATGAAGATGCAAGTAAATTAGACATTGCGAGGAAGTGCCTAAAGGACACATGTCCAAGTGGGCTTGGCTAAAGTATTAACAGTTGGACTGACAGTTATGTAACATTGCAGTTAGGCTTTTGAGGAGGTGGCATGATTAGTCAGTTAGATGTGGTCAATTGCATGGAGACTTGAGGGGTGGTAGAAAAATGAAAGATTATTGGTCCATGTGGCTCATCCTAGTGGCAAAGCTTGGTTGACTTGATGACTTTGCTGGTTAACAAGCTAGGAATAGAGGGGATTGAGTTTTGTTGTGCAATTAGATCCTCATGATCAATTCCAACCACTCTCGAGTGAATGCTACACTCCACCACCTTTGATCCTACCCATCTACTCAATCAGAATGGTTTAATGGCACCATTTGCTATCTTCTCGGGGCCTTGTTTCAACAAGAGATCAAATTTCATGGTATTTGAGTATATGCCAAGGTTGGATTCACCCTAGATGTGCATGATTATTCTCTATAGGACTTAATGATTGTGGTTGTGGGGTAACTTTAGTTAGAAATATCTCAATTATGCTTGAGCTATAAAGGCATTTTTTGTAGATTTTGTCCTAGTTGACTCTTCTCTAACTTCTCTAATATTACTCTCCAACTTTAATGTAAATTCCCTTTGCCTCTAAGCTATATGACATTCTACCTTATCTCCTCCAGCCATTGATGTAAAGTGCAATAACTATTTGCCTCTCATTGGTGTATTGTAGAGATCTGCAATCTTTCATGACTATATCTCTTTTGGCCTATGAATGGTATATAAGTGAATCCTCTCTTTCCTTGTGCCATTTATTTGGGTTTTCTAATCTACATGTGATTGTTAGATTAAAGCAAGTTTGGATGTGTATATCTTTTGGTGTCATGATGGTTCAATAGTGCATGTATGGGGAGAAATTAGTTTGAACACTCTATTTTGGTGCATCACCCCCTTAGGTTACAATAGGTAGATTTTCTTTCATGCATTCCTTCTCCCTTTTCCTCTCCAAGAGTAGTTATGTGCACCATGATAGTAAAGGAAGCCAGCCTTCTCTAGAGACTCAACCTTACAATTTAAATCTCATAGCTTGGAGGTTGTTTCCATGTTTCACAAGGTTATCCTTAGGTAAAAACTTTGGATGTGGGTGCAAACTTTTGTGACAATAGTTAAGATCAACAAACTCATTTTCCAAATGATATCTTTATTATTCCTTATAGAATAATAGAATTGAAATGTACTTCCTTCCTCTGTCTTTGTCCTATCAACTAGACTTCTGCTCCTTCAGATCTTGTAACTAGATTTCATACTGTGCATCATATGATTCCTTGGATTGCTTACATACATTCAGTAAGCATTCTTATCCTTCTCAAGATGTACACTAATACTTCACATTCCAATTGATCCTCTAAATCTAAGTCTCTCTAGAAAAAAGAAAAGCAACTTTCCTTTATACCACATTTTCATAATAATTCCTTGAGTTGGCCTTGAGGCTTTCCCAATTAATTAAAATAAGATAATTAATTAATAACAACATTGTTGACTCAGTCTATAAGGGACTTCACACATGTGAAACCACATCTTGTGCACATGCTAGAAAAATTACACAACTTTTCTTTATTACTTTTTTCTGTGCATCACCTTCATTACATCTCAACTAAAAGATATAATGCAAACATCATAAACTACTAAATAGATGCTCTGTTTCTACACTGCTTCTAGTAAAACAAGTTTAACTTCCATACAAAATCAAATCAAGATTAGTTGTTTGAAACACATCATCAGGACAACCTTAGGAACATTTCCTCCATTGTGCATCATCTAAAACTTTCTCAACTTCTGGGCATACTACAATTATTGATTGCTATTCTTCCAATCTTAACAGAATCACTGCTATGTTGATATCAATAAAAAATACATTCATGAATGTAATATATCAATACTTTTCAATATTTAGGATACTCCCTCAATGAAGTATCATCAATATTCATGCTAACAAAACAAGCACTAACAATGTTTACTTTGTAGATAGTTTGAAACATAATTGTAATACCCCAAAATTGGCACATTGCCATATTAACCAACTTTAATTTATTCAATTATTCTTAAGTCCCATTTTACTAAGTAATTCTAATTTGGATAATAACTACTTGACCTAGGTGTCAAATCTAGAAAACCCTAATCTACATTAATCACATTATTTATTTAATTCCTAAAGTATCGACTCAAATTAGCTATATAAACCTATTGATTTAATTTAATTTAATTATGAGCATTCTACTTTAATTAAATTAAAATTACCTCTTTAGATAATATACAAAGGAATTAAATATATTTAATTTAATAAGATATATCCTCTTCTTAATTAGCGAATATAATTATTCAATTAATTAAAGTTATTTAGTTATGAGGTCATATTCTATTTTATTAAAATAAATACTCTCGAAAAGGGATTAACTCCTTTTATCACTCAAAAAGGAACTAATTAACTCCTTTTATCATTGAAAAAGGAATCAATTAACTCCTTTTATCACTCAAAAAGAAATCAGTTAACTCCTTTTATCAATCAAAAAGGAACTAGTTAACTCCTTTTATCACTCAAAAAGGAGCTAGTTAACTCCTTTTATGACTCAAAAAGGACTCAACTAACTCCTATCACTCAAAGGAAACTAGTTAAATCCATTTTCATGAGGAAGTTTCCTTTATGACTGGCTCTCCTCTTCAATCTTCTTCCTCTATTCCAATTAGTCTCGACTGTTGATCATCTCTTGGATTCTATAAAAGAAGCTCTCCATTCCTCATTAAAGAGGTAGAAAATTGGAATTTGCATCAAACTTATGCAGAAATATTGACTCAATTTATTCTTGCATTCTTAGTTTAATTCTTACATTGCAATCTCATATTAGCTTAAAAATGCATTCATTTAGTATAGCATGTTTCTTCATTTCTTAGATTAACAATTGCATCTCTCATCTAGATTATTTGCACTTTCATTTAGCTACATAAATCCTTCATTCTAGAGGTCTAGTTGCTTGCTTCTCATTCTAAGAGAAAAAGCATAATCCTTCTAGTTAGAAGGCAATAGGTCACTCTATTAGACATTTTTAGATAAATAATCCAATTTCTATTCCAAGATGATTTCATAGGTAATGACCATGTTGAAGTGTTTGTGAGGATCTGAGGCCTACATTTCACACACATATTTATGCAACCCATAGTGGGGCTTGAAAAATCAATTTTTTTGGCCTCATTTTCTATTTTTCTAAATTTTTTATTGTTCTATCTATACAGGTTTCTAGATTTTTGCACGAGAAATCTAATTTTCATGCAATGACCTGAAGATTTTGTGTCTTCCTCCACACTTTCTCATGTGAAAAAGGGCATAATCATGGATTATCAAATGGTACACATCATTTCTTCATGTAGGTTTGTACATGATTTCATGTAGAATTTTGCAACAACAATGCAAAATATAGTTTTTAGATTCCAGTTTATTATGATGTTTTTTTTACTAACAATTTTCTCTATAGAATTTTCTTTTAGATTTATATTTTCCCATTTTTATTTCTATTTTCTATTTTTTTTAGAGCTTAACACTTAAATTTTATTTTTCCATGGTTAAGCTTTTATTTGACTAATGATGTTTTCTAAAGCATTTTTGCTTGGATTTCTAGTTTTCAATAGCTTAATAGTGGTTTGTAGGATACTTGACAAAGAAACATTTTATCCAAATACTTCAATCATATACTGATTGTATGAATGTAGGATGCTAGTCAAAGATACACATGAAAAAGACTTGTTTCAAACCCACATAAACATTGTGTCTTCTTTTATTACTTTTCACACATAGTATAAATAGGGCTTGTGAACTTCATAGGGTGCAAGATAGGGGAATAGGGGAGTATGCTCTTTTCTACTTGGAGGTCATGACCAAGGGTAAATCAGAAACCTAGAAGCCTCTAAAAGATGGCATCTAAGGGAGGCAAGCAAGTTAGTGGTTCTCCCAAACAAAGCCTTTAATGAAGAGATGATGATTTCCTTTTAGGAGATCAAAGTCTTGGAATAGGCTAAGGTGGGATCGATTAAGCTAACTTGGTGTTTAACATATCTTACATGTTTGGGTGAGAAAATGAGGTAGAGGAGTATGCTCTTTCCCCTTGAGGGAAATCAAAAACTTTTATCCTTACTAGTCTAAGTCAATACTTTAGAGGGCCTAATAGAGTGAGCCAACCCCCAGGGATGACCCAAGTGAGCACACTCCTTTCACCAATGATTCCACCTCACTTTAATAAAGAAGCTTTGTTGAGAAAAAGACTCCAAAGCCATATTAATTTCCTCTTCTTCATTTTGATATGAGGCTCTATAAACTGTACTGGTCAGTCTCGGCCCTAGTCTTGCTAGTCAACTATGTGCACTTACAAATGCTGGTGTGCATTGTTTGCCTCAACTTCACCTATGAATCCACTGAGGATTAGTATCAACAAAAGATAATTAAAAACTTCTTAGTTAGTTGCTACCTGATTCACCTCCAAAAGGATGCATAATCTTTGTGCAAGGAGGGAGAAGAATCTCTATTGTAGAACTCACCATAGGCATGCAATTGGGTGTTGGAAGGTAGTATATGTGCTTGACCCCTACCACAAGGGTGTTCATTTAGTATATGTTCTTGACCTCTAGGGGGTGACACAGTTGTGTGAGGTGTTCACATGCACATAAGTTGTGGAACAAAGGTTTTGCCTTCTCTACCAATTTTCTATTTTAGGGATAAAAGAATGTTTTTATTGAGTCTTTAAACATTATCCAAACCTGTCAAACAATATAAAGGTCAAGACTCCTTCACCCCTCCAAATTTCTTTATCCTTGGTTGGGTTATTTGAAACTACTACTTACTTCTCATGTTTATCTAGAAACCAATTGTCTTGTTCAAAACAACCAAAATGTTGTCCAAAATTTGATAAGTCTTATTACTTGTCTAGAATTTTCCACAACAAACAACAATCTATCCAAAATAGTTTGAAACCTATGCTCTAAATTTGATCTATTATTTGCATCATTTTATCTCTTTTCTATCTCCAAACAATGTCAAAACAATGACTTCTTGCTTAGCTAATGACTTGCAACCTACACATAAACTAGTCTTGTCTCTTGTTCACTTTGTCTTTGGTCTTTGGTGCTTGTCATAATCCATGTCATGATATTCATAATCTTTGGCTATTCTAGCCATTACTTAGATGACTTGTACCTTAGTATACAATACCCTTATATTGCTTTATTTTTGAGACTATGTTCTAGTTTGGTCCTTGTTTAAGCTTTCACTTTTTGTCCTTGTCTATGACTATGGCAACAAGAAGTGACAATGTGTGTTATCCCCAAATACCTAGATGAGGTAGAGCTAGGGGTACTAATTGTGTAAGAGGTCACTCTTCAGTCCATACACAGTCTATCTCTAGTTTAGCTAGTGAGGAATCTTCATGATCCCCCTTACCTATCAGATCACCTTGGGTCCAAAGAATGTTCTCTATAAACTTGCAACAAACTAGGAATCCTTTGTATCAAGAGGATCCTAAAACTAGAAAAGTTCCCACATCTCCAAACAATACATTTGAATTCTTTTTCAAGGGACCTTTCCAATCAAAACATATGGAAATTAAACACCTTCATACAATGGCTGATTATGAACTTGAACACGGTGAACACAACAGAAACCAAGACCAACCTAGTAATGACAAAGGGAAAGACCATTATACTGATGAAGATGAGGAAGAGGTGGAAATACTTCCTGAACACATAGCAAAGTGTTGTAAAGACTAAAACTTCCAAAAGGTCATGGAAATCCTACTCAACAAAGAGAAAGAAAAATGCTTTCTCAAACTTGCCCAAGAGGGAGCTAAGTTACCCCATCATTTCAATCTAGAAACTATCATCATGCTTGAAGTGGAGATTGAAACTTCCAATCTACAAAAACAACTAAAAATCATGCAAGATCAACTAGCCCAGATGATGTGTGATAAAGACATGCCTATAAAAACATACACCTTAGAGGCTCTTTGTCCATTCCCATTTGACAAGAGTATAGACATGCCTCCTTTTCCAATAAGGGTAGAGTTAACTAAGTATGAAAAATACTTTGGAACTGTTGATCCCCAAGATCATTTGTGGGAATTTGGGGCCTTGTCTATGGAATTTATGCATAATTAGACATATCCCATGCATCTATTCCCAAGAAGTCTAGGTGGTTAGGCAATGGAGTGGTTTTCACACTTGCCTCCTAGTATCAAAATGTTTGATGAAATTGCCAACTTGTTTGTCTAGTAGTATGCTCACAACATTCGACACCTAGTTAACATCCTAGATTGGTATAATGCAAAGGATTGTTGAACCTTTCCTCACATTCCTTCAGAGATGGAGACAACTTTATACTAAATATTCATGCAAGATTCCTGAAATGGAAAAGCTTGACATCTTCACTAATAATTTCCTACCCAATTTTAGGTATAAAGTCCAACTTTAAGGTCCACACACATTTGAGGACATGGTCACACAAGCCATCTACATTGAGGAATTCATGGTCAAGAAGGGCGAACTTACCCTTCAAAAGGACATAAAAAAAGGATCCACCTCTAACAAGGACAAACCCAAGTATGTCAACAAGAACTGAGAAATTGTACATGATGGTGTTGTTGACAACATTACTCCTAAACCTACTAAGGAAAAGTGTCATAAAGACAAAAACTTCCAAAAGGTCATGGAAATCCTGCTCAACAAAGAGAAAGAAAAATACTTTCTCAAACTTGACCAAGAGGGAGCTAAGTTACCCCATCATCTCAATGTGGAAACTATCATCATGCCTAAAGTGAAGATTAAAACTTCCAATCTACAAAAACAGCTAAAAATCATGCAAGATTAGCTAGCCTAGATGATGTGTGATAAAGACACACCTATAAAAACATACACCCTAGAGGCTCTTTGTCCATTCCCATTTGAAAAGAGTATAGACATGCGTCCTTTTCCAATAGGGGTAGAGTTACCTAAGTATGACAAATAATTTGGAGCTGCTGATCCCTAAGATCATTTGTGGGAATTTGGGGCCTTGTCTATGGAATTTATGCATAATTAGACATATCTCATGTGTCTATTCCTAAGAAGTCTAGGTGGTTAGGCGATGGAGTAGTTTTCACACTTGCCTCCTAGTATCAAAACGTTTGATGAAATTGCCAACTTGTTTGTCTAACAATATTCTCGCAACATTCAACACCCAGTTAACATCCAAGATTTGTGTAATCTTAAGTAGAGGATTGTGGAACCTTTCCTCACATTCCTTTAGAGATGGAGAGAACTTTATACTAAATATTCATGCAAGATTCCAAAAATGGAAAAGCTTGACATCTTCACTAATAATCTCCTACCCAATTCTAGGTATAGAGTCCAACGTCAAGGTACACACACCTTCAAGTACATGGTCACATAGGATATCTATATAGAGAAATTCATGGTCAAGAAGGATGAACTTACCCTTCAAAAGGACACAAAAAAAGATCCACCTCTAACAAGGAAAAACCCAAGTATATCAACAAGAACTGAGAAAATGTACATGATGATGTTGTTGACAACATTACTCCTAAACCTACTAAAGTATCTTTTAATCTCACAAATGCTCTCAACACAACTAAGAATGTTGAGAAACCTCTTGACAACAAGACATCCAGAAATTAACCAAGGAACTCATGTGATACATGCCCTAAATGAGAGTATACACCTCTTGGTGAAACTTTGTATATGGTCTATAAGACCTTTCTATAAAACAAGCTTATTTCACCATTGGACAACTCTTGTCCTTATGATCTACAACCACAACCACCATGGTGGAACAAAACTAAATTCTGTGAATACCACCAAAACAAGGGACACAAAACTAGCAACTATATAAAATTGCATCACAAAGTCCAGGACATGATTGATGATGGTGACATTGTGGTGGACTAACATAACACGAACTTAGATCACAAGGCTTTCAAGGAGCCCTTCCTATCATACGCAAAAAGAGAGAGCTCAAAACTAAAACCTAGCAACAAAATCAACTATACATACTCTAATGATGATAATGTGATCAACATGGTTTAACCTATGGATTTTGAGTACTATGACATTATTACCATCAAGGGCAAGCAAGATAACAATAAACCCAAGACACAATTCATCTTGAAGGGCCCTACTTCCCACACATTTGAAAATGATTAATCACAAACTACCAAGTTAGTACTCAAAGGCCCCACACCTTTTGTTCCTAAGATAGAACAACACAAAGATAAACCTCTTGCTGGTCCATCCACTAGTACATTTGAGGTCATTTTTTGACCAAAATTTTTGACCATCTATTAAAATGTTTTAGATTGGTCAAAAATCTCTCTTTTTTTAAATCCATGCCCATGTTGTTCAAAATTTTGACCAAAACTTAGTTGAACATATTAAAATGAAAAAGGGTTTCGGCCACCCATTTCATTGTTTTGTTAAATTAAGAGGCAGTAGATTAGTGCTTGTAGGTTCATGCAGAGGGTGGGAGGTATATGGATCATGGGGCATGTGCATCTTGATTTGGATTTGAATATGCTTGGGCAATGAGGTCAACAAAATCTATATCCGATCTTGAAATTGTATCCACCTTCTCTGCCTCTACTACTACCTTTTCCTTTGTTCACTAAGCCTTTGCTCATATCTTTCTCGTCTCCCCTAGTTTCAAAGATTCTATGGAGTGCGTGTAGGGGAGCTGCACAATAAATTTAGGAGAAGAGGCAAAAATTGAGGAAGAGGCAAGGAATCAAGGTACTTATCACATTTTTCTTCCATTTTTTGCTCAATCTTAGCCATGGCACCCATTAGGTCATTTTGAATAGATTTTTTCTCTGCAATCTCTTTAGCAATTTCTGCCACATGTATATCATGCTTCATTTCCAATTGATGCTTTCCTATGTATGAGCACCCAATTCACTTAATCAACCTACTACATAAACTTTGCTAACTCTTCCAGACTCTATAACATCACCTATCACACTAAACCACCCCCACACAGTATTTAGAAAAGGCCATCATGCATAACTCAACTCTAGGGTTTCAACACAAACAAAAAATCATATTTTCTAGAGTAGACACTACAATTTCATAAGCATTCAAATAGTATCAAGATACTATGTTAGTCTTTGAAAAGGTTTATTGGACTCCAAATTGCTAATATGTTGAGGCTCATGTATGGTTGAGAAGAACAAGAATATCTCCTATATCATTTTGGACATTTATGGAGTCTTGGAGTCATGTGATCAATGAGTTGATATTGTTGTACATCAAGGGTCTGATACACCAAGATGATGGAAATGAACTTAAACTTATTCATCTGTCAATTGGAATTGCTCCATTTTGCTGATCTATGTGCTGCTAATCCTATGTATTCAAGGTATGATACATTGAGATGTTAGAAGGGAACTCAATCTTGATGGACTGTGAAGTCTGATTTGAGGTCTCTGTGAGCTATTATCATCCAAAAAAATACCCCCTTTCATTCATCTATCCATGAGCTATTTCTTGTGATTGTGATTGTGATTGAGCTTGTAACTCAATGACCTACTTTGGTTGCTAGTGTAGTTTTAGCCTTTTGCTTACTTAGATTCACTCCTCTGTCACAATGTAATGTCCCCAAATCTTATTTGATATACTAATAGATTAGATCTAACAATTTTATTTTTATTATTTTTAGAATAGGAAAAGGTGGATTATAATTAATGAGGACTGTAATCAATATTTATTTTTCAAATATAATTTTCAAGCCTCTTGAAGCATGCAGCGGAAGAAGCTAACATAGCTTATGAAATTATGCTATGCTCTTATTCTACAGAACCAATTTTTGTTGAGGTTGGACACCAAACGTATTACCTCACAACCATGTTCATGGTTGATAAGGCACTGTTAGAAAAGATTTCTCAACATATTCATTTTGTTAGAAAAGAGTCAATGCACACAAAAATTCATCAATGCACATAAAAATTCAAAAATCATTCCTAATGGATATAGAAAATTAATTAAATAAGGGGGATATGATCATATTGTGTGACTTATGAAGATAGATATTGGAACCCTTAATATGAACTAATATACTACTATAACCTTGTTAACATGTTTTTTTTTTATAGCAGATGATTTGTGATGCAGCTACATTGTTCTTCGGCGTTGAGATCCCGGTCATGTTTGGAGGCTTCATAGATCAAAATTTATAATTATTTTTGACTGATATTTGAAGGATTCATAGATTAATTTACAATATTTTTATTAATCTTCGAGGGCTTCAAAAAAAAATTCACTTTGTGTGATCGTTGAAGGCATCAATGATAAAGTCATGATATTTTCAGTTATCTTTGAAGACTTCATAGATAGATAAGTCAAATTTTCCTAAGTTCAAAGATTTTAGAATTTATGTATTTCATAGAAGGATAAATCCCATGGAATAATTATATTGTTAGTATCTATTTTCTTAGAAACTAATTAGAGTGGAGTATATCATTGAATATATAGATTTTAGTGGCTTAAAATGAAATTCCATGTGGATGCATGGTCAGGATTGATATAATGCCTAGATATCCAAAACATCTCAGGGACAGGGGTATTGCAAAATGTAATGGCACACAAAATGATTACCTAGATATTCAATATTAATAAAGGAGTGAAAGTCTCAATTAACAAGAGTAACAAACCATGTCCAATAAGGATAAGATTGAAAACTAAGAAAAGATGACAACTAAAAGAATAAAATAATTTTCCAATCAACTAGAATGTTAAAAAATTTCAGCAAATCCAATCTAATTGGATAAAATGACTCACCTCTGGATTTTTGAAGCAATGCTGGAATAGAGCAATGCTGCCACCACCCATGACACCCATTCAAAATGCAATTCAAACCTGCCAAAACTATAAACCTTATAGAAAATCCAATGCAAATGGATATTGGGTCCACCCTTGAACCTCATTTGAAGCTCAATTTTATGAGGAACAAAAGAAATTATACATACCCCAATTCTCTCTTATTATACCTACATAATCAAAATAAAAATTAAAATAAAATATTAAGAGCAAGATTCAAGGATATGGAAGTCAAATCACAAAAAAAACATTTATAATAAAACCTGGCACTATAATCTTCTCCAATTTAGATATGTATCTACCAAAGGATTCAGTCCACAACATAGCTTTTTTGCTTTATAAACTATTATCCAAACCAAAACTACTCTCATAAGGAAGATAGGGCTCAACCTTTTGGACCAATAATTACATGGAAATGTATGTGAAATTTCTCATCTTATAACCCACTTCAATTTCCTGATCATTTTTTTTTGTTCTCTCTCATAAGATTTGATAGACATTTGTTGGTTTTGTGTCCAGATGAACTAATTTTAGAAGTTTACATTACAATATTTGTGAAATTATCCTTCCAAAATTGAGAAGGAATTCTATTTATAGGAGAGATTCTTGGGTGAATCTATCCACTTCTTTATAGTAGCTATCTTTATCTAAAGGAATATGGCAACAAAGAAAACTTGAGGAAATATCACCCTTGTACAAATGGCTTTATGTCTTTAATATGTTGATTTGATTGCACAAAAAGCTAAGTTATCAGTTTGGAACTCATAGTCCTTGGGTCTAGGTCTGATATAAAGGTTATTTGAGATCCAGTTCAGTGTAGTAATGCTTATGGGTCAAACCTAGCAAACCCAAAATGAACCGAGTTGGCCCCTCTCTAGAAGAATGCTTTTATATATCATCTTAAAATGAAAGGATGTTGTTTTTTTTGCCTAGAAAATCTTCTTTAACTCTTTGCTCATGCTTTTGTATAGACTGTTTATAAGGCATTCTTCCTTGGCCAAGCAGGAGCTAATAAAGCACTACTATATTCAATTGTCTACTGTCAGAGAATCTTCCCCAAATCAAGCCTTTTTCTACTGTGTGTCATCCAATTATTTTCATTGTCATTATTTTTGTTTTTATATTTCAATATCCGCAGATGGAATATATATAGACATGATGCAACATAAAGTACTGCAAGCAAGATCTTGGTGGGCATCAGTATAGTAGGGTGTCAAATAGTGCCTAACAGGTTGTGATGTGTGCTGGAGAGTTAGAAAGTGCTTAAAACACTTGATGCCCTCTTTAACTTCTCAATTGAACCAAGAGAAACTTTTTCAAAATTGGACCATTGAAAATAGGTAAATACAATGGAAGTTTGTATGAACCAATTTTAATTATATTTAGGATTATGACACAGACAACAAATGGTTGTGGGCATCATTTCTTAACCTTTTTATTAGAGAAGCAATAGAAGAGTTTTGTATCTTCCACTCACCATCAGGCTTTTAACTATCCAAGGGAAAATAGGCAAGAGAAGCCATTGACAAGGCATTAAAAGAGATCATTCAAAAGCCTTGTAGCATGGAAGGAGTAGATTGTGAAGACTTCTAGCAATTATATTGGCTTACCAAATGATATACATTGTTACTATCAGACATACTTTTGTTTAGTGGATGAGAAGTAGAAATCCTTTGGACATATCCTAAAGTTGGATCTCATCCACTAGATCCAATATGCATGAGAAAAAAGAGTCAGGTTCCCTTAGTAATGGAAATTCTCTCATCACTTTCCCATATGCCCCTTGAGTTTTTTTTTCAAAGTGTTGCTTCTTAATAATTAGTAGGTAATTTTTCATGTTTTGATGGGAATTGTGCCATTTAACTAATAGTTCCCACATGGAGTGCCTACCAAACTGCATGCAGGCTTTTTATTTTCATCTTTTGAAGTTTTACTTATATGGGTGCATGTGTAGTTTTTAATGTGCATGAGAGTCCCTCATACAAGACCTCAAGGGGATCATTTTTAAGTTTTTTGAGTTAGTAACTCTAAACTTTTGATCCTCTTTCTTCTCCTTATTATGTGACCATCTTATTCCATCAGCTTGTGTGCTGGTCTAGGTCACAAAAGCCTTGGGCTTATCATCAAAGTAGTATTCTAAATCTCAGATGAGGATTTTTTGTATTATAATCTAGTATTATAAACTAGTATAGGAG
Organism: Cupressus sempervirens; assembly: GCA_028749045.1. Lineage (NCBI taxonomy): Eukaryota > Viridiplantae > Streptophyta > Pinopsida > Cupressales > Cupressaceae > Cupressus > Cupressus sempervirens. The sequence goes on from CM053790.1 coordinate 332,267,914, forward strand.
TAGTTATGCATATAATTTCATACATCTGCACTGTAATTTTATTTTTATGCATGGTTAGAACACTAGCTATAGTTTCTTAGTTTAGTAATTGAAGCATTATATAAACATGTATGTACAATGTAAATAATATTGAAATTTTTTTTGCAATAAAGCTTTATGCAATTGTTGCTTCACTCATGGTGTGAGAATGCTTATATCTATGTCATTTGATTTTTTTCCACATCTTGTTCAAAACATATAAAGCAATCTCATCTATGAAGCATATTAAAAGCTAAGGATTTGGAGTGACTCGTATATAATTCATTTTTTGTCATTTCATTATATGGTTTGAACAAGTGTGGAAAAAAATCAAATTTTTATTATGAATTTTCTGTTCACCAATCTATGTTAAACTAATGAGCAAGGTGACTTTCCTAGTACTTTATGAACTGGATGCTATTCGCAAGGTCAATTTCCTAATACTCAATATAGTAGTTGCTATTCAATTGAGATAGACAAAGCTCATTAGTTTGTTTGTATTCTCTTTGGATTTTGTTAAAGAAGATAGTTGAATGCTATATGAACTAAAAGTTCTATGGCATCAATAGGCTTGTGCATCTCTTGACCCAAATTACCAGCCCCAATGACATTTTTTGTTGTTCAAAAGCGGCACAATACTAGACTATTTGCAAACAACCATGCAGATAGGCATTCTATAGATAGACTTGGGAAAATCTTGCCAAGTCTTTAGTACATAATAAAGAAACTGAATTTCATTAAAACAAATTTGATAGTTGATTTTTTTAAATATTTCCCATCAAAAATTACTTAGTACATCTCATCTTTTTTCTGCACAGGAGCTTGCAGTTCTAAAGAATCTAATAGCGAAGAATTTGAAGAAGATATTGTAGCAAAGGTATATTTGGTGTTCTTTTTTAAGTGAAAATGTGATTGGAAATTTTGTATATTGTCATATTTCACTTGCAGAAAGGTCAAATTGTAAATAGAGGTGAAGTTGTATGGATTTAAGTTTCTTCTTCATTATTTATAATGCTCTCTATTCCTCCTTTGTAGCTATAAAAATACTTGTTTATTTTTGCCTTTCCAAATACCCTTTACCAGGTTCTTCAAGATTCCAAAATATCTTGGGCTAACCCCACTCCAGCATGTCCTAACTGCTACTTGGTTCAGAGACCTAACTCCTTTTTATATGTGTCTTCCTCTTACTACTCCATCTGTAGGTTGCAAACAAATCATCCTTCTTCCACCAATGAGTCATTCCATTCAAGAAAGACCATGTCTGACGATATCAACACACAAAAAAATAGGGAGACAATTGCTAGACTGTGGTCTAACTTAAAAAGAAAAGGTGGTGGAAAATTTTATTGTCCTTGCAAAATGTGTAAGGTTTTAAAGACTCAAAGATATCTAATCACAATAGCTGAGCAACATTGTAGGCAACATGGTCACATTGAAGGGGGAAACGAGTATCGTCCATTGGTATGTATTTTAATAGTTTATAAATTACATAAGATATGATTTGATGATGACATCATGGTCATGGTTAATATAAGGTCATCATTTTCATATATGTCAACATCCCTAAGTTTCATGTTATGGACCATGACAATTTGGAGAATGCAGATTTCCAAACGAGGGAACCTAGAGGTGTGAATATTGAAGTAGAAGGTAATGATACCATGGAAGAAGATTAGGATGATGAAGATCATGATGATCAAGATGATGATGATGATGATGCAAAGCTTGATCTACCTTTACTTGAGAAGGCACACCGGTCCCTATATGAAGGCTCCAAAATAACTCTTCTTGCTGCTATATTGCTATTGATGAACTTGAAGGTTATGAATGGTTTATCCAATGTAGCAATGACACGTATGTTAAGGTATGCCATCTTCTTTCATTATTTTACTTTTAGTTCCCTTACAATTAACATTGGGTTCGTGTAGTAATTAATATTCTTTAAATTAAGAAATTATATTTTTGGTCATAGGTTGATAGGTGAGTGTTTGTTACCACCATCAAACATTCTACCTCGCTCATACTGAGAATTATCTTCCATTATGAAATATATTGGAATGGAGTATTAAACAATACATGCATGTCTGAATGATCATATTATATATCATAAATAGTATGAATTTGCAACACAATGTCCTACTTGTCATATCAGTAGATATCAATCAGATCGATTAACAAAAAAGGTGCCTCACAAGGTTCTTCGACATATTCCCATTATTCCACGTTTGCAACGATTATTCAAGTGCAATAGCTTGGCACAATTTATGGATTACCATGAATGCAATAGAAGTCAAGATGAAATTATGTGAATGCATGTAGATGGTTTGGCATTTAAGGAAATAGAGGAAAAATGGCTGCAGTTTAAAGAAGAACCTTGTAATCTTAAGCTTTCATTGGTAGTAGATGGTGTCAATCCTTATGGAGAGATGAGATCTACTTACTCGGTGTGGCCTATTTTTGTTATCAACAATAACATACCTTCTTGGTTGTCCATAAAGAAAGAGCACATAATGCTGACACTGATTATTCTAGGTATTTTTTGATTTAGTGGTCATCTAAATTAATTTATTATTACTAATCCATCAAATGGTCAAAATAATTATGTAATGTTTTTGCTCATTCAACTAGGTAAGTACCAAGTTAAAGATATCAATGTATATATTGAACCCCTTATTGATGAGTTGGTGGTGTTATGGAATGGGGTTACTATGTATGACATTTGTAGACCAATAGGACAAAGACAATTTCAATTTCATGCAATTCTTATATGGACAATACAAGATGCCCCTAGGCTAACACATTTTTGTGGCATGTTCTCTTCTTGACACCTCTTTTTTGGTATGTCAAAGTTAACATACATGATCTTGTAGGTCTTCAGACAAAAGGTAAATTTGTATGTCCAATTTGTGGTCCAAAGATGAAATCTTGTCATTCAAAAAGTTTAAGTAAGCAGGTATTTGATGAGAATAGACACTTTCTACATAGAAATCATAAGTATCGAATTACCAAAAAACATCTTTTCAATGGTCTAGAAGAGACTACATCAAAGCCACATAGAATGACACCTCACCAATGGAAGTTGGCATATAATAAAATAAATTGTTGAGGTAATTTCATTCCATTTGATGGTTTTTGTTTCAAATTTATATTTCGATATCGTGTTTTGTTTACTGATGATGTGATTGATGCTTGTGAAGGTCATCAAGACATCAATGACCAACTTCCAAAAGGACTAAAAATTTATCCTATGCAATTTACTAGGTTGTCGTACTATGAGCAACTCCCAATTGTGCATTTGTTTGATCCTATGCATATTGGAAAGAATGTAGCAAAGACATTATGGAAAATCTTGGATGGAAGGTGTGAAAAAGGTCAAATTGACAAAACTTGTAGTGACATTGAAGAATCCAACCATGCAATGAAAAATGGCATTCGATCAAATAAAAATGGAGACTAGATTGATACAAGTGCCCTTAGTTGGTTATTGTCAGAGTAGCAGAGCAATGCTATAAAAGAAGTCATAAAAAAAAAAGATTTCCCATAGGATTTGCTGCGAACATAAACAATGTCATATCAAATAAAAGTGAATTTGGGCCAGGGTTGAAAACACATGATTGGCATACATTTATTAAGGTAATTCATGTTATTTTTTATTCACTATATATTTATATACTGCATATAGTTTCAATTGCATTCTTTTCTAAAATATTGACAAGATCATTTTACAAATATTGCAGTACATTCTACCTCTATCTCTCCCACACCACTTTGCCAACAATGTCAAATAGGTTATATATGATCTTGGAAAATACATGAGGTGGTTGTCATCTAAAGAAATAAATAAAGAAGATATAAAATATTGGTAGAGAAAAATTCCTCTTCTAATGTGTGAAATGCAAAAGTGTCTACCTCCAAGTTTTTTCAATGCACAAGAACACTACCTCATACATCAAGTTGAGGACATTGAATTGTGTGGACTTATACCAACCAGGTCAATGTGGATGGTTGAGAGGCACTTAAAATTTTTGAAAGGCTTGGTTTGATAGAGAGCACATCCCAAGGGTTTTATGGTGGAGGGATATATGGTATACCAGACCATGGTGTACATTAGTGAATATCTTCCTAAGTTTGCAACAAAGATCCATGTAGATCGTATTTGGGATCCCAACTCAATTAAAAAATTCAAAGGGGAGTAATTGATGGGAAAAGATAGATCAAGGAAAGTGAGAGGTAAATCTAACATGTTATTGTAGTTAATTAATTCTTATAAATCTTCAATATAAGTTATTTTTAATTGGTGTATTTTTTGAAATAGGTGGTCGAGAGTGGGATGCAATACATTTGTATATTACGAACAATCTTGATTAGATGACAAAATGGATTGAACCATGTCAACAAAATGGTTGTTCATTAACATGGGAAGGTATTGCTTCATTGGTTACAAAAGCTCATCGTAATGGAGATTCAAATGTTATGTCGATGTTAGTTGATCTAGTAAAGTGTTTAAGAGGTGGAGAGGTACGTAGAAATTTAATAATGATCATAACTCGATGTATGTTTCGTATCAACTCACGATGCAAATAATTTACACACACTTCAAAAAATTTAGGTCAAGCACCACAAAGCTATGTACTATCATGACCACAAATTTTGCATAAAAAGGTTGGATGACACAAAGAAAACTTGTGATTTTGGGATAACTTCAGTTTTTGAGGTCACCAATATATCATCTAGAAATGACATACATCCTCAACAATTGCAAAATCAATACTATGGCATCTTGGATGATATAATTGAGTGTGAATTTAACACCTTCAAAGTAGTTCTATTCGTCATCAAATGGTACAGGTTACAACTAAATCAAAATGATTGAGATAGAATGGTTATTCAACATGATAATAAATTTACAATGATCAATACAAGGTCATTTGAGCTAGTTGGAGATGAGCCCTATGTTCTTCTAAGCCAATGTGAGCAAGTGTTTTACTCAAAGGTTTCACATAAATAGGGTTGGTCATTTGTTGTTAGACATGATCCAAGAGGAAGGCTGATAAAGTATAATGTTATGGAAGAAGAAGATATTGAAGATGATGAAGAAGTAGATGATGAAGATCAAGATGATGGTGATGATGGTGATGGTGATGGTGATGGTGATGGTGATGGTGATGATGATGATGATGATGATGATGGTAATGATGATGATAATGGAAATGGTGATGATGGCGATGATGATGGTGATGCTGGCGATGATGATGATGATGATGATGAAGATAATTAATGACTACAAACATCATCACCCCTTCTGTTGATGATCTTGCATTCCATTTGTAAGGTAAATTTTTTCATGTTTACGATGTTGCATATTGTTCATGTTGTCTTCTAAGTTATTTGTAGCATACATGTATCATGTAATTTTTAGCTAACTTAAGATAAATGATTAACATATGTAGGAAATTTGATTACATATTTATTGTGTTGTTGATTTCTAATGATTACAACATATGTTATTTTTAGTTACCAATGTTTATGTTGTGTTAGATTATGACCCTTTTTGCAAATAGTCAATTGACTACATGTAAATCATCACCCCTTTTGTTGACAATCTTTCATTCCATATATAAGGGAAATTTTTTCATGTTTGCAATGTTGCCTATTGTTCAAGTTGTCTTCTAAGTTATTTGTAGCAAACGTGTATCATGTAATTTTTAGCTAACTTAAGGTAAATGATTAACATATTCAGGAAATTTGATTACATATTTATTGTGTTCATTTCTAATGATTACAACATATGTTATTTATAATTACCAATGTTTATATTGTGTCTAATTGTCACCCTTTTTGCAAAAAATCAATTGACTACAGGAAATTTGACCTGTTTGGCATGGATTATGCATAGTGACATGGATCAATAGGTATAAGTCAATAAATAGACATAATTTTCTTATATTCTTCTTATTTATCATTGAGGACATATGTTATAAATAGACATATTATATAATCATATAATGTATATATAGACAAAGAAGGTCCATATAGAAATATAATTGTATAATCACTTTCAACTTACTACATTTAATATTTGTCACTTTCACTTCCATTTGATGGATTGCAGGACCCACCAAATAGGTACTTGTCAAATCTATCTACATCGAATGAGGGAAATGAGGAATTGGTAGATGCAAGCTCTATATGCAATACGGCTAAAATAGGGAGATCAACTAGAGGTCAAAAGAATAGAAAAAAATTTGATAATGCATACAATTTTTTCTTGCTAATGGGGGGTCATGTTCTTATGATGATGAGACCAAAGCTGACATCAAGGTGCTCTTTCAGTACTCACACATTGAGAAAGAATGGGTACCCAATGAGCTACCTCCAATTAACACAAATTTTTGTGTTAATGAGAGGATATACCGCATTGCTCCATCCTCATTACATGGTTTGGGCCTATTTTCCATGGATAGGATAAAGATATGTTACAACAAAGTTGTTGAATTGTTCAAGTATGTCAGTCCATGTTACAATTACAATGATTAGATGTAGATTGTTCAATATAAAAAAAGTATGCATAAGTATGGGGTATCAGCTAATTATATACAACAGAAAGAAAATGATCAAAGTAAAAGATTTGCTATGTACATTGATGGGAGACCAAAAGCAATAGGTAATATTACAGGTTTTATAAATAGTACGCAACCTTCTTCAACTAGTAAGCAACCCAATTGCATATTTGAGGCACGTGAGGGGAATGAAGTTTTTGTTTTGTGCAATAAAATCAATAAGTGCAGGGGAAGAACTGCTAATCGATTACCATTTAAATTGCATAGATACAAACAAAGTTACTATCATGAGGGCTATATGTACTATTTACCATTCTGTTAATAAGGGTTTTTTTGCTGTCTATTGCTTTCAGTTAGCTGAATTTTTTATGTTTAATCTTTGTGACAGGACGATATGGATCTGATAGATGATAGAGGTCACCAGGATGCTACTCCCACCCCTTCTTCAGTCAAGGTAAACCTTTTTGAAATTGTAAAAATTAGATAGTTGAAAAATGTTATATTATTAAGTTATTTTATTTACAGTGTAAGTACTATTTACCATTATGTTAATATTTTTTTTTTTGTTTTCTGTTGCTTTTAGTTAGCTGAATTTTTTATGTTTAATCTTTGTGATAGGATGATATGGATCTGATAGATGATAGAGGTCACTAGGATGCTACTCCCACCCCTTCTTCAGCGAGGGTAAACCTTTTTGAAATTGTAAAAAATAGATAGTTGAAAAATGCTATATTATTACGTTATTTTATTTATAGTTTTTTAGTTTTTATGATAGTTTTACTGATATTCCTCTCACAATTTGATGTTCAGGATAAGGTAAAGCAGCATTAGTAAGTACCGAGCCACTAGCTATGCCTTCTGATGAAGATATTGTTGAAACTCCCAATTTCATAAAAATGTTGAAGAATTTTTTAAAAAAAATTAATTTAGAAGCAATGAAAATTTTGGATGAGGCAAATATGGAATCCGAGGAGATGATGAAGAGGCTATTAGATTTGAGAATGCAAGCTCGTCGTTATGAAGTAAGCTCCAATGAATATTTAGTTATAAAAAAAGTTCAATAAAGATTTATATTTTATAGTCTTTTATGTTGTGAAGTAAAATATGTAATATGCGCAAAAATACTTTATTGATGCAATTTTTTTAAAGAGTTGTAAGAAACTTTAACTACTAAATTCTTTTTATACAAGAATTTTTGGCAACTGATCCACAACTTGGTCAAGGACAAAGTGGTGAGGCTAGTAGTAGCAGAGCTCCGACTGCCACTGGTAAAATAATCTTTTAGTTGACAAGTTAGAAGGAATTTTTTATTTCAAACATTCAAAACTTCTTAACTCTTACTTTTATTATTTTAGAATGTCTTTTCTAACAATGTATTGTTCAAGTCATCCAGTGTAGGAGACTCCTACAAGGTTGACAGATGCCTGTACAAGATTGCCAACTGCAATGTCAGCAACAAGGGGACATCTAGCTAGTAAATCCTTGGTTTTCTATATTTGGTTTTGTGTTAATTATGAGTTGATAATATGTACTTTAATCTTGGATGCATCACATAGTGTATTTTCTTTTTATGGTAGGAGATGCACCATCTAGTACAGCACCAAATGCAGATCATAGTGCATGTATTGATGATAATTCACCATCATTTCCTAGAGCTACCCGTATTTCTAGCACGGGAGCTATGTAGACATCATTGTTGATTTATGATAATGAATCAATGCCTTTGAAATGTCCTAAGATTCAAGGTACTTTAAACAATTATTTTTTATATTGTAATAAGGATTTTCTTGCAAGATGTAAACATGATAGGAAGTGGTGAATGCAAGGGCTTTTGATGTGGAGTGATGCCTCATGACCTTCTTTAGTATGTCGTATTGTGCAAGTTGTTTAATTATTCTGGAATTCCTTTTTATTAGAGGTTTGATAGGATCATCTAAATTATCAATGACCTTTTGTCTATACCAGTAATTCTCTAGTTTAGGAATTTGATACATTGCAATTTCATGCTTTCAATAGAAGATATTAACCAATTTTTCTATAGAGAACCAAAAGTGGGAGTCTTCTTTCATATTCAATGTTCAGTTTTCAATGATTTCCCACATCATTGCTATTGCTTGTTAGAGTTTTAGAGTGCTCACTTTTAGTTTCACTATCTATTTTAGCAATATTTATTTTCCATAATATCCCAGGTATGATCAGTGACAACATCAATTAAGAATAACAAAAAATGAAGGTCATGGCAAGTTATATGTATTATGCACTATATTTTTTTTCAAGGTACACTAATTAATATAGTCATAGTATATTTTTTAGTTCTATAACATCATCAACAGAACCTTGGTAGAGATTGACTAGTTTTAGACATTTTATTTTTTTTCCAAACTTCTTTTTTGGTCAATTTTGGTCAAGTTGATCCTCCAACCCTGAAATAGATCACTAAAAAGATGAAATGTATCTCATTTTATGTATTTGTTATTAACTATGAAAAGTATTCTTCACATGATTCATTTTAATAGTTCTTACTATTAATTATCCAATGACATTTTTTGCAAGAAACGATACATTTTATAGGAGGCTTTATGACCTCACATTGCGAAGATTCGGGCCCACCATACGTAAAAGGTGGAACATCATAACTGAACCAATTTTATCCCACTATTTTTTTCATATCATTAATTGGTGCAACATTTTTCCTTTCATTCGGGTCTTTTCTTATACTAGCTATATCTAACAATTTTGTGTTTTTTCTTAAAAGGTGGAACCACCAAGATCAAAAATTAAAAGATGAGCTCATCAAAGATATAGAGCATGAGTTTGGTAGTAATATTTTTTATCATAAGAAATTGTTACAAAAAGCTTCTAGACATCTTAAGGTTGTGAGGGACACATATAGAAAGAGCCTCATCCTAAACTCGAAGTACGAGCTTCCTCCCTTTGTTTCAGTGAGGGACTGGAATGAGTTCATTTTGGATGCAAAGGAGAAAGGGGAATGTCCAAAAGAAAGTACACCAACAAATTTGAAAAGGTATGCAATAGTGTTAACTACTAGTACATTAATGAGAAAATTTAGGGTTCAACTTTAGTATCAACAATTTCAACTAGATCAATTTAATCTATCTATTGATGAAAGGTATGCAATTCATATGTTGACATAATTACTTATAAATATCAATCTCAATGCTGATACAACTATATATATCTCAATCTGGGCATAAATCCTACATAAGATATAAATAGCATGCTTATAACTTCACATATAGCTATATTATGTCTTGAAAATATAGTAATGCTCAACTACATGTACCATAGTTGTATGTTTTAGTAGTATAGGTGATAAATGATATTTAGTAATTGTAATGACAAGTACCATTTTTTTGAAAAAATTTGCAAGAATTTTACTAATGGTCAGTCTCCTAAAAGTAATAAGCATCACGTTCAATGCTAGAAACACAAGTTAATGACAACAATCACATTGCTATCTTTGAGGACTGACAACAACCCTTGTAGATTTATATTTATTGGTATTGTGGAGAGATGATCTAGCCTACACTAGGTAAGACAAACTATTTGAGACTTCATTTGGATGACATGATGTATGTTACCTATAGACCATGGCTAGGCATAGAGCCATAAGATGATGTCTTCTCCTAGCTAGGATTCATATTGGTATCTTAGCCACTAAACGGCCATTCTTCATTGAAGATAGAGAGATTTTTGCTAACCCATGTCTAGAGATAGTTCAACTATCAATATAGTATATCACATGAGTATTGTAGTTACACCTGCTTCACCAAGGAGGTAAAGAAAGGTTGTTCTCCTAGATTGGACCCAATTAGATGTATGGAAGATGTTAGTGGCCTTACCATTTATAGGTGGGACTACTTTCTAGATGTAGTGAATGATAGTGTCACTCCCTAGTACATAGAGCATTTGGCTACACATTCATTTCCTCATATAACTGATCCTATAGGGGTAGTTAGTTAGGCACCACACCCTAATGTTCAGCAACCACAAGAACATCCTTTGAGGGAGGAGAGACCATTGTAATGGCCATTGGTAGTTTTTGTAACAATTCTTTCTCATACTGTTAGATTGGATCTTAGATCAAGCAACAATGAATAGGCACATAGGCCTACTCATGTGAGAACTCATAGAGAGATGAGCACCCTGGGTGTAGTAGGAGGTGATGCTAGGAGACATAGGGTAGAGGAGCCACCACAATAGGATGTGGGTGGAGGAGGGGATGATGACATGCCAAATTAGCCTCCACAGGTTTCACCCATAGGAGATGTATTAAAACAAACTCAAGATTCTCTATGACATGTGAGGGAGAGATTGAGGACTTCTCAGAGGTAGGTGGGCAAGTTATAGGTGCAAGTTATAGTTAGAGATGCATGACGAGCTAGAAGAGGGGAACTATGAGATAGTAGATCTATGGTCTGAGATCATAGAGCTAAAGAGATAGATAGAGTTAGAGCGAGATGGGACCTTTCATCATACCTCTCGAGCTACTCATTATTATGTAGTATATGAAAATGTAGTACCTCTAGCTCAACATGTCTCAAGGTTCTTTGATTATGCTTGAGCTTTTGATGGTGTAGTGCCTCCTACACATGTAGATGTTACTCCTCCTGGTGATGAGGGGGAAGGCTATAGTTAGGTCCATGCTATATTTTGTTCCTTTTTGTATATTTATATTGATCATGAGATTCATTGTATATTTGATGTATCATTTTGAGACTTGAGATATTGATAGTGCTCTGATTAACACTTAGTTTTGATCTTTTGATTGTATTACCCCTTCGACATGTCAATGATATATATATATATATATATATATATATATATATATATATATATATATATATATATGACACTAGATGAGAATTTTCCACTCTTAGAAATCATTAGAATTATTGATTGCAATTTTCCCAGTAAGATAATGGTGAGCTTCTTTTTACCTAAATGTCTCTATTTGGAAACTGACACTCAACTTCTGGAACATTTTGCAAAAGTGAAATTGATCAGGAAAATCACCTATTTTGACGATGAAGATTTTGCTAATGTCAAAGTTCTACAATGCTTTCCTTATTTGGAGGAGTTGTGCGTGCATTCTCCATTATTGGCCATGTCCCCTACAAGTGTAAGAATTTGTGTTATTTTAATCTGCATGAAAGCATTTGTTTCCAAGAATTTAGAGTTATGAATTTGTTTTTGGAAAATTCTAACCCAAATTTCATTCTTATAAATAATGCTAATAATTTTTTCTATTTCTTTCCAGTCTATGAAATTTACTATTTCTTAAACTTTTATATCTTATTTATAAGATCAAAATTATGTGGCATTATTAAAGAAAATGGTTTAAACATGATCACATACTAATTTTCTTAATTTCTATAGTAAAAGTGTTAAAGTTAACTTTTTATTTTTTTCTATCCTTAATTCTTCTTTTAATGTGTGACTTTTAAGAATAGTTGAAGCTTATCTAAACAGTTTTCTATCCAACTGTCAGCTTTGAAATCATTTGTTGTGGATGTAGACTATACGAAACATCCTCCAAACTATGATGTAACATTTTTTATCTTCTCAAATATTCTGAATGGTGCTCCATTGCTAGAAGCAATCAAAATAAACATAGATTAGGACAAGTCTTAAGTCATGAGTCTTCTACTGGAACAATGCTAGGTAGTTCCTATTAGTTCCTAGTTATCTTAGAAAATCAGTGGAGATTTTGTTTCAGTTACAACCACCATTTGTAAAATCAATTCCATGTAGTGTGGAGGCTAAAGAAGCACTTGATGCACAAAGGTGATGCCTTTTAAATTGAAAAAAAAAAAATACTTACTTTTCAGCTATGAGTAAAAAGGAATGCTACTAAAACAATATGAAATTTGACATTCACCCTCAAGTTTATACCTATTGTAGCCTTGGGGATAAAAACACTTTAAGTGTGGAACCTATGGATACTCTATAGGACATCAAGAACTAGCAGGTAATGATAACAAGGTAATGCTACCAGACTCATGCCTTTCCACTAAGCGTATAGACTCTAAACTGTAGTTTGAACCAGTGGTTTCTCCATGAAGGCCACCCCCCCCCCAATTTACCAAATATGTTCACATCCCATTCAACTAAATTGACTTATCTTTGATGGAAAAAAAATTTAATCTATAAAATCTACTAGCTGTTTGAACTTTTAGCTTATCATTTACTTTGTGTGACAATGGATAATATAGATTGTCGAAATTGATGTGTAATTTTATGGAGAGGCATGTTAAAATATGGATAAATACTTAGCATGAACTCCATGGATAAATAGCATGATTACACATGTCAATTAAAGGTATGATGTTATAATTTCTTCCCTTTTTTCATATTTTTGGTGGAACATGCTACTTTATGCTAAAACCTTCGTACCAATACATAATAATCCACTATTTAGTACTGATCTTTATATCTGTATCATCTAACATATTTCAAACTTTTCATAGGTTGTAGGACACATCAAAGGAAACAAAGGTGAGGCTGGAAAAGGTTGGGCAGCACAGACTTGGCTTTGGGGGATATTCGAAAATCAAAGCACGCGTTGTAAGTAGCAATAAATGAATTGCAAAGAAAAATTATTTATAAAATGCAAATAATTTTGTTAATTAATAAAAAAATGTAGGGTGCTGATTTTATTTTGGAGGCCATAGAAGAACACAAAAAAATTGCCTTCAAGCAAGGCTATGCAATAGTGGCTGAATGCCTATGGCAAACTTCCATTGCCCCAAACAAATAGTCTCCTGCATCATGTGCACATGTAAATATGCCAAAATATATATTAGAAATTGAATACTTGAGGAACAATTTATTTGATAATAATGTGCATGACATTGCAATGTAGCCTGTTAGTCATGACACAGATCATACGCAACATCATGAAGCCCCTGATGTGCATTGTACTATCGATGGAGGTGCTCATTTGTTATTTAAAACTAATTATATAATTATTAATATAATTTAACATCTTTAATCAAACTTGGTGTAACCTTTTTGTGTTGAGGATATAGAATCATTTCATGCTGAATGAGTGCCAGAGGATGTTCAGACTGATCAGCAAGTAGAACATGTCGCACATTCAGGTAAATAAAATCTATGTTTTGTTCTTTTAAATTAATTTTTTGATTTATAGTTCTTTTACTTAAATAAAAAATTGTAATTCGCTAATATAAAATGGTACAAATTTAACTCATGAAGTACTTGTTATTGCAGCAGACCCCCCTTTTGTGCAATGGCCTCATGATGTTCCTGAACGGATGAGGAGGAGACGTGTTAGAACCAGTAGAGGAGGGGGATGACGAGGACATTGATATTCCTCTTAGAAATTTTATGAAAGAAAGAAACGGCAAGAAAGAAAAAAAGATATGATTATTCATGAATGACTTACTCTTGAATATTGTTAATGAATATTATTCATTAATGTTGGGTGTTAATGAATTATTCATGAATGAATTACTCTTGAATGTTGCGTGTTAATGAATTTTGTGTTAATGAATTATTCATGAATATTGTGTGTTTATAAATTTTATGTGTTAATGAATGTTATTATGTGATTATAATGATTGAATGTTATATTTCAAAAATGGATGAATTGAATGTTATTAAATGTTAATGGGGATGACGAGGACATTGATATTCCTCTTATAAATTTTATGAAAAAAAGATATGATTATTCATGAATGACTTACTCTTGAATGTTGGGTGTTAATGAATATTGTGTTAATGAATTATTCATGAATGACTTACTCTTGAATTATTCATGAATGTTGTGTGTTTATGAATTTTATGTGTTAATGAATGTTATCATGTTTTAATAGTGTATATTTTTTTTTCTTAAGTTAAAGTATTCTTTTACTATAACAACATAATTTATGACCATTTTAGTAACTATTCTAACATCGCTTTATGAAAAATCCTATTTTGGCAAAGATGGCGATACATGGTGTTGTCTATTCCTTGGGAGATTGGATTGCACAAGTCTATATCTCAACATCAACATGGAAAATGGTGCAAAATTGCACTTTCATTAGTTGTGGTTGCATACCTACTACACTCTTTCAATTGAAAAATGAATAGAAATACCATATCCAATAGCTTCTCTATGTTGTATTCATTTATTGGTAATGATTCAATGTCATGCCATTTGATGGTAGCTTCTAGAGTTTCATTTAGTTGTAAGGTGTGTCTTATCTTTTCAAGTTTGTATACTCCATTTGGTAGTTTGGTATTAATTAATGATGTCTGGGATCTACTACCTTCACTATAGTCTTCATCATCATCCAACTTGTTGTTTGGTATTTTCCATGTTATCCTCTATTTCCATGGTCTTCAGCATGGTTGTGTATTTTATCTATCTAGTTCAAAGACTCTATGTGCCTAAGGTGGAAGCCATTTAGAACTAATAGTTCAAGAGATTGTGTTTCCCCTTGTAAAACTAGAAAATGTCACGAGTTTAAGGTCAAGAAGGAAGAAGTCGTAACATTTTGAGTAGTAGAATATGCTTAAAATTACATATTCAGTTGATTCTTTGGTGAAGTTTCTTATTTCAATTAAATTGATTTTAGTTGTCAACCAAATTCTTAACTCCAATGTATATTGTATTTCAGTGCTACATTTTCATAGGGATCTAAGTAAAATGGCAGTTGACTATTATTTATATTTGAGAATTTGTGTTGTGCCTTACTATGATCCTCTGGTAATAGAGGAGAAATCAATCTGAATTTGTTTCTCATGTCCCATGTTGGATGCTTTTTCTTGTGTAACTAACCACTTTTGATGTGGGTTATGAACTCTGATGCTAGTATGCTATTACACTACCATTTATTATAGAGTAGATATAATAAGTATCTCTGAATATATTGTAAGGATCTCTAAACATGAGTAAAGTAGTATTACATAATGTAGATCTAAACTCAAAATTTATGATGTTTTCCACTCTGGAGAAAGAGGGGAACCTAATATACTTGTAACACACTTGATCAGAAGAGATCCACTGGATGGTTTGTGTTGGGGTTTGACTCTCCTAGTGTAGCGCTAAGCTAGGCTTCTAGGTGCTAGGATATTTTCTCTTGTTGGTGGTTCTAGACCCGCTGAATGCTCTAGATAATTGTCTATCAAATTTTGGTTGAAGAAACTATGCTTGGGCTATCAAGTATTATGCAAAGTTTGTCCTATTTTGTGGTGATAACATGAACTTTTATCAGTGTAGAAGTATGGTCTATAAATTCTTAGAGTCTCTAGTGCCTCTAAGATTTACACCATTAGGTGACTAATTCTTTAAAGTCCCTAATGTTTGGTGACATTGAGCTATACCTATGTGAGTTATGTTTGGGTTTTCCTTCCTCATCTTCATTTCACTTATGTGAGTTGTTTTGCTCAAGGCCATTAGAAATTCCCTTTGTTAGTTCCTAAAATTGGATGGATCTAGTACAATTTTGGGCTATTCTATGTTTGTATTCTAGTTGAAATAGAGATCTCTCCACTTCAATCATGGTTGATGAGAAGCCATGGGTGAAGCATTGAATATGAGGGTTTTCCATTTTGTTGTAGAGATTGCATCTCTATAGGATACATGCCTAATGATTACCATTTTGTGTTGGATAGGTGTTGTCACTTGATGGAGGGCTATGAAAAGTGACCATTTGACAATTAGAGCTTCTGATTCTATTTTAGATTTTCCTTTTGAGGACTTTTTTTCTAATGAAGAAGAATTTTTTTTTTATTATATTGATGCTTCTCATGCTATTGGTCTAAGCTAGACTTCTATCGCTTCCATTATTGTCACAATTTTGGATGTTAGATCGTATTTTAGGTGTGATGCCCACTAGCCTTGTGGCCTATGCTATTGAAGTTACTGCTCCCACTTCTATTTTGAAGAAAATTCTACTGATAATGCTGACTCTTAAATAATCACTCTTGGGTGTTGTTGATAGGTTGTAGTGGGGTTTCCTTTGTTGCAATCCTAACAATAGCATTGCTTAGACTTTTGTCCAAGTGCATAGGAAGATGTTTTTTTTGTTGTGTTGTTGATGCCCTATGTTTATGCTTTCATCCCTTGTTTGTGTAAAGGTTAACAACCCCTTGTTTTGGTTGTTATAGAAAAACAACATATCAATATCATTCTTTTAGATTGAACAATACTAGATGAGTAATGATACTATCTTGAAAAATACAAGAAACCAAGACTACAATATACACTCATTTGATGAAGCAAATAAAATCCTTCCAACAATAATTAGTCAGAACTATCAAAGTGAATTTTTAGGATTGTATAAACACAATTGGAAAATGGATCAAGAAGATTTCATGTCTTTCTCATGGAAACTTTGGTTATTATGTGTAAAATTGGGCTCATTCTTTTAACAATTATTTTCATGTTATCCGTAGAATTTTTTTTATCATTTCAGTTTCTTGTTCTTGCAAGATGAACTACGAGATGCAATGTTATTGGTGTTTGCAAATAAGTAGGACATTCCCAATGCAATGAATGATGCAGAGATCATGATAAAATTGGGTTGCATTCTCTTAGGTAGTGACACTTGTGAGTATTACATTCTTTATAATTTTTAGTATTAAAAATTGTAGATACTAATCATCTATTATGCTGCACTATTTCTACTTTGCATATAGTTTATCATCACTCTAGTAAATGAGAAAAAAATTGGAATGTTAAGTGTTGCTTGTGAAACAGCTTGTATCATGTCCTAAGGTATATTCAAAGCATCTGTGATAGTTTGTTAGAAATAAATCCTTTTATTTTAGTTCTTATGGCTTTTGTTTTATTTTGCAGGTTTGAAAGATTACAGTGGAATAGGGTTCAAGAATTTTGTATTACAAAAATGTCTTATTTCTTTATTGATACAGATAGATTGAGGAGGTAAAAATTCAGTTTTGATGCATACTCATATGTAGGATGCAAACTTATTTTGATGTGACATTATGTGTGTTCTCTTTCACATTTTACTAGCAATTTTCTATCCAATTTATTGACCCAAAACTACTGAGAAAAACTGTGAAGCTCACAATTGCTATTAAAATCTTGTACTACCTTTTTATGTTTATCACTTACCTATCTACAACTCCACAATTGATATTGACAGTCTCTTGCCCTCACCATGCAACTAAACTACTTTAGTTTTATTGATGCAGCTGAACAATGAGTGCCTTTTGTGTTCTTGACAAATCATAAGCTTTCAACTTTTGTGAAGCCATTACAGATGCAAATGAACAACTGGTGAGGTGTCAATTTTAAGGCAATTTTTTGTTTCTATAATGTATAGTTCAATTGCTAGAAATATTTCATCTAGATTGTTAACTTTTCATGTCATTTTCTACGTTGGTTGGGTAGTTCTCCTTGCATTTGTAAATCATAAATCTTGCTACACTAGTCTTTAGCCTAATGATAGTTTGTTATTACATCCAGGGTGATAACATAGTTGACTTAAAACTTTGCATTAAATAAAACATCAAGGGATAATATTTGAATTGTGGATATTTGTAAATTATGTTGGTTTTAGACATAGTTATACTTATATTTATATATGCGCTCTTATGATGATGTGATTGGGACTGTAAGTTTTTTTGTTACGTTTATCTGTTTGAAAAATAGATGAAATTATTAGCTTTCATTCTTGATAAATAATTCTTTCCTAATTTTATTCTTCCTTGCAAGAACCAAAATTTAGACGTGTTGTGCCAAATATTGCAAAGGCTTTTCTCTCATAGGAGCCTTTTAAACTACATAAAATTTGAGTTGTAAAGCATAATTGCTCGGTGGAGACTCAGGATATTATACACATTTCTTCCTCCTTCCCATTCTTTTGTATGAAATAAATCATGTGATGAAGAAAAAAATGGTGTGGAGGTAGAAATGTGCACAATACCCTGACTCTCATGCACCGAGAAATTATGCTTTAGAATCAAGTTTTTGTGTAGTTTAGAAGGATCCTATGAAAGCAAAGCTTTTACAATAACTGGGATAGCTTGTCAAAATTTCTACATATCTTGGTCTCAATTTTGACACAAATGCAAATAAGAATTGATATTTTGGTCACAATTTTGACACCAAACTAGTTTCCTTTGACGTCGCTTGTATGGAATTGGTGTAGAAAAGTAAGGTGTTTTCATCACAATTTTGACGCCAAATTGGTGTAGGTTTACATGAAAATTTTGACTAGCAACACTTGCAAATGAGGAAATAACAGTTCAGCTTGGATTAGGGAAATCGACAAAATTTGCATCGATAAGTCCACCTTCATGAAGTCAAAATTTTGACACAGAATGTATGTGGCAAAAAATCGACCAAAAAAGACCGATAGCAAGTTTGGTCACCTTATCAACTCTTGTCAAAATTTTGACCTTTTCGCATAGAAATTTAGGCCTAAATTTACTAGTGATCTGGAAAGGAACAAAACTTGCTATTAGAGTATATTTGATCAATTATAGTGAACAAATGCTCAAATCACAATCTTTGAACTACTCAAAATCTCACCTGCTCATAGGCAGATTCTCAAAAAAGCCCTCACTGAGGCAAGCGTCCCTCAAGATCTTGATATTGAGAGGTTCTAATCTATGGTAGGTCATCTGACTTCATCTTACTATATGACTTTCTCTAAGGAAGACAAAAATTCACTAAATCACCCACATAATCAACCTCTACACATTGAGGTTATGATACACCAAAAACATGTCTAACATGTGCTTATCAATAATGGAGTTGGTTTGAATATTGTCTCTACTAATTTGATCAAACTATTAGAATATTCTAAAGAGTCTATTGACCCTCGATGCAAGATAACTATCAAAGCATATGATGAAGTTGAAAAAAAATCTTTGAGTCTTGTTGTGTTTTCTCTCTGAATTGGTCCTGTCAAAAGGGATGTCACTTGTCAAGTCCTAAACATTCCCTTATCTTATAATATTCTACTAGGAGGACCATGGATACATGAGATGCAAGTTGTACCTTCCACTTATCATCAATGCATAAAATTCTCATTTCATGGCTCTGAAGTCACTATACCTGCAAGTACTAGCTATACCTGTAACATGCTAAAATCTACTACAAACTTCATACCTACTAATAGAGAGTCTAAAAATTATCATGATAACAAGCTAAAGCAAATCAAGCAGTCACTAAAGCTGAAAGAAACTAGAATGGGTGAATATCAAATGGAACTTGTTCTATCATTAACATCTCTTCCTGAATCTCCTTGTCATTATGGGAGACCCTCTAAAGAGAAGAGACCTTTTGTGTAAAAACCTCAAACAAAGTATAATGCTACATTTGTCAAAGCTACTATCCCTCTTGAGGAGGAAAGTGAAAATAGGGCTATTGCTACGTGGATCTATAAAGAAGAAACTCCAGTTGACCTCACAGAATAGTCTCATGAAATTACTAAATAGAAGTATGGTCTTGGTCTTAAACTCATGAAACACTTTGGCTACAAGGGAACTAGTCCTATTGGATGTAATAAAAATGGTTTAATTGATTTGGTCAAAGTGATAGCTAGGAGGAACCAAGATACATCTAGTCTAGGCTTCAAGAAGATTCCCTTCCATCTAGGGATCAACAAATTTGAGCTAGAACCCAAAAATTCATTTGAAAATGAGTCACAAGTTGAGTCTAATGATTATGAAGATGATTTCAATGGTGAAGTCCTTATCCTTATCCCATTCCTAATGATCTTGCTAAATTCTTTCCTAAACCTGATGTTTTTGTACCAAGTGTTAGCACCATGGATGGTGATGGTGATTCTTCAGATGATACTACTAATTTACATAATACCCAACAAGAACTAGAAGAGTCTAGTCATGCTTTACACATTGAGTATCTTTTTAAAAATCTAGATGATGAAGGAGAGTTTGTTTGTATCACTATTGGGGAATTTTACAGTCTGTCACCATATAGCACAGATTCTAAGGAATATGAATTTCACTCTCTCTTAGAGGTAACTACAGATAAAGATATAGATCAAATTCATGTCTATGAAAAATACTTTGAAGGGGGTAAAGCATCTAGGGTTAGGTTAGATGAGTCTTATCCAACTGGTGTCATTGAGTCTTCTTTTAATGACATTAGAACTTAGAGATATTCAAACATACTTACAGACAAAGCCACTCTAGGTCTTGAATTACTTGTCTGAGCATTTGATGATTATACTATGAACACTATTGAACTCACCACTTCTCTTTCACTCACCTATCTTGAGCTCATAGACTAGAATTCTAATGCATCTAGCAAAGTCCCTACATTCCAGAATGAATATGCTCTTGCCTGTTACTTAAACATTGTCGAACTTGTAACATCTTCCACTAGCAAACAAAGTGTCAACATGACTGAAGTTGACATCAAATATCTTAGTCATATAATAAAAAAGAAAATAAATAAAAGGTCTGATGGTGAGAACCATATTGTGGTAGTGTTAGAACCTAAAAAATTAAAAACAAAAGATGTATCCAAGGGTGAAAACCTCTCTAAGGTGCCTACATATGAGATATTTGATGCACTTATTAGTCATTTTTAGGAAAGATCATCAATGTTGATAGAACCAATGTAGCCAATCAACTTGGGAACAAAAGAACATCCTCACATGATACATCTTGCATAGTTACTATCTCTACAGGAAAAAGAAGAATTCATTTCCTTGTTCCAAGATAAAAAGATAAACTTTGCATGGACAAATGTAGACATGCCGAGATTAGATCCTGATTTGATAATGCATCACTTTTCCATTACACTAGGAGTTAAACTAATCAAACAAAAATTTAGAAAAATGCATCCTCATGTTTCATTGCTTGTCAAAGATGAACTAGAAAAGCTTTTGAAAGCTAGTTTTGTTCGAGCTATTTATTCTGCTGAACGGATATCAAGCATTGTTCTAATCTCCAAGCATGAAAAATCTATTAGAGTCTGTACAGATTTTTGAGATATAAACTGAGCATGTACAAAGGATTATTTTCCACTCCCCAACATTGATATGGTAATGGATATGATGGTAGGATATGAAATGTACTTACTCATGGACAAATTTTCTAGTTATAATTAGATCAAAATTGCACTAGAAGATTAGGAAAAGACTGCTTTCACTTGTGCATGGGGAACTTTCTACTGGAATGTGATGCCTTTTGGCTTGAAAAATGCTGGTGCTACATATTAGAGGGTAGTTACTACAATTTTTCATGACATGATACATAGAACAATGGAGGATTATGTCGATGATACCTTAGTTAAGAGTGCAAAAAACAATACTCATCTTCAAGATTTGAGACCTATCCTAGATCACATGGAAAAATTTAGTCTGAGACTTAACCATAAGAAGTATGCATTTAGTGTGACATCTAGAAAACTACTTGGCTACATTGAGTCTACAAAAGGAATTGAGGTTGATCCAGAGAAAGTTCAAGCAATTATGGACATGCCTCCACTTTGTAATATTAATCAGATGAGGGGCTTATAAGGAAGACTTCAATCCATCTATAGATTCATCTCACAGTTGGCAGATAGGTCATAACCTTTTACTAAGACACTGCATAAAGGTGTGATATACAACTGGAGTCAAGATTGTGAGAAGAGCTTAACACATATAAAATATTACATTGCTAACCACCAATCTTGATGCTTCCTATTCATGGGAAGCCTCTTATCTTGTATATTTCAGCAATAGAATTATTTTGGCTATATTACTAGCATAAGAAGATAGTTGTAACAAAGAAAGAGCTATCTACTATATAAGTCATACACTAATTTCTTATGAAATGAATTATAGCATAATTGAGAAGGCTTGCTTGGCAGTTGTCTTTGCTTCTCAAAAGTTGAGACACTACATGCTTACTCATACTATGTGATTGGTTGCTAAAATTGATCCACTAAAATATTTACTTAGCAAAGCATCTCTAATAGAAAGATTGGCTAAGTGGGTCATGATACTAAGTGAGTTTGACATTTAGTATGTTGAACGAAAGGCTATCAAAGGACAAGCAATTGTTGATTAGTTAGCAAAAGCACCAATGAAGAGTCTTCTTCCACTCAACATTGACATTCTTGATGAATCAATTTTAACAATTACACATCAAACTTGGATGATGTTCTTTGATGGTTGATTCACACAACAGGGATCAGGTGCTGGACTCTTGTTCATTACACCATAGAGATACTCACTACCTAAGGCATACAAGATTCTATTTCCTTGTAAAAATAATATCATAGAGTATAAAGCTCTCATTAATGGCATGAAGATTGTGGTTGAGTGGAGAGTGGATCAATTAAACATATTTGGTGATTCACAACTTATAATCAACAAGATCAATGATGTATATTAGACAAAGGATGAGAAATTGATTCCTTATAAACACATGATGGATGACTTGAAGAAATACTTTGCTCACATCAATTTTTAATAGATTCCTTGGGTAGACAATAAAGTGGCTGATGCCATGGCTATTCTTGTTTCCTTGTTACAGATGCCAGAAAATGATCTCTAACACGAGTTCCTAATGGAAATGTTCCTCTACCCTGCCTATGACTCTCCTAAATCTAGGATGATCTATTCTATTGTAGGACACAATTCATCTTGCTACCACCAAATATACTCTTACTTATGTGACCAAACCATTCCAAACAATCTAACTAATAATGAAAGACATCACCTTATCTATAATGCTTCATGGTATGTTATTATTGTTGATGACTTGTTTAGGAGAGGTCTTGATAGAACACTCCTTAGGTGTCTAGAATTGAATGAGTCCAAATGTGCATTAGTATATGTACATGAGGGTATTTGTGGATCTCACTCAAATGGCTTGACACTAGCTAGTAAACTTATTAAAGCTGGTTACTATTGGCCAAATATGGAGCAAGAGGCAATCAAATATGCTAAGTCCTACAAACAATTTTAGCTCCATGGGAATCTAATTCATGCTCTAGCTAGAGATCTATTTCCATTTCTTACACTATGGCCATTTCAACAATGGGCCTTTGATCTCGTGGGTTAGATTCACCCATTTTCTTCAAATTGACATAAGTTTATCATTACCAACTCAAACTACTTCACTAAGTGGGTAAAGGTAGTCCCTCTTTCCATAGAAAATGGAAAAAGTGTAGCTTTGTTCATTATGAATTACATCATATGCAAGTATGGTGTACCTTCCTCCATTATTATTGACAATGGAGGACAGCTTTAAAACAAGGATCTTAAGGAGTTATGTAAGATGTTTAGAATCATGCAACATTGTTCTTCTATTTATTGCCCCTAGGGTAATGGTTAAGTAGAAGCATCCAACAAGGCAATCCTTAAGATTTTGCATCACACAATTAGTAAATTTGGAAGGGTTTGGTACCTTCAAATTCATCTAGCTTTATGGGCTTATAGAACAAGTATCAAAACTCCAACGGGTACAATGCCCTTTACTTTAGTATATGGAGCAGATGTTGTGCTTCCCATTGAGGTTGAGATTCCTACTTTGAGAATCTCCATGAAGGGCCTCATCACTGATGAAGACTATAAAATATCTTAGCTTCAAGAGCTTTAATTGTTAGGTGAATGTTGGCAAGTGGCATGCAATCATCTCTGCGCTTATCAACAATGTATGTGTAGAAGTTACAATAAGAAATTCAAGCCACGTGACTTCCAATTGGGTGATTTAATTCTGAGAGAAAACCCTAAGAATTAGTAACAATGAGTACAAAGGGGAAGTTCAAACCTAACTAGCTTGGTCTATACATAGTCACTATAGTATTTGGATTTGGTGCTTACCAACTTTCTACAACCAAGGGAGAGGAACTCAAGGAGCCTATCAACACTCTCCACTTGAAGTAGTTCTATAACTAATTTGATCTTAGAAGCTCTCTGTATATACTTAAAGGTCTTGAAAAAATTTTAAAATTGCAAAAAGTCCTAAAAAAATCATTACCCTAGTGAAAACCTAGCAATAGGCACCTTGGTAATACCAAAAACATTTGAAAAACTCAAAAATACAAAAAAATTCAAAAAAATCAAAAAAATTTAAAAATTTGAAAAACAAAAAAAGTACCATTGATGGAAACTTGGAAACAGACGTCATGGTAGCAAAAATAGAATTTCTACCAAGAAGTTGAAAACCTAGTAAATATGCACCTCTTGTTCCCAATGTTATATCTTACAACACATCTTCAGGCTCATGTATAGTTTCTTTCCTACTTTAGTTTGTTTCTTTCACTCATATATCCATGGATTGAATCTTGTCATAACTCGGAGGCAACACCCTATAGTGTCATAGAATCTCTTGCGATAGTCACTAGTTGTTCTAACTACATCTGTCTACTATTGCTCTTGTAACTTTTGAGATTCCTCTCATGGAAGATCTTTTGCGATAGTCACCAGTTGTTTTAACTTCATTTGTCTATTTCCACTCATGTTACTTTTGAAATTCCTCTCATGGAAGATCTTTTGCAATAGTCACCAGTTGTTCCAACTATGTCTACTTACTATTGCTCGTGTCATGTAGAGATTCCTCTTACGCGATCTCTCTCATGTCAGTCACCAATTGTCATAACTATGTCTATCTACTATTGCTAGTGTCATTTAGAGATTCCTCTCATGGAAGATCTCTCTTACATCAATCACCAGTTCTTCTTACAGTATTTGTCTATTGTCACTCAGTTCCTACCAAGGTTCTTCTTATTGAAGACTCCTCTTTGACTTCAATCACTAGTTGTTCTAACTATGTCTATCTACTATTGTCACTGTATTGAAGAGATTTCTTTCATACATGTTTTGCACATTGACACTTGACATCAATCCTATAACACAAAAAATAAACTCAAAAATATTGAATTTGTTTGAGATATGTTGAACTTTTTTTTTTTTTTTTTGCATTTGCTTTATCATACCTCTTTGAGAAACTTGATGATATCTCTTTTGATTAGGGAAGTGAGGATTGGGGGCATGATCTTTTGTTTTTTTTCATGTTTGTGGTTTAGTTCCAATGATCTAAAGCATCCATATAAAGAGGGGTGTCCACTATAAGAGCCTCCATCTCATATTGGATTGTCGTGTGTACCTCGACTCCTTTTATATGAACTCTTCATTGAGGTTGGTTCTTTTCCTTGCTTGTTTGAGTGAATTCTCTATGCTGTAATAACTACTGATACTCATCCTACTAAGTGAATGTGCGGGTCACTGTGAGTATATCTAACACATTTTTATCTCAGGTTATGAACACACGGGTCATTGTGGACAAAAAATTTACTAATTTCTTAGCATAAGAAGGATCTCTCATGTGTTTGGTGTGTCTACATGCAAGAAATATTCTAATCATCCTAGTATTTATGCTCTAATGCTTATGTTCACTTGCTATATTAAAAGAGACAAATGTTCTGGTCATTTTGGCTGCTTATGCCTCAAATGCTTACATTTAATCCTGACAAACCTAGAATAGATTTCCTATTCATATTCCTATGATTGCAATGATAGTGGGGATTGTATGACATATGGGATTCACTACATGCTTAGTGATGATAATTATCGAAGCTTGGTAACTAGACCTAGGGTTACATCTAGTTTAATGTTGCATCTAACAGAAGATTGCATTGAATAAACACATGTTCGATTGCAGATTTACTTACTTTCTTCATAATGAGGAATTCTTGACTTCTTCAAAGTATCATGTTTCTGCATGACTACACAATGATAGATTAATCACCATCTTGGCTAGTTTGGCTGCTTGGAACTCATTTTTGGGATCAAAATCAAAATCTGAGACACTTAAATAGCTCAAAATCACATTTTAAAGTTTTGGGACCAATGCAATCGAATTCTTGAGTAGTCCAAATTTTTCTAATACTTTGTGAATCTTGGATTCTTTCCAAATCAACATTTCATCTAATTTTCAAAAAAATCTAGAAAAAGTCAACTATGGTCAAACTTGGTCTTTTGTACCTCCAAAAAACTCTAGATTGACTTCAAATTTTTTTTTTCTGATCATTCTAATTCTTTCTACATTCTTTGAAATCTCAAATTTTTCTGTATCTATCAATATACTACTCTACATCATATTTCTAGTGTGTGATCTTTTGATTTTGCTCCTAAGGGGGCATGATGATTACATCATTGAATTTAAATTTCAACTCAATTTGAATCTTATATCCTCATTTCTCAGGGAATCTTGATACTCAAGGCATCTTGCTCCCTTGTATCTAGAATCTATGTCATATTTTGATCAACTAATCACACCTTATAACATTTTTGGTCAGAGTTCGATGAACAATTTTCGAGACAATCTAAACCCTGAATGCTAAAAATCAAGCCCCATTTTGGGGATGATTCTATGACTCATGATTGGATCTTACTATATTTTATGGACCAGTATTCAGGTGTTCTATCTAGACTTTGGGGGATTAAGCTTTGTTCTGGAGATAATTTCAAATTCTTGCTAAGAATCAAGCTTTGATCTGAAGATAATCCTAACTTTTGCTATGGATTAAGTCTTATTTTGAGGATAATTATATGAATCATCTTTAATCTTATCATCTTCTAATGGACATGTATCGGGATAGTCTAAACCCTAACTCTTGAGAGTTGAGTCTCATTCTGGGAACAATTCTATGAAATTTGACAATCTTTGTGCTATCAACTTTGCTATCTAGGTGTTCTATTTGGATTCCCTAAGGTTAAGCTTCACTTTAGAGATAACCTTTAAAATCTTATCAATTGGTCCCCACATTATCAATTTCAAAACCAATCTCATTTCTTGATCTATGCTTCATACTTTTGATTTCTTTGAATCAAACATGCTACTCACACATTCATTCAAAGAGGAGCAAATGTAATACCCCAAAATTGGCACATTGCCATATTAACCAACTTTGGTTTATTAAATTATTCTTAAGTCCTATTTTACTAGGCAATTCTAATTTGGATAATTGCTACTTGACCTAGGTGTCAAATGTAGAAAACCCTAATCTACATTAATCACATTATTTATTTAATTTCTAGTATCAACTCAAATTAGCTATATAAACCTATTGATTTAATTTAATTTAATTATGAGCATTCTACTTTAATTAAATTAAAATGACCTCTTTAGATAATATACAAAGGAATTAAATACATTTAATTTAATAAGATATCTCCTCTTCTTAATTAGTGAATTTAATTATTCAATTAATTAAAGTTATTCAGTTATGAGGTCATATTCTATTTTATTAAATTAAATACTCTCAAAAAGGAATTAACTCCTTTTATCACTCAAAAAGGAACTAATTAACTCCTTTTATCACTCAAAAAGGAACCATTTAACTCCTTTTATGACTCAAAAAGGACTCAGTTAACTCCTATTAGTTAAAGGCAACCAATTAACTCCCTTTTCATGATAAAGTTTCCTTTATGACTGGATCTCCTCTTCAATCTTGATTATCCATTTCAGTTAATCTTGATTGTCGATCATCTCTTCAATTCTATAAAAGAAGCTCTCCATTCCTCATTACAGAGGTAGAAAATTGGAATTTGCATCAAACTTATGCAAAAATATTGACTCGATTTATTCTTGAATTCTTAGTTTAATTCTTACATTGCAATCTCATATTAGCTTAAAAATGCATTCATTTAGCATAACATGTTTCTTCATTTCTTAGATTAACAATTGCATCTCTCATCTAGATTAATTGCACTTTCATTTAGCTGCATAAATCCTTTGTTCTAGATGTCTAGTTGCCCACTTCTCATTCCGAGAGCAAAGGCATATTCCTTCTATTTAGAAGGCAATAGGTCTCTCTATAGACTTTTCAAATAAATAATCCAATGTTTATTTTGGGATGATCTCATAGGTAATGACCACGTTGAAATGTTTGTGAGGATTTGAGGCCCACATTTCACACACAATAATTTGTTAAGTATTGGATAGTTGGTAAACAAGAAATATCTATTGAAGTTCATAGAGAAGACTTGAATTATCAAAGATAAATATGGTAAGCTTATTGTAGTGGAACTAGATCTAGAGGTAATGTATTTCAGCTGAATCCTACTGAAATAACATGTTTGGTTGTAAAGGTTGACAAAAATTGGTTATGGCATAGAAGGTTTTATCACATAAACTTTGATAATATTGTAAAGGTTAGTAGTACATTTACAATAAGATATTTTCCTATGATTATTAAGCCCACTAATGTTATCTGCAAGGAATGTATTTTGGCTAAGCATAGAATATTGTCTTTTCCTATCAAGAAGTTCAATACTATAGAGAAACTAGTGATTGTTCTCACAAATCTAAGTGGTCCTGCAAGAAATAGAAGATCCCATGGTGAAAGGTACTTTATGATTTTTGTTGATGATTTCACTAGGATGATGTGGGTAGCATTTCTTAAAGAGAAGTCTAAAGCTTTTGAGAAATTCAAGATATTTAAGAATAGAGTTGAAAATGAATTTTATGTCAAGATTAAGTGTTTGAGATTAGATAGAGGAGGAGAGTTCACCTCTAGAGAGTTCAAGATGTTCTGTGAAGAGAATGGAATCAAAAGACAATTATCTTCACCTAAAACACCTCAACAAAATGGGATTCCTGAAAGAAGGAACAAGACAGTAGTAGAAACAACAAGAGCGATGTTATTTGAGAATGATGTCTCAAAGACATTTTGTAGAGAAGTAGTTAACACTATAGTATATACTCTAAATAGAGCATAGATTAGGAAAGGTATGGGAAAGATACCCTATGAGTTATGGTTTGGTCACTCACCATCATTCAAGTATTTCAAAATATATAAAAGTAAGTGTTACATAAAGAGAGATGATGATATTGGTAAGTTTGATCCTAGAAGTGATGAAGTTATGTTTCTTGGTTACTCATTGAAAAGTAAAACATATAGATGTTTCAACTATCAGAACTAAGACAATAGTTGAGTGCACAAATGTAAGGATTAATGAAAAGTTTGGTACTAAAGAGAAGATGGCAGCTTATAATTTTGATGAAGAAGAGGATATCTCTAGAATTGTTAGATAGAATGTTGATGGTCTTTTTGAGACTAAAAATGACTTGTAGAATGATGTATCTATTGAGCATAGATAAGAAAAAAGATATAAACCTAGAGAAGAGATAAGAGTTTAGATGTTAACTCCTACTTCTATAAAAAACATGACAAAGAATGACCCTCTAGAGAAAATAATTGGGAGCAAGGATTATGGTGTGATGACAAGGTACATAGTGAATGAGGAATTATGTCTAATTTCTCAAGTGGAATGTAAGAGTATAGATGAGGCATGTAAGGATGATCATTAGATACAAGCAATAAAAGAAGAACTAGATCAAATTATGAAGAATGAGACATGAGAATTAGTTCTTAGACCTAAAGACAAAAATGTTATAGGAACCAAATGGGTATTCATAAATAAGATGAATGAGCAAGGAGAGGTTGTGAGAAATAAGGCCAGATTTGTTTGCAAAGGTTACTCACAACAAGAAGGCATAGATTACGAAGAGACATTTGTACCTATGGCAAGAATGGAATTAATAAGGATATTCTTGGCTTATGCAAAAATAAAGAATTTCAAGGTTTAACAGATGAATGTCAAGTTACCTTTTCTGAATGGAGAACTTAAAGAAGAAGTCTACATTGAGAAACTTGATGGATCCCCTCCAATAAAAGATAAAGGATTTGAATGCAGACTGAAGAAAGAATTCTATGGTTTTAAGCAAGCACCTAGAACATGGTATGCAAGGTTGGATATGTATTTGTCTAAGCTTGGATTTATCAAAGGTACATCAGATGGTAATTTTTATTTAAGGAAAATTGATGATGGTTTATTTATCATTGTAGTAATTGTGGATGACATTATATTTGGAGGAAATGATAAAGAAAGTGATAAATTTTCCAAAGAGATTAAAAATAAATTTGAAATGAGCATAGTAGGAGAAATGAAGATTTTCCTAGGACTACATATTACACAAAATAAGGATGGGATATCTATTTCACAAACCAAGTATCTGAAAGATTTGTTGAAAAGATTTGGTTTATAAAGTTGCAAACCTTTTGGTACACCCATGATAACTAGTCACAAGTTATTTAGTAAAGATGGAACACCTATAGTTAAGTAGAAGAAGTATAGATCTATGATTGGAGGATTACAATATCTAACTCACACCAGACCACATAGAGAAAATGTAGTTGGGATTGTGGAAAGATTCCAAGCTAATCCAAAAGAGTATCATTATGCAACAATAAAAAGGATATTTAGATATTTGAAGGATATGTTTGATTATGGAATTTGATATGATAGATCAAGTAACTTCACTTTGTACACATATACTGATGCAGATTGGGTAGATAGTATGGATGACAGAAAGAGCACCAATGGTGGAATTTTCTTTCTTAGAGGAATATTGGTTTCTTGGTTGAGCAAGAAACATGATTGTATATCTTAGAGTACAACTAAGGTAGAGTATGTTGTAGTAGAAAATAACTATAATCAAGTTATATGGATGGAACAAATGTGGAAAGATATTGGGATTGAATTTATAGAACCTATTATCATTTACTGTGATAACACAAGTACAATAAGTATGTCTAAGACTCTAGTATTACATTATAAGACAAAGCACATATGGATTAAATATCATGTTTTGAGAGAGAAGATAGCTAAAAAGGAAATAAGGTTGGAATATGTAAGTATTGAAGATCAGATTATAGATATCTTTACAAAGCCTTTTCCTAAAGATACCTTTGAGTACCTAAGAAGTATGTTAGGGGTTATACCCCTACCTACTTCAAAGTAGATGATGCAAGGAATGCATCAGTCCAATGGTACATAGTACTATGGTCAGGCTAGACTAAATGTAGATGCTTCCTATATGTGGGATTATCTAGTATGTACTGAGTCATTAAGGACTCTTGGTATTTTGGTATTTTGTATTAAATAATGTCTTTGGACACTTGAGCTAATTAAAAGAGTTGCAAGAAGTATTATGTACTTGTATTGATACCTTTGAAATTGATTTCAATGGGGGAGAGAATGTGTACATGAGAAACATCTCCTAGGCAATGGGAAGGAAATATATGTAAGAGGCATTTGTTGAGATGTCAATGGGGGAGTGTTATCTCTTTAGGGAGATTTATAAAGATTCACAAGACTATGCATAATAATATGAATGCCTAAGTGCACAAAAAGATATCTCTATAGGAAAGATATGCATCTAGAAAAGTGTTGTAAGTTGTTCACCATGAACAATTCATGACCAGAATCCATAAGATTTTAGATTGATGAAGAGGATTTGAGAAGATGACAACATAAGAGTACAAATTGATATTTTTGGAAATTAGATAGTTTTCATCTATGTTGCCATCAGTGCCAAAGGGGGAGATTGTTAGCATGAATACTAATGATACTGCATTAGGGGAGTATCCTATTGGCTCTCGATTTAACAAAATTTGAACAACCAAGTATGTAAGGCAAGAATGCATCTATGGGAAGCTATCTCCAATAATGGACACAATTTACCAAGAACCTGGGCCAACTATAAGGCTATACTCCTTCTACACTTCAGGCTCTGCAAAACCTAGGCGGGTAGACCTATAGATTCTTTATATGGTACTAGTTATCAAAGCATACACTGAATCTAATGTAAAGTAGATAAAACCCTTATTTCTTCTATACTTAACCAGGAATCACAAGCATGAAATAACTAAGAACATAAATCATGAAACTGGCAATCTAAGTGTGGGTTAACATTGAATAGCTTTCAACATAAAAGGGATAATTGATTTAATATGTTGATAATAGCAAGACCCAAGTATGAGCAATAGAACTTAATGATCCTATCTCTGACCAGTGCCTTATCTATTGGGTAATTAAATGAATTAAAACTATACATCTCCTAGAAACCTTAGACATATCTCTACATCAAGATTCCTAATCTATCCTTCACCTTGAACAGACATCTACTTCAGATTTGAATCTCATACTCAAATTATCCCTTCAAGAAATTACTAAACCTTGTGATAAACACCAAGTAGTTACATGGTTCTTTGTTCCATTAGCAAGATATTTTAATCACATACATTCCTAAATGAAATGCAACCTAATCTATGCTCTTTGATCACAAATTAGAAGAAATAACATATCCATAATCAAGAGACAAGATTCAGACTAAACTTAAAACCTTTACTGTGCTTTATTTGTTTTCCTTGAAAATAAATACATGAAAGATATACAGAAATTAACTCATAAATCACCTAACAAAATAGAACTATGTGTATAAAACATCAAATGCTGCTCAATACAACAGAGAAATGTTGGGTGTGAGGCTTTCACAGCATGAGCAGAGCTCCAAGAACTGGAAATAGAAAACCAACCAACAACCTATTTCAGAGAAGAAGAAAGAATATGTATGGAGAAGGCAATTCTCAGATTTAATTTGTAATTGACAAGTGTCCCTTTAGAAATCCTTCCCAAGAAGATCAAAAACCTCTTTCTAATTGAAAATCAAAACCTTTCATTTTGGCCCATAAAATATCTCAAAATATAATGATGAAAGGATATAACTGACTCTTGATACTAAAATGCATTCACTATAAAAGTGAAAATCAATTATAAATGCCTGTAGAATGCAAGAAACTAATTAAGTTTGATTTTCTTCATGTTCAGATTCCAAAAGGTCTTCAAAACTACCCTGTAACTGATTTTTATCATCAATGAAGAAATTTGCTCATTCCATTGCCAATGCCCCTGATTTCACAAATTGACCTACAATACGAACTGATGAATACCTATGCATAATCTAACTCTAGAAATGGAAAATTGAGCTCTTCCCAGTTCCGACGATATATAATATTGCTATTTTTTCTTACCAAAAATGCCCAGAAAGTTGTTTTGAAAAATGCCCTTCTGTTATGAAATTCTGGCTTGTCTGCAACTTCTTTAATTTTAAATTTTGAAAATTTTAAAAATGCTCTAAGGTTCAAACTTCATATTAAAGCCCTTTTTAAATTTAAAATGAATCTGCACGTCCATTTTGAAAAAGAATAATAAAAAATAATATTTTTTATTATTTTCAAATTTCTCTTCACCCCTCTAAATTCGGGTCAAACCTAGTTTGACCATGCCACGTAACGCTTCTTGATTTGCTACTTGATCTGTATCATCCACCACATCACCATCTACTCTGGGACCACTTGCAACATGTCATTTCCTGATTCTCCCTTGCCATGTTGTTGTATTAACGACTGAGCAGCTTCTTCTTAACGACATAGCGAGGACCCTCAGATCTGCCACGTGGCACAATCTGGTGCATCTGCTAGACTTGCTCACCACATCACCTTACCTCAAAATATTTGTCACATGGCACCTTGTGATTTGTCAGGAACTCCACATCACCACCCCATTATCCTCGCCACATCAGCATCGCTATCTTTCCATGTTAACTCTTGTGCATCTTTCACTTAGTGAGATAGCAAGGGCCGCTTGATTTGCCACATGGCATGATCTGATGCATGGGATTCTATGTTAGCACTTTTTTGAGAGTGTGTTTGTTTAAAATTTAGCCTTTATCAGCATCCAAACTTCATCATCTAGGACCCACCTCTGCAAACTTGGCTTCCAAAAGCCATCATCTCAAAGACAGCTTAAGTATTGAGTGCTATTGCATTTAAGGATCTAAATATGCTTCCCTACAAGGAATGTGGGGTGTTACTCTTTCTTGGCAGCTTCCTATTAGTTTGGCAGCTTCAGCTTTTTGTTTTTTTCTCCTTTTATGTGGGTTCTACCTATAAATGCATCTTCTTGGCATGAGATAATGCATCGCTTGTTCACTGCGTGGAATTAGCTTGTGTGGAGTGCATTGTTTTCTTGGTTCGCTTTGCAATGCATGAGGAGAGACGTTGTAGATGTGGGTGGCCTTCATCTTTTGCTAGGGCTTCATGGCATCAAAGTGAGCCCTTCTACTCAATACATGAGTAATTCTTTGTGCTTGGACGAAGCTTTATTTTTATATGGCATGGCTTTGTTTTGTCATCGGTGGCTTGCTTGCCGCAGGGAACTTTGTCCTTGCTTTTTTCAAAACTGACTCTACCCCTATTCTTCTTTATGGTTTATAGTGGCTCCTCCCTTGTTAATGCATGTTCTTTTAATGTATGGACAATTTTTTTATGTTCCTACCAAGGCATTGATTCCTTTGTTGATGAGCATGGTCTGCCTTTTAAATGCATTGAGTCAAATTTTAGACTATGGCTTTGCTTTTAGAATGCGTGCCTCTATTGTGGTTGGGGATTTGGTATTGATTGCCTTTTTTACTAGCGTTGAATACTACTAGAACTCCTTGCACATTTTTGGTCTTCCAATTATATTGCTAGCATTTTGTTTAAACTTAGAGTGATCTTTTCCTTATCGTAAAGCTTCATAACCTACCTCAGACATTTGGAATCTGCACCCATAAAAGCCTTTAATATATAAATATGAGGCTTTCTTTCTAAAACATCTTTCCTTTTGTGATGTGGATTTGACTCAAATGTAGGCTCAAAGCTCTCTATTTCTGCATTGGATCATATTTGAAACCAATGCTTCCTTTCTTTATACTGTGAGATCCTTTATTTGCAGCACTTGGGTGGCATATCTAGTGTTTTATTTGATGCTTCATACTTTGACATTTGGCATTTTGATCTTCTTTTACAATGCACTAGGTTTAAAAGGTGCTAGCTCTTCAATGCCATGGCTGCTTACTTTTAATGCCTACAACTTATCCACTATTTGGTGTGAAGGTCCTCTTCTATACATTGCATGTAGGTTCCTTGTTATTTACAGGTGTGGATTCCCTTGAACATGCTGTGGATTGGATTGTCCCCTGCCCCATACCAAACTGTAACAACATCTACCTTCCTCATACGGTGTCTTCTTGTGCAATTTGTACATTGTTTGGTTCAACTTTGGGTTTTGCTCTTTGAATCGTGTATAATAAAATCTCATTTGGAGAAAAGAATGGAGAGAATGAGATTTGATCTAATGTCAAATTCAAGCACATAAATTCATCATGTTGGTTTGAAAATAATGCATTAACTCCAAGCAGAGATGAAAAATGATGAAACTTGTCCTTTAAACATATTTATAGCATCTGACCATTGTTTATGCATTGCTCGTAATGACACAAGAACAACATCTGAAAGCTTCTCAAAACTTGACATTTGCAATACAGCTTGAAATACCTCTTAATTCCCCTTTTTTGGGAAATATGTTGATAAAAAGACAGTGCACTCCAAGCTTCATATTTGACACCCCCTGAACCCATGGTCTAGAGAAGTTTTAGTCAGGCCCCAACGTGGGTCTGACTAAAAATTTTGATTTTCAAACAATTGAGCTGGAAAATTGATCAACTGAACACCTGATACTGATTCAAATCAAATTTGATTGCTGAAAACAAAAATTAAAGCTCATTTTATCACTTTCTGCTAACTGTCACATCTGGGCCAGGAGGTCTGTTGACTGGCCTTAAAAATTGACCAGAACACCTAATCAAGCTCTGAAAATTGACACATTGATTCTTTGTTCTGCATACTTTTACCCTGTCAGGTCTTGTCTCATGAAAAATTCCCAGTCAAGAGATATTCACTGTCAAAGTTGCCTTCTCAGAACTACCTACAAGCAAACAAGTCAAAAAACACTAAACTAGGTCCAAAATTGGCTTTGAAAACTAGGCAAATGGATACTTAGGAAGACAAAATTGGGGCGTTGGCTCTCTTCACGAGGACATTATGAATCTATGATTTTTGCTCATGACAAATAACTAGGTGCAAATGGCAGAGGTACAAAGTTGGCCACCTGGATTTGCAAGAGTGAACACTAGTAAAATATCATTTTTTGCGAATGGAATGACCCCAGTAAAGTGTGAAGACGGATTTGTGAAGGCTTGAAAACTGACACTTGGAGCATTTTCAGAGGACAACACAAGGGTACAATCCATTTGATCTTACCAATCATGGATCTCAAGTTATAATGTCCCGAACAGTAGTCCCGACAAATCTGCAAATGCTGACACCAGTAAAAGATAGAAGTTGCATTTGGAATCACGTTTGAAAATTCATAAAATGGATTCATTATGATCTGAAACTTGAAACATAACATGTATCTAAAGTCTACAATGCAATGCAAAAGGAATTTTTACATTTTGGTCAACTGGTCAAAAGTTATAACACATCAAATAGGGCTTCCCAAATTTACATGCAAAGTGGAAAAGCATGAAAATAGTAACTGACCAGCTTTGAGGGATTCAAAACCTAGCCAAATGGATTCAAAATGACTCAAAATCTGGAACATAGGATCTTAGGGATGGACACTAGACACTCCCAAAGTAGTGAGTCATGACACATTTCTAGGTGCGAGATATTCAGTAGCAAACATAGCCTCCTGTCACTATTTGACACTTAGGGTAAAATGCAAATTAGACATTGGCTCAAAACATGACTTTGCCAAATGACTCGGAATGACACTTTAACTTCATGGAATGCTTATAAAATCTGAATGGAGGGTGTAAGAAACATTAAACACCATTTATGCATTAACTCAACAGCGGGGTACATAGGCTTCACAAAGCATTTATAGGCCTAATTTTCCCAAATTTTTTGAGATGTGACTAAAAATGAAGCATGCAATTTTTAGTCCCAACATATCCTAAAAATTGAAGAGTATTGATATGTTGCATTCATGACTAGATTTGTCAATGATGTCAACATAGTACTAATTCTATAAAGACTAGAAGAGTAGAAGTCAGTAATCTTATAGAAGATGAGGATGCTTTAGATGATACCTAATGGAGGACATGTTCTTGAGTTTGTCCAGATGATGCAGTTAAGAGGACTAATTCTAAGTCAACGGTGTACAAAAGTTACACTTGATTTACTAGAAGTAGTGTAGAAATAAAGTATTGGAAAATAGAGTTATGATGATCTATCACTATCTTTGATCTAAGATGTAATGAAGAGATGTGTAGTTCTATAGTGATAGAGGATAGTATTGTGATGACACCAATGTGTGTGCAAGACATGGTTTCACACATGTGAAGTTTGTGTAGACTGTGAGCCGACAATGCTAATGTAATTGTGAATTAATTAACTATCTTATTTTAATTAAGTAGGAAAGCCTCAAGGCCGACTCACAAAATTATTATGAAGATATAGCATAAAGGAAAGTTGTTTTCCTTGCTTGTGATGTGATCTTGATTTAGGGAATGAAGTGGAATACAAATTATTAGTGTGCAGTATGAGAAGGAGTAAAATGCTTGTTGAATGTGTGTAAGTGATCCAAGGGATCATTGGATGCATAGTATGAGATCTGGATACAAGACCTAAAGAAGTAGAAGTCTAGTTGACATGATAGAGATAGAGGAAGGAAGTATATTTTAGTTCTATTGTTCTATAAGGAATAATATAGAGATCATTTGGATAGTGGGCTCTTTGATCTTAACCTTGAAGCTATTTGGGAAGTGGGTCCAGCTATCTTCCACAACTCCTAACAGGGTTGGAATCTCCTAATAGTGATTCAATTTTTCCTAAAATGGACTTATATGTACTTAATGTTGTAATAGACTCCTAATAGGGTCTATCCTCTAACAAAGAAATTATTTATATTAGTACATCATCTTGTGGGTACCATCCCCATTAGGGTTTTCCCTCTAATCAAGGGTTTCCCTAGTTAACATATCTAGTGTTAGTTATGTATGCGTATCTTGTTGTGGTTTTAGTTAACATTAATCATATGGTTAAGATTGTTTAAAGTAAATGATTGTGACAATAGTTGTATAACTGATTCACCCCCCACCAAAGTTATATTAGTGGATTATATATTTGAACAAGTGATTCTCGTTAGATACATTTCAAAGAGCTAATAAATCAACCAAAAAATCTTTTTAGAACCCATATTTAGAATAAAGAGTATTCATGTCCATAATCCCTAAAATAAAATAGAGTATTTTCATATGCATTCAAGGGGAGACATCACGATGAAATCATAGAGATCAAATGCAACCCGCAACTTACATTCAATGAATGGGAAACGACATCATATTGAAAATGATTCCTAAGCCCATACAATACAACTATATACTATGAATATCCAAGCCTCTTGTATATACACTCAGGGAAGCACCATAAATAAATAAATGTGTCCCTGATAAAGCATACAACATGAAAATTTCTTATAAAACTGTGACCCTTATAAAAATGCAACATCGTATAGAATAGAAGCAAAGGCATAGAAACTAGTGTGAAATCATACAACATCCAACCTCCATGATTACTAGATTCAAAGAAATAATAGGAATAATGAATAACATTCATGGATAAGAGAG
Organism: Cupressus sempervirens; assembly: GCA_028749045.1. Classification (NCBI taxonomy): domain Eukaryota; kingdom Viridiplantae; phylum Streptophyta; class Pinopsida; order Cupressales; family Cupressaceae; genus Cupressus; species Cupressus sempervirens. The sequence goes on from CM053790.1 coordinate 332,306,826, forward strand.
CATAAAGATATAAGTATTATGTGTGTAGTGGAAGAACTCAAAAATTCACAATGGCCTTCAAAAACCTTACATTCATTGAGAGAAAACATATCAAGTGGAGAAAAGGAAGATCACACCTACTACCTTATGAATTCTAATTTCATTCTATTTATAATTTGAGTAGAGGAAACTAATCCAACTCACTGTAGCCATGAAAACTTTCCAAATCTTCCTCTAGTTTGATCCTTTTTCACAAGTTTGAGCTAGGGTATATTTTTTAGTATTTCAAAATACATTTTTAAAAAATCTTTTTGCATTATGAATTGACCTTTTTTCCCAAGTATGGTGATGTTTTTATTGAGGGAAAGTGGACATGTTAATATATGAGAAATGCTATTTAAAATGCAAAAAGGGAAGGCCATTTTAAATGTGACAAGGGGGGAACATATCAATTTTTATAAAAATTCTAAGTTCTAGGGGAAATATTTTTTAATGAAGTCATAAGGGGTTTCACATTTGAGATGTAATTGAAATGTATGTATGCATAGGTCCTTTTGGAGAGAGACCTTTTTATTTTTGCATTTACATTTAATGTAAATATTTAAAAGGGATGATATCCTTATTAATCATTCCATTTAAATATAATTTTAAAATTAAAGGATTAAGGGAATGATTGTATTTGATCATGCCCAAGTCATGGGGGCTTGGTGATAAGTTTTTATTATTGCATACACCTACTAGCTAACTTTGGGAAGATGTTAGATTTCATATTTTAGCATAATCCATGGAGATGTCAGATTTCACCTATGAGCTATTTTGAAGGGAATCATGGGTACATTTCCATTTTGGAGGGGAGGGTGCAATTTCAGTTTGTGAACATATTTATATACATTTTCTTGGCATGTTTTAGTTAGTTCTTGCATCCTATCTCATTACAGGAGACTTTGTTCTTTCTCCTTGCAAATGTAGTATCCTTCTAAAATAGTATATCTATGATCCTCTTTGGAGTTATTCTTAATTTGCATATGTTTCTTAAGCATTCCCAACTTTAAGTTAGTGTGGTTTTATGAATATTGGCTTAAAAGTGAAGTTTTTGAGAGGCATTTGAGGGATAGTTTTATGAGAAGAATAAGTGTAATTTGTGTGTAATTGAGGTCTAAAAGTTGTAGATAAATTTCCTTCTTTTGAACCCTACACCTTGTTTTAGATTATGGTAAGAACAAGTTTTGACGGCCCCTAAAACCCTTTCACATCCTCAAAAAAGGAAAAAACAAGCCATCCAATAGGAAAGAGTCCTTAAACCTACTAAAATCAGTACCAAAATTAGGTTTTATAGGGACTTGAAACCACTAAAAAAGTCCAAATAAAGTACCCAGGTTTTACAAGGACCTGGAACCATCAGTATAGATTAAAAACTAAAAGCTAGAAAATAGGGCCAAAAATAGGAACTAGAAGTAACAATCAGCTAACAAGACTAGAATAGGAACTTGACCAGATAAGAAGACCCAAGAAACTATTGCAGTTTTGTGATCATCTTAAGTGTCTGCTTACCAATCTTAGTCGTGTCCTGGATTGAGTTAGTAGTCGAAGAAGCAACAAAAATCAAAGCTTTCTTCCTTGAACTCTATCTTGTCCTCTTGCTAGGGCCCTCCAAAGATATGGTTCCTTCATTTTCTCTTTTGCCCAATGTCACTGCAGCTACACAAATGCTTGAGGTTACCTGCTCCATTTTTGTTCCACTTTCCTTGATGAGCATTCTAAGATTTTTCTCATAATCCTTTAGCTTTTTTGGGATATCTCCCATTTGCACCTCCATGTGTTGAATAATAGCCCAGTCAACCTCTTAGTTATGTTGCAAGGTATCCACTTTCTTCTTTAGCCCCATTATTTCATTATAAATCTAGGAATCGACCTGAAGGAAAGAGTCAGCTTTTTGTTTAGTAGAGTGAAGGAAGGAAAGTTTGGTTTCCCTCGCCGGGGAGTCACCTGCGTCATCAGCAGTGGTATGTGGTAAGGGGCCTACTTTATCAATTTGTATCTCCCCATCCGGCAGCTCCTCCTCACCAGTTACATTTCATGTATTTAAATTAAATATGACATTTTTGTGGTCAAGCTATTAAGTTCATTTCTAGTTGTGAGTTTTCCATTCAATGTTTTATCATCATCATAGTTTTGTGAATCACCTTCATTTCTAGTTTAGTTCATGTTATTCTCTCTCTCTCTCTCTCTCTCTCTCTCTCTCTCTCTCTCTCTCTCTCTCTCTCTCTCTTACACACACATAGATTTTAGTTTTAGTTTTAATAGTTGATTCAAGGGAGGACAACCCTTTATACCAGAGGTTAGTCCTCTTTATGAAATTCCCACAAGCCAAGGATCATCCCATATTTTAGTAGATTGTTAAAAGTACATTTGAGCACAACTGTGAAATCTAGTTGATGACAAAAAATATAATGAGATGAGAATCAAAGAATGTAAGAATGTTGTATAATTTGTGAACTGAATCAAGGAATTAGTAAGTAAAATTAGAGTTGTTGGAGTTATGAGTGATTCTGATATTGTAAGTAAAGTTCTTAGAACTCTTCTACCTATCTATGTTATACAAGTTTATGCAATTCAAGAATTTAGAGCTATTCTTGGTAACAATCTAACACTTGATGGTTTAGTTGGTCAATTGATTGCAATTGAGTTGAGAACTTATGATAATGATTTTGTTACACTTGGAAATGCTTTTATGTCTTTACCAACCATTGGTAGTTCAAAGAAACAGAAGAGTAGTAAAGATGAAGTGAATCTAAATATGAAGATGATATGGATGATATTGAAGTTTTTCTTGCAAGGTTATTGTGAAGAGAACAAGGTGAATTCAAAGGTAAACCACCCCTAATCTTTTTAAAGTGAAATGGAGTTGGTCATTTTAATAGTAAGTGCTCCACAAAAAGTAAAGAGGGATAGAAATAATAAGAAAGATCAAAAGTATAGGAAGAAAAAGGACTATAAAGTTAGAGGAAATAAATCATGCTACATTACTAAAGAAAAGCACACTAGGTCTAGTATTGATGACAAGAAAACAATAGTTAAGATGGTCTATGTTGTAGTTAAGGAAGATCCCAATGAACAAAGGTATAAGAGTGAAAATTCCATTATTTAACATGTTGGAAAGAATGATATATGGATCATAGATAGTGAATTCTCACATCACATGACTAGTGACATAATTAAGTTTGACAAACTTGAAGAAATTGATGAAGGTGGAACTGTTAAGTTAGGTAATGATGTTCCATGTCTAGTGAAAGGTAGATGACCATTAATGTTGAATGATAAAACAAGATGTGAAGATGTAGACTAAGTACAAGGACTATAGTAAAATAATTTGAGTGTCTCTCAGTTATACAACAAAGGTCATAAGCTAGAGTTTTAGAATAGAAAAGTCAAGATATTTAATGATAAAGGAAATTTGATTGGAACTATAGTGAAAAAAAAGGCAATCTATTTTATCTTAATTTTACAAATGATAAATTATTTTTTACTAAGGTTGAGGATGTATAGTTGTGGCATAAGAGGTTGTGTCTTGTAAATTTTTATTTTTTTAAAGAATAAGGTGAAGGTCAAAAGAAATAAAAGAGTTAGAAGCTTACCTAATTTGCATAAACCTGAGAATGTTATGTGCAAAGAATGTCTTCTTTGTAGACAAAGTCAAAATTTTCAAGAAATTCACATACTTGTAATGATATTTTGGAATTAGTTCATACTAACTTGTGTGGATCAATGAGAGTGAAAATTTATTATGGTAACAAATACGTCATATTATTTATTGATGATTACCCTAGGATGATGATTATCATGTTCATGAAGGTAAAGCCACATGCTTTTGATATGTTCAAATGGTATAAGGCTAGAGTTGAGAATGAAATGTTAGAAATTTGTTCAGTGCTCCCTTGAGGATTTGTGACAAGGGTTTAACCACCTCCTATGTACTATAAGTTGAGTGGTTGTATTGGGTATTGAAATATTGGTCTTTTGGTACAATGAAAACCCCATTCTAACAAGTGGTATCAAAGCTTGGTCACAGGTTCAAATCCTTAGACCCTTGGGTAATTCTAAGGGGGAGATTGTTGGAAATTTATTCAACACTCCCCTCAAGATTTGTGATAAGGTTTTAACCACCTCCTATGTACTATAAGTTGAGTTATTGTATCAAGCATTGAAAGATTAGTCTTTTGGTCCAACAAAAACCCCACTCTAATAGAAAACTAGTAAACAATTGAAATGTAGGAGATGTGATAGAGGTGGTGAATTTATATCTATTATATCATTAATTTTTGTGCTCACCACAATAAAATAGAATTTTTGAGAGAATAAATAGATCTATTGTAGATTGTATGAGTACATTTTTGATAGAAAAAATATTGTACAAATGTTCTGGAGAGAGACCACCAACACTACAGTCTATACTCTCAATCGAGTTCAATTAAAAAATGTAACAAACAAGACACTCTATGAACTTTGGTATGATCATACACCTAATGTGAATTGTTTCAAGATATTTTAAAGTAGGGGTTACATTCATAAGGATGCAAGGGATGGAATATTTGATTCAAAAGGATACAAAGGTATTTTCCTTGGCTATTAATCTAAGAGAAAAACATATAAATATTTGAAAAAAGCTACTATCACAATAATTGAAGTGCAAATGTAAGAATTGATGAGTTTACAGACAAGAACAATGTGTAAAGAGAGAAGGAACCTAGAGATTACAAAAAATTTATACATTCATATTAATATGTACATGACACACCACCCAAGTTACAACAAAAATCCACTGAACAACAACCTACTTTACTTGAGTAAGAAATAGTACAAATTGACCAGAAAGTCTAGGTCCAACCAAGTGATAATAATTCTAAGAAAAAAATATCTAAAGTTGTATTAGAAAAATATGTGAGAAAGAATCATTCCCTTGAATAAATCATTGTAGAAAAAAGTGTTGGAGTGATGAAAAGAAGTAAATTGAAGGACAACACATAATTAACTATTGAATTTGAACCTAGAACAGTTAAGGTTGCACTTGATAAGAAGGATTGGAAAAATTCTATGAATGGAGAAATTGATAAGATAGATAAAAAAAATAGGTGGACACTAGTACCAAGACATACCTGAACAAAGTGAATTTTTAGTAAAAAGTTAAATGAAAATGGAGAAGTTGTGAGAAACAAAGCAAGACTAGTTTACAAAGGTTATGCCCAAGAAGAAGGAATATACCATGGTAAGACTGTTGCACCTATGGCATGATTAGAAGGAGTCAAAACATTTTTTTCCTATGATACATGCAAGAAATTTGAAGTGTATCAAATGGATGTCAAATTTACATTTTTGAATGAAATACTTGAAGAAGAACTCTACATAGAACAACTAGAAGGATTTGTTGAACTTGATCAAAAGAACCTAGTTGGCAAGTTGAAAAAGGAAATATATGGACTGAATAAATCATTGAGATCATTATCTAAAAGGTTACATTATTATTTGATTAAAATTGAATTTTCTAGAAAAAGTGAGCACATTAATCTATATTTGAAGTGAATCTGAAAATATAGCATTGATTGTTGATATTTTTGTGGATGATATTATATTTGGTGGAAATGATTTTCAATGTAAATCATTTGATGATCAAATGAGTAAATAATTTGAGATGTCAATGTTTGGTGAGATAACAAATTTCATTGTATTTTAAGTTCATCAAACAAAAAATGGTATATATGTAACTTAGTCTAGGTATGTAAAGGAAATCTTGAAAATATTTAGAATAGATGAGTCAAAACCAGTCAGTACACCTTTGCAATAAAAGGAGGAGAATATGACAAAAGGAGGAGAATATGATAGTGGAAAAATATCATAGAAGAGAGTTCAAAATGAGGATTAAATATCAACGGGTGAGCTGATACAAAAGAATCAAGATACCGGTGAACATAAATAAAACATATTCTAAGGGGGAGAAATGTTGAAGAAATGTTAAAGATTGATGTTGCTAGAGATTTAGAATGAGTACATCTAATGATGAAATATGTTGTAGAGAACTTGAATAATGTCCAAGAGATGGAAATTTTTATTATTTTCAATGCACACATTTGGTTATCTTATGTAATGTTTTGTAATATAAAATAATGTGTTTATGTGTTGCCATCAATACCAAAGGGGGAGATTGTTAGCCTCAATTGATGATGTAACTGATAATGCTATGAATGTATGTGAAAGAATCATATTAGTTGTTATGTTATCATTGATGTCAAATTCTTAGTTCACTAGACATTATGCTAATTTTGTAGAGTGCCATATCTTTTGATTGATGAAGAGGATTTAAAGAAAGTATGGTAATGATAGAGTTGATAAGTATGGTATTTAATGGGCACTTGAATGAGGTTGATAGTGATATTGTAATATTGGTTTGATTATTTTAAAATCATGTAATGTAATAATGAAGTATATGTATTTAATGAGTTATAAATGATACATCAAATAACAAGGAGAAAGAAGGAATAAAGTTTTCACTAAGTGACTATAGTTGTCATTGAGCATTTGGAAAAAAAAAGTAAAAGTTGTGTGTTAACTGAGTGATGTATTACCTAAGTGAAATATAATTTTGACCAAGTATGAGTTGGAAGAACAAGTTAAGAATGATGAGATCTGAGGCTAACTTGTGATGAAAATAGAGAATGTTTGAGAATTTCAAAGGCAAAAGCCAAAGTTAGTTACAAGATTTATGACTAAAAAATACAACAAAGATCTAATGATGAAGATTGAAGAAAGATAAGGATAAGCCAAAATTTCAATGAAAGTTCTATTTTCTAAGTGTCTAAATAAATTGAATGAGAGATCAATAGATATGGTTAAGTGGAAAAAATTGGAAGAGTCTAGAACCAAAAAGTTTACTATTTAAGGAGATGTTTGAGCTGGTTTTTGGTTGCTAATCATTGTTGTTAAGTTGGTGATTTGTGTGAAGAAAAGAGAAGGAAAGGAGAAAGGTGAAATTAACATAGTAGAAGGAAGATCAAGCAAAGTTAGAGAAAAATGAAAGTGTGAAGAAGTGAATCAAACCAATAGATATTAGAGGAAGAAGATAGAGTAAAAAAAAAAGATTTGATCAAGCAAGGTAGTACTAAAATCTAATAGATCATTTAGCTTTTTCTTTCTTACCATTGTAGTAGAAAAATATCTTAACTAAGTGGACCTAACAAGTTTGTGAAATCCTATATGGTAACACTAATTAGTGATTTTTATAAGTCCTTTAAAGTAGCCTAAGGAGTGATAAAGTCTAGATTATCTTAATCATAAAGCCCTCTAAAAAGGTCGCATTAAAAAATGTGCATTTAACCTTTTACAAGATTGGATCCTATTATAGCTTACTTCAAAAGAGAGAAATTATATGGATTTTTGGTCTTAGTTAGTTTTTCTCTTTATAGGGCTTCCACATTACATTATGGTGTTAAATGTGTGATTAATTTTATGTTGCAAGTTGATGTTCATGGTATTTACTTAATAGTTCAACTCAATAATAGTGAGGTAAAAGGTAAGTAATATTTATGATATTTAGTAATAATAGAAACATTGAGATAATAGTTTGAAGTAAATTGGTTAAAATATAGAATTTTGAAGTTGTATGAGATTGCCAAGTTATTTCTTTTAAAGTTTATGAAGTTTGAAATGGTACGAAAGTGTTTGGATGGTTTGTAGAATAACTAGACATAACTAATTCATCCCCCAATCTCATTTATCTAATGCACATACACATACACATAAAAATAAAAATAAAAATAAAAATACATATACATATACATATACATATGTATATACATACTCATATATATTATTGAATTCTCTTCTCAATCACATTCATTAATATTCATCAGTAGGGTGACTGCAAGAAGTTGGGTCGCAATTCTGCGGAAGTCAGATCTGTAGAATTGTACTTCTCAGAAATGGGTACCCAATTTTTTAAAAATCGGGTACCCATTTCTAAAATTAAGCTTCGAGCACCCGAGCCAAATTTTAAAAATTGGGTACCTGATATTGAAAATCGGATCAGGTGCTTGAGCCGCTCAAATATCGGGCGCCCGCCCTTTTACAAATCGAGTACTCGAGTTTTAAAAAATCGGGTACCCGATTGCTTACAAATCAAGTACCCGATTTGTAAAAGTTTATATAACTGCTTTTTTGGCATTTTTGAGGTCATTTTCATGACGTCAAAAATGGGAGCCCGATTAGAGACACATAAGGAGCCCAATTTTCAGCCCTACTGACTACCCCCTTGCTGCTAGTTTTCGATACACCAGGTATTTTAATATGTTTTATACTTTTTTACATTTTTTTTTCAATTTTCAATTTAATATGTATGTTAATTTATTGTTTTTTCACTTTTAATATGTACGTAAAATTGTAAATTTACATTGCTAATGAACTTAGATGTTTACATTTTTGTATTTGTTAATTAAAATATAGTTTCGTAAATGTTTATTTAAAAAATTATTATTTTAGATGTTTTGAAATGTATTTAATTTATGTATTTATTACAATGTTGAATGATTAGATTAGATGTAAATTCATTGTTTAAACATGTAATTTTACAAATAAATATAACCTTTACCTAAAACCATATAACCTCGACCTTGTTTTAACTATAACCTCAACCTAAATTCATTGTTTAAACTATAATCTTGACCTAACCATATAAATAAAACCCTAAACATATATAAAGTACTTAATCACATAACAACCCGCCAAGGGATCCAAACAAAAAACTTATAGTATTTAAAATCATTTTACTTAAATTGTATTGTACTTTATTTCATGGATCAAAAATGGATGATGTAAACTATTTTATAAATGTATATTCTTTCAGCCTTTCATACCCTGTGACATGTATAGTGGATGATTCTGCATTCTGAATTAATTTGCCAAGTGGCATTCGGAACAAATGTATATAAATTATTTAAATGGATTGAACTGAAGTAGTTAATATTCTTTCATGTGGATGTGTTATTTATTTTACTTTTAGTAGTTTATAATTATTTAAAAATGAAATGTAAATGTGCTCATTAAGGAATGCAATCTCTTATGTTTTTTTATAAATGTAAATTATTGTATGTTATTGCTTGCTTAGTAAAAATTTTGATTAGTTATTTGGATCCCTTGGCTGGGTGTCATTTAGGATTAACTATAATGTCAATTTGTATTGAATTTTACTCTAATCATAACCATTACTATCATCTTAACCTTAATCTTAATTTGCTAAAACCTACACCAGGTAATATATAAATAATTAAATAAATTTCCTATCTTACCTTGAGTACTAATTTTATAAAGGTCAAACCCTAAGATTGAAAGGTAACCCTGGCCCTTAACTAATTAATATTATACTTATAAACCAAATTGAATTAAACCATGATCATAAACCTAATTATATATCCCAACTTAAGAGTAGAAACCTTGAATTTAACGTTCAAAATCCTTTCCCCGACCATTAACCAAATTGAACCATTACCCTAGAAGATTGAACCAAGTTAAATGTTGACCTTAAGACTAAACCAAATCACCCTAAACTAGAACTCAATAATATATTGAACACTTTAAAACAAAATTCAAACCTAACTTTTTTGAATTAATGTTGGTTTTTAATCTAAAATCTCTAACTATAATTCTATATCTAAAACCAAATTTAACACTTTAAAACTTAATTCAATTTATTAACTCTTGTCCTAATTGAAACCTAAGCATGTAAACCTAATCAAACAGTACAAACCAAATTGAACCCTAATCCTAAAACTAATTAAACATTGATATCAAGGTCTCAAAATGATACATCATAAAAAAATTAGAAGAGACTTGAACGAATCAAGAATCTAATTAAGTAACCCTCCCTGACCATCAAGAGGTGGAGGTGTCCACATCAGTATGAGTAGGAGCCCAGACTAGACCCTTGGATGCATAAGAATATATCTAAAGAAGTGAATAACTTGTCTTTCCACTGGATGCCTAAACCTTTATATCCTAAGTGAGTATTCATCATGTAATATCTAATTAGGAGGGTATTGAAGCACTCTAACACCCCAATCCCTAACTAGATAATTATGTTAGGGTGGACTAATTTCTATTTATCTTGGGTTGAAAGTGCCTAGAATTTTTTTTTGGAGACTAGAGATTCCCCTATTTGTTTCCTATTTTCCTATATGGGTAGCCTAAATGTTTATTACCTTTGTAGAATGGAAGGCCACATAACAAAATATTGCCTTATTCTATAAAAAGAAATACCCACCCCCTAGTGATATATATAGTAAGATCTTTTTCCTAATTTTACTATCAATTTTTTTGGTTAGAAGATGATGATAGTTCAAAATGATTTAGAAGATAGGGATAAAATGAGAACCATCATTCCTAGAATGAAGATGAATTGTTCCAAGTGATAAACCCATTTCTATCATAAATCAACTCCTCCATCCAAAAAATTAGTAATGAGAAATCCCTATGTCAAGTAATCAATGGAGGGCTCATAAAATTGATCAAGTGATCAACAAAGGGCTCATAAAATCCCTAGGTCAAGTAATCAATTGATCCCCAAGGAGAGATAAGAATCTCATTAAAAATTAGAGACATGACACTCCTAAATACATATCATACAAAAAAATTATTGCCAAGGTCTTAGCCTCTAGACTAGAAGATATCCTACCCAAGATCATTAACCCTACACAAAAGTGTTTTGTTAAGGATATTTATGCATATTGGAGAACTTGATAACCTATTGGAAGACTTTGGATTGAGAAACATTTCTAGGATAGAGTGTAGGCATGCTCAAGTAATTGATTATGAAAATGTCTACAAAAGGGTGGAATGGAGTTTCACTATGATGATGTTGCAAGCCCTCCATCCAATATTAAATTTCAAATGGTGTCCTCTCTTATGATTGGTGTCAAGGTTTTAGTAAAGAAATTAATGGGTTAGATCATAATTTTTAGGACTCTCTAGATCAATTATGAAAGGGTGTCCTCTTGCATCCTCTTTATTTTTTATTTTTGAACATTGACTCATTACATTATCTCCTTAGAGATAACTAGTTGTCTCTAAAAGTTAGAGGATCTACTCTCCAAATAATTAATAAGTGTCGAATGTACATATTTTGTTGATAATATATTTTTATTCTTTTTAAGCTAAAAGAGTGCAACACGAGTCATTTAATGATCAAATTGGACCTCTTTTCTTTGTATCGGGTAGTAAGATTTATGTCTCTACATCTATCTTATTGGGGCTAAATATTGAGTCCCCTACCTTGTGTAGTAAATATGGTATTGGATGGGGATTTCATAATTAAGTGGTTAGGTACCTAGGGATTCCATTTGTAGTAAACCTTAACATATAAATGAAATGTGTCTTTATATCAACAAGAAAATCTTTGAAAAACTCAACAACTAGAACTCTAATTATCTCACTTTGGTTGGTAGAATTCAAGTATGTTAAAAGATTCTCTCCTTGAATATTGGGTGTAAGTTTTTCTTCTTCCTGCTCATTTTATTTAAATCAATTTGGTCTTCTATATTATAAATCTATTAGGAACATTTTGTGGATAGCTAAGGGATTACTCTGGCAATAAAATGGATAGCCAAAGCTTCATAAGGTAATGAATTATGGATTACAATTAGAATTAGGATTATTATATGGTTAGGGATAGGGTTCACATGTATTAGTTCATTACCTGACATGATCTACACTTATAGTTTGCATTAAAAAGCAGATAATAGCTAGGATTCAAACTACAATCATAAATATTTTTTAATCAAATCATAATTCTATCTCTAAGCTTTCATTAGATAATTATAACCTTAACTCTCATCTTAACGCCATCTATTATATATCCTATAAACAATAGGACCATAATAAATATCCGAAACAGGTAAATATAATTTTAACTAAAACCATAATCCTAGGTAAGTTCCCTAACATTAAAGGATCACACTCATTATAATAATATTAAGCTTAGCCATCATGAAAACTGTTAACATAACAAAATTGTAAACCATAACCTTGTCATAATCTTAACTTTGTTTCATCCTAAGACATGAACATGTATAATCCATAACGAGTTCATGCAATCCCCCAGTGTCACAAAATAAGTGTACATGAAAGCAAAATTAGCTTGGTGGCTCCTATTTTAAGAAAAGAAACCTTGACCTAACCTAGATATATTTTTTTGGACTATTATTTTATGATTAGACTTAAAAATTTAGTATTTAATGTTTAATTTGACTTAAGTGTTTAACTTTATTTATTTAATTGATATGATTTTAATAAATATATGCACATTTATATAGATCTAGTTGATAAATTTTAGATTTAAAGTTTATTAAATAGTAATTTTGTCATGTATTATGTTGTGATGTATTTTTGTCATGTTTTATGTTTTATGTTGTTTAAATATATATGCAGATTATATTTGATGGACCCACCGCCACCCCCTCCCCCTCTCATACCCCCACCTCTGCCCCATCCATCTCCACCTCCACCTCCACTTCCACCTCCACCTCCACCCACACCTCTGCCACCCACCACAGATGAGCTCTGTGAGACCATGAGGTGTAACCTCAATGATCTCATGAGTGATATAGAGGCTATCCGACATGAGAGGCACCCCCCCCTCACCTACTACATCTTGTAGATAGCATGCAAGGTGTGGTTGACTCTATCCATCATTTTGATTTAGACATCGATTCATTTAGATCATGGAGGGAAAGCATGCGTGCCTTTCACTCTGATGGCTTATTATACAGAGAGGTTTATAACCTACATATAGGTAAAGGGAATTTTCAACATTATTTTGTAAACCCTAAGACGGGTGAACCAATTAGTGATAAGAAGCCTCGCATTTCCATTAGGTGGTGTACACATCCGCGCATAGCAACACATTTTTGGGAGAAGTGGTGGATGGTATTTGACCATCCACCACATGCTAACCATGAGGTGCCCATGTACTTCCTTAGGAATTTATGGGCTGAGTTTGAGTTGGGTTTGAAACCCAACTATTTTGATATGAAAGCATTTCAAGGGGTTGGTAGAGGGATGCCTCAGGATAGGCCTGGGGAAAAGTTGAGTGATAGAATGAGAAATTGTAGGTGAGTTGAGCCCCTTGTACCTCTTCCTATGCCTATTGTGCCTACTCCTCACCATCATCATGCAGTTTCATATGCTTTTACCCATTTGAGTGCCCTTTCGGGCAATTTAGTACAACAGTGGATGCAGATGATACATGCTCCTCCATTTGGACATGTTTGTGCTAGCTATGGAGGCATATGCATAGGCCCCCAGAGCAATCGTGGTGCAGCACACGATGGCCATTATGCTGAGGGTGCAGATTTTGATGATGATGTATACGCTTCCTGTGGTGATGGTCATGACGAGATAGACGTGTCATCATTTGTTGACCTCATGCAATAGGGAGAGCCTAGAGAGAGTCAAGAGCAGTAGGTAAAATTTTAATTTCAATATAAATATAAAGTGCACATAATTATTTACTTTCTACATACATGTGTAATTGTATTAACTATATTAATTTGTACTTTTTAAATAATAGAGGGTGGATGATATTGTTCCTCCTAGGAGGCAGTATAGTCTTTTTCTAAGACCTACAGATGTTGGCGTCCCTTATATGGTATGCACTTTGAATTACACTACAAAAATGTACATTGAAATTTGAATTTAATAACATGTGCTCATATGTTCTTTTTATTTGATTTTGTAGGGATTGTTTGCATCTACACATATTGATGTTAGTACAAGTCCTACTCCAGTTATCACTAAGGCACAACCTCAAATACATGCGGTATGAACTTTTGACTGAAGACAAATAATTTGTATTATTTTTATGTATGTAAATTATTATTAACTTATAATCTAAAAACTTTTGACTCACATGTATATATATTTTATGTGTTTTGATTTTATGAACAGGAGCATGGATATCATACTCATCCATACAGGCCTCGGTATACTCTATTTTCGACTCTATCTTATGATTATTGTGCTAGCATACTTGTAGACACATCTGTGACATTAGCTACCACTTAGGTATGATATATACATTATATATAAATGTTAAATTTATAGTGTATAAAAAATGTAGTGTACAAATTATGTACTTTGTAATTATTCATGTATATTTAATTTTGACTAAACGTTTATGTATCCATAATTTAAGGACTACGTCACCACGAGTGTTGCTAAGAGCATAGGACTTAGCTAGATGGAGGTACCTACATCGTCATTTGAGGTCAGTATTGTGATTTATGTACATAATGTATAGTTCATTATGCTCTAAAATCAAATCTAAAAAAATATGTATTTTAAATTACAGGACCTCACAACTGCTGCATTTGGTAGTTTTGATAGTGTGCCTCCTCCCGTTACTGAGGGACACCCATCTCATGTGGTATAATTTATTTTATTATTTAGTGAATATTTAATTTATTTGCAAGCTAGATTTTGAGACCCATTTCAATTAAGCATGTACATGATGAGACGTGCCTCATGTTACACAGGGTGATACATCTACCTTACAGGGTGTCCGACATGACAAGATGGCTCATATTACACATGATGATCCATCTAAGTCATCTTTGTGTGGAGCAAAGAGGAAATTTGATCATATAGATTAGGTCTTGTTGGCACCTATAGATTGTGTTTTTATGATGTATATATTATTTATGATGTATACACTTTATGTTAGGATAGTTAAAACTGTATGTTAGACCATGTATTTTTTCACTTCATAGATCATGTTATGATGTATATTAGACCATGTACTATTTTTTTATGACTTCTTATCTTGCTTGTGTATGTAGTACATATATTACTATGTTTCACCATGCTTTAAGTATATTCAAACCATTTTCTTTATTCTGACATATTTTATTCATGAACATATGACACATTTTGTAAGTATATATGCAAGATGAACAATACTTTTAACTATCTATAGAGCATTATTGGATAAATATTAAATCAAATGTATGCATTGAGATTCATACAAATAAAATTGACCTACTAGATTAAAAAATGTATTGATAACGTACCTAACAATGTATCATAAGTGATCTTAATGTGTTGTTTGGTAACATAAGACTCATTATCACCTAATAAGACCTATTATGTGGTAGTAAACATATGAATAGCTATCATAGCCTATAACAGACATAACATGACCTATTAGGACTCCCATGTCCCCTTAATACACACATGTATGGATAACGTACCTAACAATGTACATCATAAGTGATCTTAATGTGTTGTTTGGTAATGTACGAAATAATCAATACAATGAATACAATGAGTAATGATCTAACATATAATCAATACAATGAGTAATGATCTTTAAATTATCATGTGCAAGTGACTTTTTTTTAATATTACAATTAATAGTAATTTGAAACTTCAAACAAACATTAATTTAAACATGCTTGAATGTAAAAGTAATGGAACAAAATAGGAGGTCATTACTTAAATTGATAATTAATTTATAATTTATCAAGTGCACATACCTTTAACTTTCAAATAGAAGTAAACTCTCATTTTTTAATTAGTTTGTACAAAATATTGCACAATATATGTAAGACAATGTCAATGATATATTTATAGTTTAGTGAACTCATTTGAAACATAAAATTGGTTGAACACATCTCTTCAAATGAGGTCCTGTAAAATAAAAATGTAAAACAAAAACACACATGTTAATAAACACATAAATTAATATTCAAGGTATCTGAACTATGCAAATATACATGTGTAATTTGTATGTACTTACTATGTGAAATTGCACAAGATGTTGATGTTCAATCCACTTTAACATTTAAATTTGCATAAATTGTAATTGATACCTGAATAAGGCGTATATAAGTTCTCTAAATTGGTATTGACAACACAAACATACATGTAATTAAATTATATAAGTACATATATATAAAAATAATACAATAATGAAAAAACTTACATGTGTTTGATTTAAATGTAGTCATCCCACTATACCATCTGCATCATCTCTCTTTTGCAATGCATCTATGATTGTCTCGTGCTCATCCATTGAAATTGTCCATAATACCTTATTGGTGGGTCTCCCTTTGTATCTTTCTAATTTGATATTTGTTGCCACAACCAAATGAGAATAGTGTAAAATCTTCTTTTTAGTTTGGTAGTGTTCAAATGCTGGCAAACCATTTCTTCTTGTTAGGTATCTACATAGCCTGGTGCCAGCTACAACAATAGACCCGATTGGATACTCAAAACCATCATCGTCTACTTGATGACATGTCAATTTTTTCTTAGGTTCCACACATCTAGCTAGCCAATACTCAGTTTGTTCATCATTATCACTAGGTGCAATAATAGCATAAACATGTCCTACAAGATAAGATAAAGTATAGAAACACTTTAATCACATGAGTGTACATATGCAAATTATATAAATTGAAGCATGAGATCACAAAAAAATCTAATTAAATTGTGCATACCAGGTTCTATGAGGTTTGAAATATGATCATAGTCTTCTGATGCAAAAGTAACATTCTGACCTTCATTTACTATATCATCTTCAAAATGTGTGTCAATAGGTGCTAATGATCTTTGTTGCAAATCTTCAACCCATTTTGTATTCTCACATTCTTTCCATTTAGCTGCAAGACAAAATTGACAAAAACAAGCAAGCTCCTAATCCATATAGTCAAAGTGTTAGAATCTGAACTCCTAAATGAATACCATTTAGCTGAACCACTAATTGTATCACAATCATATCTTGAAGGGATATTATTTTCTTCAACTAGGTAGAAGAAACATTTGATTATAGAGTTTTGACTTGATCCCATGTATAAATATTTGTTACACCATTCATCAATCTCATGTGCATATTTGAATTTAGCTTTTTCCTCAAATTTTAATTGCTCTCTACTAAGGGCTCTCTTCACACATGCACCATCACCATCATGTTCTCGTTTACCATGTCTAGCCTCAAATAAACTCCACACATGTTGGATGTTAGTTTTCTTATGTGTCCTACTCAACCAATAGAACATTCTAGCATTCTTGAATTGTCCTGTACAATTATCTAACCATATCCAATGTTGTGTCATTTGAATTTGTCTCTCTTTTAAATTGTCATAAAAGACCTTGAAACAATATTGGACAAACTCAGGTGAATGGAGTTTATTATCACTTAAATAAAAATGGTACTCTCTCAATATTTTTTGATCCTCCTCTGTACTATTAGGTACATTCCTATAAACTATATGAACATAAATTGTTAGTTGCACTAAATTGTAATATTGTGGTTGTACCTCTTCTTGTGGTGCAAGCGTGTAGTTCTCTACAAAGTCAACAACTAAAAGTATAGTACCTATTGGAAATTTATTCTTACATATGTGAAATTGTCCATCAAGCCATCTAGAATATTGAGAGTGTTTAACATATTTTGGTATGGTCACACTCTTAAACTCGTCCATAAATGCATGACAACTAACTTTATCTGTAACTAGATCACACCTTCTTCCAATATTCCCATCCTTCAATGGATATTCAATAATTTTGAATATTTTTACCTCAATTAATTGTTGTCCAAAAGTAGTCAAAGCATTTTCATGAAACATTCATCTAACAAAGAAAGATTGCCGCACATATCACATGTACTAGAAAGACATGCATTGATAAGAAAGTATTGATCATTAGGTGGCTTACAAAACAAACCTGATATGAAATCTTTTATAGTTTGAGGTGGTATTTTTATACCACATTCTTGCAACATTTCTTTACTATGCATGGTACCATGTATAGATTGAAATACATCATAATGGTAATGAAATTGAATATGAGTTTTACAACAACATGTGATTCTTTCCTTGTTAATCCTTACATACCATGGTTTACACTTTTCAAAAGATCTTTGACTAATGGTAATATTTAATACCTTACCATCTACAAAAATTTTAAACAATTCAGTTTGAGTCATGTCCAAAAGGTGTTTAGGATGTGGATCATGTATTTTTGACCCAATTCTCAATTTAAGAACATCTCTTGAATTAGGTGATACTCTTGTATTATCATGCCAAAAATTTTCAATCAAACTTTTGATTTCACTAGTAAGTTTCATATCACATCTTGGGAGTCTACCACTAGAAGTCCATATAATATTTGCTGGATCACATTCAAAGTTAACCCTTATCTTTACAGCTCTTTCTAAAATCTTACGATTCAAATTAAGATATCCACTTATGTTGGTAATCAATCTTTTGTCAGATGTTGATTTGTTAACTAAAGCTGTTGTTATTGCTCGGTGTGCTGCATTCTTATCTTTAGACCAACTTCTCTTTCTGATAACATCAAAAGCAATAGCAACAGTGAATACAACTTGTTTTAAAGACTCATTTTTATTCTTGAGTTTTACATACATTCCCAACCTTCTTATTGCTTTTTTCATTTTAGACATTTTAATTAGTTGCAACATTAGCTAACATTGAAATCCAAATTTCTTATTATAAAAAAAATTCCTATACAATCTATTAACATGTGTCCTAATTTGTCTCCATGAAACCAATCCCTCAAGATTATCCAACACATCATTAGGAATATGAAAATTATGTTCAGACACTTTACTATCATCTTGACATGTTTGTTCAGTAGTTGGTGTTTCTATGTCAACATTCATGCAATTTTTATTTTCAGACACTTTACTATTTTCACTTTTATTTGGGATTTGAATATCATTTTCAAATTTTCTTGGTATTTCTTTCGGGGTAGGCATTTCAATTGGAGATTTTTGTGCATGATCATTTGACAATTGCTTCTCATGAAGAAAATCTAAATCATTTAAATCATAACCTGCTCCTAAAAAATCACCAATTTCATCATGAGAGAAAATTTGAGGGTTTGGAGACACACCTGTATTGAACACATGATTAGAATGTGCACCTAAATTTTTTTGTATAGGGTTCTCTTCTTTGACTTCTTCATCCATCATGGTATCCTCAATGTCTTTCTCCTTTGAAACATTGTTCAAGTCTCTAATTCTTCGTCTTCTCTCTCGTTGACATTGTGCTTCATTCTCTTTATTCGCTGCAATCTCCTCATCTATCATAACTCTTGCTTTCTTCTTTCTTCGTTGTTTTGATCCAATGTTTGTACCAATTTTAAATTTGAATCAGTAGCCTGAAAATTGTATAAGAGGACAAGAAAATAGAATAAGCATGACAAAATTTGATGTTGCAGGTCGAAACTGTTGTTCAATCATTTCAATCATTGAAATTAGGTTAGTGGGGCAGCTTTTAGGGCCCAACAGGTACATTAGAAACAGGTACCCAATTTCTTAAAAATTGGGCACCCAATTCTTTAAAAATTAGGCACCTGTTTATAAATTAGGTACTCAATTTTTAAAAGAATCGGGTGCTCAATTTTTAAGAAATCGGGTACAATGGCTCAAAGCAATCAGGCACCCAATTTTTGAATTACAAATCGGGTACCCGATTCATGAGACGTGAGCAAGAATTTGGTATGGCTCTCAACTTTTGCATGGGGTTTTTCCTTGGGGAAAGGCATGGCATAGGCTTGGTCCCACCAAGCCATGGCTTTGTGATCCTTTTTTTTTTCTAAGGCATTTAATCGACAATTTTTGGTATTGTTGTAATTTTTTTATAGTCATTCCTATTGAATTTTTTGACGAGACAAAAACCCATTATAGGTCTTACTGTTCTGATTTCAAAAATATAAATTTTATAGTGTTATTAGTTTATTTTCTATTTTTCTATTATTTATTAATCAAAACTATCTTCTAAATGTTAAAAAGTGACATTCACTAAAACTTTAATAACTTTTTTATTTTATAATTCTTCTTAAATTAATTTACATGTCATCAATCTACATACAATTCTTTTGATGTTAAAAATTTTTTTGAAAAAAGTGAGATTTTGATCAAATTATGTGGTTCGTACATGAGAGATTTTAAAATTTACCTTTATAGCGAATTAATAATTAATAATAAAAAAATTATTCAATAAAAAATTAAGGAAAAATATTGGCATTAATCTTAGGTGTATTAGGTAACTCCCTTTAAAAGGATTTGCAAAAATTCATTTATTTGTGTCAAATTATGGTGTCCGTACATGAGCATGGTATGGTCCTGAAACAGGCATTTTGAAAAAGTGGTTTTTAAAGATCCATACCAAAAAAATAATCTATCATATGGGTGCACAAATAAATTACATATTCAAAAACTAGATTTTGAACACTAAAAATTTTATTTCTAGAGTTTTTTAATATTCAATCTCTAAATACCTCAAATTTTGACATCAATTGACAAAAAAATTCAAAAGTAGGAAAAATACTTCCACTTTTTGGCCAAAAGTGAAACCCAACTTCTTGCACTGACCCAAAAATAAGAAAAATTCATCAATTAGGACATTTAAAATAAGTTCCCACTAGGAATGTACACAACATTCTTTTATTCTTCATCTTTTGACTTGAAATATCTCCAACTCTTATTATGCATTAGGACTAATTAGGTATCATATGGTGACCATAATGGGTCATAAGGTTCTCTAGTGGGTCTTAGGAGTACTTAGAACCCATTATGACCCTTATGACATGCTAGGATAACTTATACATCATAAAGATGTCATATAATAAATACCATGTTCTACGGGGTCGCATGTTGTTTTGATTAGGCCTAATGATTCCTGATGACTCTTAATTTGTTGCAATATATTTTAATGGGTCTTTTTTTTTGTAGTGCATTTCATTTTTTTTAATGAGTCTTAATGAGTCCTAGGATCACTTAGGACCTATTAAGACTCCTTAAAACTACTATTATGCATTAAGTTCCACTCAGATCCATTAGCTATCACAACTTTCTTACTAGGTTGTAAGGGGTCCTAATGGGTAGTAGGACCACTTAGGACCCATTATGACCCCATATAATAAATTAAGACTTCTTATACATTACAAAGGTTTCATACAACTAGTAATGTGTTCTACAAGGTCCTAAGGTGTTCCAGTGAGACCTAGTGGGTCCTAGGCTTAACCTTTGAACCATGATGAAAACTCTAAGCCTAAACACGATTGAAATTACATAAAATTTTAAATTTGAATTAAAGTAATTGAAAAAAAAACTATAAAAAAGGAAATGTAGTAGGAAATCAATTACACAACTATCAATTTCACAAGTAGCATTAATGAATTCTTTCAAGAAAATTAAGAAGATAAGTTTGTATGCAATTAAAAACTATGATCAATGGAGGATTTTTTTAATTTTCACTACTAATTTATAAAACTAAAAATGGTATGTGTAGTGTGGTAGCTAATTCAATGATGTAGTGAGACATACGAGGGTTTTGATAGAAAGTAAACTTGTAAAAACTATTAAAAGAATCAAGGTATGTCTCTAATGTTTGATCTCTAAGTGGTTTTTCTTATTAGTGTCCAACACTTAGTCATTTTCTAGGTAGAGTTGGTTGATCATCACTGCCAACAAGGTGCCTGAAGTATGGACCAAGTTATATATATGCCAAGTGAATTAGTTACTATTGAGTATATAAAAGCTAAGAAATAACAAGAATATTAGTTATGACCAAGTGTTAGGATATAATTTAATTTTCGAGTAAATTAGTTTTGATATATGAGTTTTTGATGCCACAAACACTTACGTAAATAATTTTTGCTGACTTCTATGTAATATTTATGGATTCTAGAGACAACTAAGGAGATAATTATGATATATGTTAGAGAACATCAATCCCTAAGAAGCCAAAGTAACCAATCAAAAAAATTAGATGGATTAAGTGATAAAAGGGAGAAATCTAGATCATTGATCATGATCTAAAACCTTCTCCAGTTGTATATTTAACAAGAGTTAAAGGCCTAAATCACAAGGATGGTCATGTATATGTAAGAAGGTTAAGAAAAGAGTGAAGGAAGGCTAAGGTTGATAGCAGAGATAAAGATCATACATAGAAACCTAGCAATGAAGGGAATAAAAGAGTATATCATATTAGGAGATCAATTTAGAAAAGGGTAGAAGAGATCCATAATCTAACTTCAAGCTTTAATTGAAAAATTAGGTATTGAGACAATCTAACAAGTGGATCAGGGTAAATATCTTAACAAAGTGGTTTTAATAGACCTAGCTAAATCTCCTAATAGAGTGCTTACTTCATTGTAAGAATAAATCCTTTGATCAAGATAGAACTAACAATCTTATAAGATCATAATAGGGTAGACCCCTCATAGGGTATATGACCAAAAGTGATCCAACATTATAGCCTTAGCAATAGTGAAGATTTTTGGTTGTCATCTCCACCCTAGTTTAACCTTCACCTTAGAGGGTTTCTAGTTAACCAAATAAGTATAGGAGCACCTAAGAATTGCTTAATTAATCCAAGTTTTTTTTTTGGTTGTGTGTGTTCCTTTGGGGCATTTTGGAAGTATTTTTTTTAAGGTCATGTTGTTGGAAATATTCAGGACTAACAAGGTTACTATGAGGGGAGGGGTGAATCAGTAAACTTTAAAATTTAACCAATTCAACATAATAACAAATTCACCATTCATTCATCTACTTTATTGAATGCATGAAAAGATTAACACACTGATTTGGTGACCCAAAAACCTTTCAAATTGAAAGTAAAACTGGGGTGGGGATGATGCCCATGAAACTTCAATACTGCAGTATAAAGTTGGTCGGTTAAGGCTTACAATGATCACTTCTGGTGATCTGCCATGTTAGGAGCAAGTAGGACTGCTAGATCCACCTTGTTAGAGGATTTACAAACATACAATGAAGTATGCACTCTGTTAGGAGATTTAAAAAAGACTGTTAAGTCTACCTTGTTAAAAGATTTACAAAACTGATTCACCTATTAGGATGAAGCAGTGAATCTGCTTGCAACTGGTTTGCTGATTAGATCTTATGTATTGATCACTTGATGTGATGGATATATCTTTTCTGCTCCTTGATAACCTTGTTGAATACTCCGCTGTTGATTCTTTTTCAATTCGCTTTTACTTCACTATTACTTCTCTTCATCATTTCTATCTATCTATATTGCAAATGGCACAATACATTACATATATACCATTCCAATATTTACAGCAACAAGGTCGGTCAAACACAAGTGGACAAAACATTACTGAGTCGGCCAGATAGTAGAAAACTCAGGTTCCTCAAACTCACTCGGTGACCTTCTGACACTCGGCATCCACTACATTACTCGGCATCGTCATGCACTCGGTAGAGGTAGGGGCTCGGTCCATACTAATCACTCTGAGTAGCTTGGAACTTGGTAACCACTGGTGACTCGGTAAACATTGTGTCACTCGGTAGAAACTAACTCCTTTGATTCACTTGGTAAGCACTGAATACTTCTTTTATCTTTCTATCTTGGTAATCACTGAAACTTTCATTTACCTTCTTCACTCGGTAAATACTAAATCCTTCGTTTACCTTCCTGACTCGGTAAACACTAAATCCTTCGTTTACCTTTCTGACTCGATAAACATTAAAACCTTCGTTTACCTTATTGACTCAGTAAACACTAAAACCTTTGTTTACCTTTCTGACTCGGTAAACACTAAAACCTTTGTTTACTTTTCTGACTCGGTAAATACTAAAACCTTTTTTTACCTTCCTGACTTGGTAAACACTGCTGAACATACTTGGTAACCAACGAATGCTCAGTATGAACTATAAATTGAGTGATGAACTTGGTAAGCATTCAAAATAAAATAAGTGTTGTAACTAATGACAAATGTATCATTATTCCAACACATGTGGACCATGGTAGGAGTGCAATAGGGTTTTTTTTTCAAGAGTCTGATGACACTTGTAGGTGCAATTAGGGATCAACAAGTTGTAAAGCTCCTAATTTGTACAAAGTTGATGATGATGTCAGTAGGTTTTATAATGGGTTAAAGCCATATTTTTGTTATGGTTAAGGTCTTTGGTAAGGTTTAATGAGCATTGGGACTCATTTAGTTAAGTTATGCAAAAACTTGTCAAAAAGATGTAAAAGTTGCATTGTGCAACTTTACAACTTTGAAATGTTGCTCGGACAACATTGTTCAAATATTGAAAATTGATAAAAAGGGACCATAAAGGGTAGGTAACTACCTAACCACCCTACATAAGACATGTAAATACATGGCTGGACACCCATTGTATGGAGAGAAGTTTTGAATATTAGAGTTTGAAGTGTGTTTTGGGCATTTTCTGTGTATTTTCCATGATAGTGGTTAGTTAGAGGATTGAAGTTGGTACTGTAATGATTTTTGTGAGTAGTATAGATATTTTATTGATTCTATGTGGTATTAATTAGGAATTTTGTGCAAATTTTCTTTCCTTTTGTAAATAGTCTTATTTTAGGATTATCATCGGTTCTGTCCAAAAAGTTTGTAAAGATGAGGTTCTAGCTCACTTTCCCATACTATATTATGAATGATCTCTTGGGACTAGTGAGTAGACTCCATGCACATATATTGTGTAGAATCTTGGTCTCTCAAATTTAGGGGATCTATTTTTAATGTCTATCCCTAGGAAAGCCTATGGTGTGTTTGGTTAGGGAAGACCAAATTGAAAAAAACATAACTTTGAAATGTGAATAGATAGAGTTAAAATTCCTTTTGTTATTGGAAGATAAGAGTCTTGAAAATATTTGTAAAAGAGGGAGCAATTACACCAATCCATTTGTTATCCTAAAACTTTCCAACTTGTAGAGAAGCTAGTAAGAGCTGAAAACTCTTAAATTCACTCAATTTGAGTTAGGGTATTGTATAGAAGGTGGTGACCCCAAGACCTAAAAAATCCTTGAGGGGTTAGAATATGATCCAAGAATCTAAAGAAAATTTATAAGGTTTCTTTTGAAGGATTTGGAGAAAATCCATATTTTCTTGGAGTAGGAGACCTAAATGGTGCTAGTAGCCTTTTAGGCCTATTTTTGAAGAATTGGTAAAATTGGATGAAGATTTGAACTAAGTGGGACTCCTAACACCATAATTGGTTGAATTTAAGTACTTGAAAATACCTCTACATGTTTATAAGGATAAGTACAAGACTCTGAGGTTAAGAGCCTTTGAGGTGGTTTAAGGGCTATGGTTAGTGAAGCACAAATGCATCAAGTTTTAGCTTGATTGGTGAATTTTCTTGGTAGTTGTGTTAGCTAGAGAGACTGGGGGATACTTAGAAAATAAATATCTGATAGGTGACAAGTATTGTGGTGAAGATACCATAGAATTCTTTGAAGAACACTAATAACATGAACCTATGATTGGTTTGTCCAACCTCCCTATCAGATTGGTATCAGAGCCTCAAAATATTAGGCTTGTGGATAAATGTTCTAGATAGAGTAGTTAGTAGGAGAAACTATAATGGTGAAAAATGAAGAGTTAACAAAGAAAGTAACTGAGCAAGAAGAAGAAAATAGAGTGCTCAAAAATAGATTAGCTTAACCAGAGGAAAAGTTGGATCAAACTGATGAAATGACTGAGGAAGTTATGGGTAAGGTTGAAGGAGAGAAGAAAGAGGTGGCTATAGAAGATGAAGAACCTACACTTGATCCTATCCTTATAGAGGAACAATTCTTAAAGGCATTGAAAGAAATGAGTGAAAAGGTACTTGAAGGAATACCCCTATTTAGTAGAAAGATGGAGGCAAATCTAGTCATGGAGTGGATATAAGGAATGGAAAACCATTTTAAGTGTGATAGAATCATTGAGGTACAAAAGGTGAGAGTAGAAAATTCAAGGTTGAGAGGCTATGCATTAACATGGTGGAATTTCATCAAGGTAGAGATATAAAAAGAAGGTAAGAAACCAATTTCCACGTAGAAGGGAATGGGTCACAAAGTGAGAGAGGCATACATGCTATAGGATTATGAAATTTAATTGTATCAGAAGAGGCTAAGTTGTAGATAGAGGAATCTTGATGTGAACTCCTATACTAAGGAGTTTTAAAAGCTTTTCATGAGGTTAAATGTATCTAAAGATGAAAACCTTAAGGTGGCTAGATTCTTGAATTGTTTGAATGGAGTATACAAGAAGAGATGACTCTTCTTAGTCCCAAAATAGTACACAAATGCTATCAATTGGCTATTAAGATTGAAGACAAGAGTAAAAGGAAACATGATCAGACTTCTAAGGTAAGAGGAAGAGGAAGAGGCCAAAGAGGTCATACAGGTGTATACCAAGGTAGAGGGATTGAATCAAGAAATTAAGGAGAGTCTAAATCTACAGAGCATGGGAATGAGACTAATTGTAGAGGAGGCCATTGAAGGGGTAGAGTAAATCAAGGGGTTTCTAATAGAGGAAGAGGTGTAGGAATAAGTAACTCATACTTTTCTATCATGAAGTGCTATAGTTGTAGATAGATGGGTCACCCTACCTATAGGTTCCCTGAGAAGGCATCTTCTTCAAACATAGAGAAGAGAGTAGCATATGCTCAAGATGATTCAACAAGTGCCAAGTCACTAGAGATTAGACATATTGAGCTAGAAATGGGGGAAAATTTAATATCTAGAAGAGTTCTAATTAGACAACTAGTCAAAAAGGAGCCAAAGTAGAGAAGAGCCTTATTTAGGGTAAGATGTAAGATACTTGGTAAAGTATATAAGGTTATTGTGGATTCAAGTTCCATAGATAATATAATCTTAGAGGAAGCAATAAAGAATCTAAAGATGGAGAAGATACCCCATACTAATCCATGCAAGGTGTTAGCCCTTATTTTTATGGCCATTATCTCAAAATAGTTTGTTGTATTTTCAAAGCTTTTAATAGTTATATCATTTGATCAAGGAAAAAAATTTGAATTAAACCCTAAATACAAACGTGACATACCTAAAAAAACCCTAGTGCTACTTTAATTTTTCTTTGGTAGGGTGTTTTGTTTGTAATTTTGAAATCTTTCACTAAATAGGGATCTCTCAAAATCATATCTCTTCTTAACCTATGGTTTCATTTTAGTTGGGCTATCTCCCACATAAATTGTCTTTTTAACCCAAGTGGTGAGTTATTTTTATAACCATTGATCTTCACCAAGATGTATGGCCATCACATTCTTTTAATTCAAAAATGTAGTGTTTCTAACGAAAGCAAGGATGTGAGGAACTGACACCTATCTTATATGACCAAAGAAACACAAAAATCAGTAGTTTAACAATAGCCCTCAGATCTTGCTAAGATAAATGATTCACATTTCCTCACACAATAAAGATCTTCAAACTTTAGCTATTGCAACTTAGTGAGAGTTTGACACAAGTACAGTGAGAGATCATATTAGATTACTTCAAATGCTATGTTACTATGTGCCCACTGTCATGCCATGATTGGTTCTCAAGTTAGGTTGATTTATCTATTTTGGTTATTTCTAGATTGTAGATTTAGATGAAGATCAATGATTCACGTTCTTGTAAGATATAAATGATCGATGTTTGAGAAAAGAGAGAATGTGAGGGGATGCCATGTGTCATTGTGGGTCCTGAAAGGATGGAAGAATATACAATTCTCATAACCTTTGATCAAAAGATAAATCAATAATTCTCATATTGTCACATAATAAAGGTAAAAGCTACTTAAAAAATGCAATGATATGAGAAACTAATAAGTATCCTAATGGGCCTGCATTATATTAACCATTCTAAAGAATGAGCATTTTTCTCAGCCAAGATTTGAATGGAGATCAATGATGGTCATATTCTCATAATGGAAATATGAAGCTTTTTTAACTAAAGTGATAATGTGAGGAAATGACACATGGAGTTGTGAGTCTAGTTTATGTTATGACTTGGAAAAGGGAGGATATCATCATAAAGAACCAACTAATATATTTTGATTCCCTCTAAGTATTATTTATAACAAAGATTAATATCTTTCTCTAGTTGTTAGATTAGAAGAATATCAATGATTATTGCATCCTTGTAAAATAAATTTGTTCCAAGTTTAACCAAAGTGAGAATGCTAGGTATTGCCACGTGTCCTTGTGTGTAGCCTACTACTACATTAACATGTAAAGATCTTAATCACACAGTATTAGAGGATCTATGATGCTTGCATTCTCATGATTTGAAGATAAAATATTTTTAACCAAAGTGAGAATGTGAGGGCATGACATGTGTCTTAGTGGGCACATTCTGTAAGATGAATGTTAAGAAGATATGGATTTTTATTGATCATCAGATGTAAGGTGGTGAAGGGTTATCGTGATCTTGAAAAATAAAAGTGTTTAGGTTTTAAACAAAGCAGCAATGTGAGAACTCAACATGTGTCCCACTAAATAAAAGGTTACACAATATAAAGTTTGAATCCTAGCTATCAAATTTTTCCTAGATCAATGAATTTTGTTCAATTTTTTGTGTAACATGTAGAATTTTTCTGTTAGAGAAATAATGGTGTTTCAAGGCAATCTCATGCAAACAAATTTTGCATAAATTCTATAATTCATTCCATGATCTAGTATCAAGTGAAACAAAATTGAATAAAAGTAAACAATGGAATGAGTTCCATTTTTTATTTTGTATCTCATCTAGTTGAAAAGATACACAATGGACTAATTGGCATTAGCAAGGGTAAAGTTGATAAACCCTTTTGTTGGTATTTTTTTTGATGTATATCTGACTATACAAGGGTGTTTATATAATTGCTAAAGACATGAAACTAGAGTGAGAGAAGGATGGAGATAAGCTACCAGTTCAACTCTAGATTGTAGGTATGACTTGGGAAGTCATGGATGCTAGTTCTATCAAGTTTGACAAGGTATTTTGCATCAAAGATGAGGATTTATTGAGTGGAGATAATCCTTGAATTCTCCAACCCTTGCTGGAACTAATTAGGCCTAAGGATCAAGCTAAGGTTTCAAAGGTTAGCCATAACTAGGGAGACATTATCCCTTATTAAATTTCAATTGTATTTAGAGTATATGGTTTCCAAGGGAAACCTCATGTCCTACCATACCAAGTGCTATTGAAAGTAATAATTGTTGAGTTCTTATGGTAGGTTGGAGGACTTGAAGAGTGGGAATTGGTGGGGAGATCAAGGGGAACAATCTTCTCAAGTTTTATGGTCATCCACAATTTTGTGCTAACAAAAGGAGGATGGATACATTTGGGTAAGTTTCTTGAAAAATATCAAATGGCACAATCTCGTTCTCCTTTCATTGATTCAAAAGGTTTTTATGAAATGTTCAAAGAAAGAACCAAAGCCAATCCTATGAACAAGTATTTTAGTTTCCTGAAGATGTGATTAGAAACAATTTTTCTCTACAAGAACAAGAAGTAAAGAAAGAGAAATATAGGGTTTATAGAAGGGTTTTGGAGTTCGTTAATATGTTAGATAGAAATTATGGCCCTCTAGTTGATATAAATTTTTCGGGGGAAAAGTTGAATAAACTAATGGCAGATTTTTATGCAATCATGCAAACTTTAAATGAGAAGAAGGAAGTATTAACAAAAGCATACCTAGATTAGGCCAAGGAGGTTGAGAGGAGAATGGAAAATATGATTGGTATCACTCCTAGGTAGTATACTCTCAAGAGAAAGGTTGGGTATGTAGTTTCCATGAATGTGAGGGCACATCCTATGCTGGCTTATAAAAGTCAACATTTAGAGAGCCCACCCTTAATGCCAACTACAAAAGGTCAAAAGTTAGAGGAAGGATCCTCATCCAAAGTAGAAGAGTATCCTCCATCCAAAATGTCTATCCATTTTCACAATGAAGAATCCTTGAGGGAGTGGTTGAAAAAAATAGGTGGTCAAGATAATGTTTTAATAACAACATCATAAGTAGAGGAGGTAGTGCCTGAAGAACCTCCAATACCACTCTTAGCCCTCACTATTGAAAACTTTAAAGAGATCGAGATGGATCCTATTATAGAATAATCTACCAAGAGATTTTTGGATAATGATGATTCTGTAAAATCTAGGGTCTTTATCCAAATTTTGTGGAGGTATAATGTATCAAATTTTGAGGCAAAGTGCAAGAAGGAAAAAGTAGAGAAACCTAATAAAAAGGAATATAAGATAGAAGAAGAGGTAAAAGCCAAGTTAATGAAAAATTCAGTCAGATAACCCATGAAGGGGAAGGAAATTGCTGAAAGATTTAGGCCTGCTTATACTTCTAGAGTGGGACATTGGTAATGCAATAGTTTTTGATGCCATAAGGAAGGAAAAATAAATCAAGTTTAATAAAGGAGTTAAAGATGCCCATAAAGGGGTCAAATATAGAAATGAACACAAGGTCCTAGTGATATGGTCTATCCAAAAGTGGAATAAGTCAAGACTCTAGGATGCTTTAGATGTAGAGCACACAAGAATCCTAGTTGTATATAGAGTTGGGAATGTGGATAGTGAAAAAGTCACCTACAAAGATAAAAAATAAATGTCTTGAGTTGAATGCTAAATTTGAGAAAGTATTAGAAGCATATGATGAGAGGGGGAGGAAAATAAGTGAAATGGAGAAAATCATCTCAAACTTACAAAAGAAACAAGGTAAGAGAAAGGTGGGGGAAGAACCCAACCAGCTTTTAATTACATCCTCCCTTGCTCCACCACTTCCTATTGTGCCTATTGTGGAAATCCTTGGCACACCTCAACATCTAGAATTTCATACTACAAATGAACTGAATGAGGAGAAAGCTAATCTTAGAGAAGTATAGGTAGAGGTGAAAATTAAGGATAAAGACAGAGTTAGAGATACAATTTTGTATCTAGTAGATTGAATAAATTGTCCTCTTTTCTATATAGGGATGTAAGGAGTAGTAGATATTTGAAGAGAAATAGAAAATAATGATATTTCCTTGAGGAAATTCTGAATAAGTGGATCAGTAGGGAATATTGTATCACTACTTTACATTTTACTATCATTGATAAGATTAATGATGAAATTAAGAAAACATATGACCAACCAAGTGACCTACTATTTTTTGATCAAAAAAGAAATATGTTACCAAGAAATTTGAGAATATGTTTCTCTAGATATCTCAAGAGGAATTTTTATTTATCTCCTCATGTCCTAAAAGGTCTAGGCATCATAAAAGATAAGGAGGAATATGGAAATGAATTAAATGAAATAATGGGTATCATAATGAATGATGCAGTTAATAAAGAAAAATATATATGGTTTGGAAGAACTATTGAGGTGGTTGTTTAGGTCCAAATATTATTTGATTCCTTTGAACAAGATTTTGAAGAGATAAAGAAGTTGAGAAAGGATATTTTGAAGAGAGAGAAAAATTCTCAATTTTGGCTAGCTAGATGACACTATTTTCAACAAGTGAATGATAGAGTATTCTTTAGCCTCATAATTATTATAGGTGGAAATTAAGGACATGTTTGTAGGAAAATAAAAAACTACTAAAGAACTCAAGTTTGGTGACAAAGCTATTCAAAAAATTGATGTAAAAGAAAAAGAATTGAATTCACAAGTGTCTCAAGGTGTTGAAGACATAATACTAGATGTGGTTAAGGAAAAGGATAACCACTTTCTTTCTATAGATAATAAAGAATCAAATCAAAGCATAGAGAAGAAGAAAAGGTGGATTCAAAACCTAAAGAAGAATAGAAAGAAAAGATCCAATCATCAAGAATTCAGGACAAACAAGAAAAGGACAAAACATAATAGGCCCCACCACAAAGAATCAAATAAAGGAGTCATTTTGTTATCAAGAAAATGGCCACAAACATTTTTGTTTCCTCTTGTAATGATGAAAGTGACCTTTCCTCTTGTTTTTAATCTTTAAAAAAAAATTATAAGGAAAATTGTCCTTTCCCCCCTAGACCTAAAGTTTGTTGCAACTCTTGCTATAAAATCAGTTCCTAGGGCTAGAGGAGGTGTCCAAGTTTTATTTTTGTTGAACTAAGTTGTGTTCATGTCTTAAATCAGTCCATGCATATTGTAATTTTGTTCCAAAATTGAATAGAAAGTTAATGGTTTTTGGTACATTTGAGTTAATTTTCTAATAAGGATAGTCACTAAATTGTACACAATTTCAAAGAAATTAATACTAATGAAGAAAGTTAGTTGTTCATCCTACATCTTGTCTTTTCTCTTATCTCCATTTTGTTCTTTGAGATTTAATGACAAATTTAATTAAATTTCAATTGTAATTCATTTTGAATTATATTTCAATTTCATTTTGCTGATAATCTAATGTGTTATGTAAATGCTTAATGTAAATTGGAAGAACTTTATGGTTTTATTTAATTGAAGATTTTGATAAGTATGATTTGGAAATGAACATTGATAATCTTTTTACAAAGTGTTGAGATAAGTTCTAGAAGTAGATGTCTAATTCCTACATTAATAGCCCAATAGATAAGGCATTGGTCATCCTCTAAAGTTAATCTAGTTGGAATACCTTATAGTGTGCAAAAAAAATCATATAAATCAATCTTCAAATGTTTCATTATGGAACAATGAAATATAAAACCTTTGCTTGACTCATGAAGTCCTAGGGTTTGATAAAGTAGCCATTTTTCATCTCTTTATTATCCTTGAATTAGACGAATTAAGGAAATCATTTGTTATTTTGGAGTTCATGTTGAGTTTTGAGTTTAAATGAAGTAAAAAATGAGTTCCTAGGTACACCCACCTAAATCTTATAGAGTTCAAAGTGGAGAAGACATCAAATTCTTGTTAGTTGGTCCTTTTAGTTTGCATATCAGTATACCCATTATGGTTTCTAGCTAATTCCTAGGTTCTCAGATCATCCAAAGAGGTTGTTAAAATTATTTCAAATTAGAAGCCAACAAAATGGAAATTCTATTGAGGATTGTGTGTATTGGTAAATTTTAATAGAAAAATCTTGAGAATCTACAAAATTTTAAAACAATAGGAAGTGCATGATGCAGGTCTTGTCCAAATAGTGCATTGTCCATGTGACAAAGTTTTTTTTTTTTTTTACAAAAGTGCATTGTGATAGAATTTCTTGTGTTAGATCTCTAATTACACATTCTATCCTCATGTTGTTTTCTATCTTATAACCATATTAAAAGTTTTTCCCCTTAGTGGGTGGAGACTCAGTCAAAGTTTAATTAAGATAGTGCTTAATTTTTAAGTGTTTATTAAAATGGTTGATAAGAGAAAAAACACAAGAGCATACACAAAGGAAAATCCATAAATTCCTTTATATATAGATTTACTCCAAGGTGGTAGGAAAAACCAACCCAAGAAGAAAGGTGATCCTAACCACACATGGAAACATAGAGAAAATACTCCAACCCACTTCCAATATCATATGGTAGATTGAGAATCTTCATGCTTAAATTCTAAATATGAGCATACTAGGATTTTAGGTGAAATATTCAATACCCCATTGCCAAAAGAAAGAATCTTCCAAGATAAAACTATTTCTTTTGTAAGGGATACCATTTTTAGACCCAATGTGTCTAAATAAGTAACCCATATGTAGTGTTATAAGAGTACCTTGAATGTTGGGCCAAATATAGGTCAAGACCCATATGTTGAAAGGAATCTCATAGATTTAGATGATCCCATAGATTTAGAAACTACTTCTACAGATCTTGATGAATTGTTGGTAGAAGATTGTTGAGGAAGATGCCAAATGCATTCATTTGGAAAAGGAAAAGGAAGAAATCACCATGAATGTTGTGTGTGTGTGTGTGTGTGTGTGTGTGTGTGTGTGTGTGTGAGTGAGAGAGAGAGAGAGAGAGAGAGAGAGAGAGAGAGAAATCTTGCTAAGAACAATAGAAGCTCTCAAAGAAAAAAAGAAGTTGGAAGAGATATCATCTGCTCTAAAATTAGATATATTGGAGATGTGGGAGATATAAGGTCAACAATCCAAGAGCAAGAACACCTTCTAAGAGAGAAGCAAGATCCCAAGTTGAACCCTATAAACCCATTGAAGAAAATTTCATAGATCTTACCTTTGAAAATCCTGATAAAGGTAAGAAGAAGGTTGTAGGAATAAAAATTAATGAACCTCCTATTCCTCTTAAAAATAATGTCATGTCAAAACTAGACTTGGAACTGGAGAGAGATGAGAAGGAGAGAGACGATATTGCAAAAGAGTTGGAAAAGGTTGAGAATGAAGCCAAAGAAACAAAGACAAGAAGGAAGATCCATTTCCTTAAATCCACTTCTAGCCTAACAACTTGGTAAACCAAACTACACAAGCTATACCTTCTATTCCAACTTGTGGAATTTTTATAAATAGTCAAAATTTTCCCAATCAATACCAACTTTTTCTTCCACTAATGATAGTCAGTTAACTACATCCCAACAATTTCACATCCCTACATAGACCCAAGGGGCTTGACCTAGTATTTTAAATGTCTTAGGTTTTTAGAAGAGTCCTATTTACATGGAAAGATAAAATCTAAATGACCTTTGTAGGTATCCCTATCTTTCCACATCTTATCTCCAATGACCTGATAGATAAGATCACTAAGTTCATAGGAAATAATGCTATAAATGGTGAAGAGAATTTTAAAAAATTCACTGATATGCTAAATGACTATGAAGTGGAGCATGAGGATGTGTTATGAAATTATTTGTGCACTCACTTATTAAAGATGCAATGAACTAGTTCAAAAGATTGCCTGATGACAATATTGGTTCTTGGGATGATTTAGAAAAGGTGTTCAAAGAGCAATATGGTGACCACACTAATGCAAGTTTCATGTTGAACAAGGTCAATAATATTAAGAGAAATTAGAATGAGTCAAAATTTTATTTTAATGTAAGATTCTAGAAGGGCATGTACAAATTGTTTCAAGTTATGAGACTAGGTGAGAATGTGTGTCTCACTACCTATTTCAATGCCTTTGATAAAAAGATGGATTATATTCTAAGAGATAAAGATCCCATAATATTAAGGGATGCTTTCAAGATAGCTGTCAATATTGAAAATAATAGAAAGGAATTTGGTAAGCTTGGAAGGAGACATGATCTAAAATTGTTCAATCCTAGGGAAATAGGAAGGAAGGTGACAAGCCTTCCACAACCAAAAATATTGACAATGACAAAATGGACTAGGTTTCAAATTTGCTAAAGAATTTGGATCCTTCACCAAACTCAACAAATAATCCTAATTCTAGTGAAAAATCACAATTCAATAATAACTTTAATAAGTAGACCAGATTGTAGAACTATCCCTATAACACATAGTGGAAGGATGGAAAGCCCATTCCTAACCTAGCCCAAGGCCCAAAGGATAAAAATACACCTAATCCATTATAAAGAAATTTTGTAAATATGATGTATGAGATGCTTTGTTGCATTATTTGTCAATTTACTCATTCTCCTGACTACTATGTTGTTACCCAATCATTTTCTACAAATTGGTAAACAAAACTTAAAGAGGGTGAGGAAGAAAAGGGTCATGAAGACGTGGCATGTAATATGATTAATTTATGTGACAATGGTGAAGAATATGATCTAGAAGAATTTGAGATTGATGTTAGTAACCAACAAAATATGTATTAGTTACACCATCAACAAGTATTTTTCATATGTTGACAATCAAAATGATGATAGGATGTGCAACATGATATCATATGTTGAACATATGAATTTGAGGAAACCATCTAAAGAATAAATTGATAGAATAATTGCTGAGATGGTTGCTCAAGTTCAAAGTACTTAAAATTTGAGAAATATAATAGTGAATACTGCTACTGAAAGAGAATCTAGTATTTTCATTAAAGATATAGCACATAAGATGAGTGATGGCCATAAGGGAGAGAATCCAATGGTTGTCAAGATTAAGGACAATCAGACCAAAATGTGGGAATCTAAGAAAAAGGTGCAATTTCAAGGTGTAGAGGTAGTCAAGATTAATCCACAAGAAAAGAAATCAAATCTTGATGTTGCTAGACAAGTGGAGGAGCCTGCTCTTCAAATACAAGAAACAAAAGGTAATCTATTTAAACCTCTTCTATATGATTTTGTTGACATGAGTTCCATGTTATCACAAATTACTGCAAAAGTTGATTTATCTAAAATGTTTAGGATAGAACAACATAAGAGTAAAGCCCTTTCTCAATTACGTGGGATTGAAAATAGTAGTTTTTTTGATAAAGAGTCATTAGTAGGCATGAGGTACCACTTGTAGTAAGAGAGAAGGAAGAAAAAGGAGTTATATCTCAAATACCTCGAATGTATTTGGATAATTATTCTACATCCATTATAAAAAACATTGACCCTTTCTTCCTTAGCCTAATTATAAATGGAAAGACCTTGAAGAATTGCATGATTGATTTAGGTGCCTCAAATATTGTCATGCCTTTTAAGATTATGGAAGCTCTTGTCCTAAAGGTTGATATAAAATAGGGTAGATATATAAGCATGGATGCTAAAGAGGTCCTTGTTGTGAGTGCTAATTATGGCCTATAAATTAACCACACTTCAACATGATCATTATATGTAGAATAATCCTAGAATGAACATGGGATTGTTCATCTAAGATACTCTAAAGATTTGATCTATTGCCTCATAACTAGATTGATTTTTCTATTTTGTTTCAGATTGAGAAGCTAGCAACTAGAAATCTAGAATGAAGGATTTTAAGCTATGTGGTATGCAAGATTAACATAAATGTATGCAAGTTAGTCTAGAAATAAAGAGAGAAAATTATCCTAAATGTATGCATGATTAAATTATATGAGAGATAACATGTGAAAATAAATGAGATTGTGAATGCAAGAAACAAGTAATCAATTCAACATAAGTTTAATACTTTTCATATGCATCCTCTAAAATGAGGAACTGAGGGTTTCTTAAATAGAATCCTAAAATTTGAACAAAAATCAAGATAAAATATAATGAATGGTCGAGATTTGAAATGAGATTCAGTTAGAATAGAAACTTCCCTATGCAAATGAACTTAATTGATTCAGTTCTAAGTGTAATGGAGAGTTAACTATTTCAATTCTGTACTAAAGAGAGAATTTGGAGAGTATATTTGATTTAATAGAATTGAGTATGACCTCATAAATGAATAATCTTAATTAATTGAATAATTGAACTTAATAATTAGAATGAGGATATATTTAATTAAATAAAATACATTAAATTCCTTAATGTATATTAGCAAAAGGAGTAAATTTAATTTAATTAAAGTGCCATGACTCATAATTAAATTAAATTGATTAATAGGTTTATCTTATCTAATTCAATTAGACTTAGGAATTAAATAGAGTATGTAATTAATGCAGATTAGGGTTTTTCTGCATTTGAAACTTAGGTCAAGTAGAGATTGTCAAAATCGAAATTGTCTAGTATAATAGGACTTAAGATTGATTAATAGACTGAAATTAGTTTAGCATGGCAATGTGCAATTTTTGGGGGATTACATTTGCCCCTCTTTGAATGAATGTGTGAGTAACAAAATTGATTCAAAGAAATTAGAAGTATGAAGCATAGATCAAGAAATGAGATTAGTTCTAGAATTGATGATACAGAGACCAATTGATAAGCTTTTAAAGGTTATCTCTAGAACAAAGCTTAACCTTAGGGAATTGAGATAGAACACATAGATATAGATGTAAAAGAATAAAGATTATCAAACTTCATAGAATTGTTCCTAGAACAAGACTCAATTTTTAGGAGTTAGGGTTAGATTGACCCAATACCTATCCATTAGAAGATGAGAAGATTAATCATGTTTATAGAATTATCCCTAGAATGAGGCTTAACCATCAAGTGTTAGGGTTAGATTATCTTGATACCTGTCCACTAAATAGTGATTGAAAGAAAGAATTTATAATTATCTCTAGAAAAAGCTTAATTCTTAGCAAGAATTAGAATTATCTCCATAACAAAGCTTAACCCTCAGCAAGAATTTGGGATTATCTCTGGAACATAGCTTAATCCCCTAGTGTCTAGATAGAACACCTAAATACTAGTCCATGAAAGAGATAAAAAGACCTATCATGAGTTGTAGAATATCCCCAGAATGAGGCTTGATCCCTAGGAGTCAAAGTTAGACTATCTTGATACTTGTCTATTAAACTCTGACAAGAACTATTATAAGATTTCTCAGCTGATCAAAAGATAAGATAGATGACATATGATGCCACATATAGGGGAACAAGATGCCTCAAGTGATGAGATGTCCTGAGTAATAAGGAAATAAGATTCAAATTGAGTTGAAGCTAATTTTGAAAGATTAATGATGTAACCATCCTACCCCCTTGGGAGTGAAATTGAAAGATGACACACTAGAATAGTGATGGAGAGTAGTAGAGTGAGAGATATGAAATAAATAAAAGATTAAAAAGAATGTAGAATAGATTAGAACAGTTTAAACAAAATTTAGAGTAAATTCAAAGTGATTTCAAGGTTTGAAAGGCCAGGTTTGACCAAAGTTGACCAAATTTGACAAGAGTTGGCTAAAGTTGACTTTTTCCAAAAAAAATTGGAAAATTTGAAGAAAATGTGATTTGAAAATATTCCAAGAGTTACAAAGTTTTAAAAAATGGACTACACAAGCATTTGATTACATTAGTTCCAAAATTTTAAAATGAGATTTTTAGCTATTTAAGTGTGTTAGATTTTGAATTCATTCCCAAAAATGAGTTCATAGTGGCCAAATTAGCCAAGGAGGTGATTTTCATGTCAATTGGAGGATTTTGAAAAATAAGGTCAAAACCTATATAAGGCCCCAAAAGGTCATTTTCAATTCATTTGTTCTTTTTTTTTTTATGAAGAAGAGAGCTCTAAGGAGAAAGATGGTGGTCCCCCTACATCGTCATTGATTTGACTGTTCAAGGTGACATAGTTGGCTAGCAGAGTACAGACCTTCAATGAGTCATCGATTACCTATATTATCATCATATTTTTATGCATTTTAGTCATTTTTATAAAGATTTTAGGGTTTTTTCAAAAAACTGCCATTGAGTTTCATGTAAGGATTAGTTTTCTTGCACGCACCTAAATCTTCTTTCATGCAAGGAAGTACCAAAATGGTACTTCTTCATTGGAGGTGCTAGGTTTCTTCATGTGGGAGGTACCCATCTCTCGCATGAGAGACCCTAAATGATATTGTTTTTTCACTTACCGTATTGATGTTTCTCACATGAAAAATGAAATCTTGTATAAGAAAGTGAAATTTTGTGCTAGAAAATGAAATCTTGCATTAAAATTTGATGTTGTGTGCAAATTTTTTGTTGAAAATTTGATTTTTTCATTGTCATTTTTCACTTTTGTTAGTCACTTCTACATGTTTGATACTAATCATGCTCATGTTGTTTTTCATGTTTATAGGTTACATTTCTTGATGTCACTTTCACATCGCACTATCCTCCTTGTAAAACATTTATTTACTGGCTAGATATCACAAACTTGCCACATATCAACTCCCTAGGCCTTTCACATCTATGTGGTATCCCCGCATTAGTGGTGAAACAAAGATTATTGGCTTCCCTCATAGAGAATTTCCACTCGGAGATGAACTCTTTTCACTTTCCCTAGGGAGAGATGACAGTCACCCTAGATGACATCTATAGAATTCCTTGGATCTCATTTCATGGGCCATGAATTGAGTATGATGTTCAGTTGAGATTGGGTACATTGGTACCAAGGGCCCTCTTCTAGGAGGAACTCATCATAGGAAAAGCTATCACATGGGAGGAGCTAGTATAGACTTATGGTCCTACCCACAAGTTAGCAGCAATACTGGGTATCTTCTTGAGTTACTTCTTTGTGCCTAATAGAGGCCACCATGGATTAGAGTGCAGTTGGAGACAGATGCTAAAAAGGATGTTGGAGGAGCCAACATGCTTTTGGTGGGGTCAGTGTATGCTAGCCCATATGTTCCATGAGATGCATGAGATAGTCTACCATGCAAGGAAGAGCATGGCTATAGGTATCTATGTTATTTAGGTGTGGAAATGGGAGCACTTTCCTATTATGAGGTCAATCTACATAGATAGGAGATAGGACCATGAGCCTTATATATGCAAATACCATGGATAGATGATCTAGATAGCTTTGGGTAAGACTTAGCAGTGAAGAGGTTAGTTGGATGACCTTGTAGCAGTAGTGTGGTAACCATGGAGAGAGATTGAGGCATGGGATGATGTCTAGGTGGAGATTGACCATATGTTTACCTCCTGACCATTGATTGGTTGTTCGATATCTGTTATTGAGAGATTTACATTGATATACATGTGGCAATAGTACACTCAACAATAGGATATTTTACATGAGTACCATACCTATGTTTGCTTTGCCTTAGATATAGAGTGAGGATGGTTAGTGAGACTAGGCCCTAAGAGGTCTATGATTGATGTGCAATCCATTTCTATGACACAGTGGGATCATATGGTAGCAGTAATAGATCAGGGGATCACTCTAGAATACCAGACACATTTTGTGAGTCATTCCTTCCTGTTATTTATAGACCTAGTTGGGATGGTGGTGCTTGTATAGCCCACATAAAAGCCACAATAACAACAACACCTAAAAAATATACAACATAGGTGTCATGTCCCCTATTCAAATAATTAAAAAAAAAAAACTTTGTTAAGGCAAGCAAGCTCCAAAAAGGTGAAATTTTAGAAAAAGGGGTTAATCTTTGGAAACCAATGGACTAATAAATAAAAATTATTATTAAATTATATTTTATTAACCCCTCTTGGATGTGATTTAGGGTTATGCCCTCTTTAAAAGGGGTTTGGAGGCATTTTGGGCTCATTCTACATCTTGATTCTTGCTAATTTTCTTGTTGTTCTTCAGAGGTTGCCAAACCTGTGGAGAAGGAGACCCAAGAACGGGACTTTGTAGGTTTCCAGGAAGGCTAAGGATGGGAGTTTGAAGCCATTCCATGTGCATGCTCATACAGAGTTTGCCTTTGTACTGGATAGTGCCGATTTGGGTGTTTTCGGGGTTGTTTTTGGTTTGAGTTTGGGTTTTCAGTTGAGTGTTTCATATCAGTTTGGTTTGCTGCTGTGTTTCAGACTTTATGATATTAAAATAGAGCTGAATATATGTATTGGGTCGTGATTAAACTTTTGAGATAGTTTATGAGTGTTTTGTGGTGTTTTCGGGCATTTTTGTGTTAATTTCGGGAGCCCGATTGAGCATAGTTTTGCCCTACATTTGTGAGCTGTTGTGTAAAGGCTATACAAATCTGGAAATTTCATTTTTTAGGCTTTTATGCTGCTGAAATTTCTGTAAAAATATCCATTTTCAGATTTATTAATAATTTGTGAAGTTGTGAAGTTTTTGGCACTAATTTGGACATACCCGATTTGGGTTTTATTGGGAAATTGGCAGATCTTTGTAATATTGGTTGTTTGATTTTAAAGTTCTGATTTGAGGCTGAAAATATCAATAAAAATTAGTAAAGGGACATTTCAGTGGTATCAGAGCCGTGATCTTTCTAGCCTGAGGGTTTGTAGAAGTTGCATGTCAATTTTAACAACTACCCATATCTTGCATGTCATATTTTATGATTGCATGCAACTAAGTGAAAGAGAAAAAAGATATTTGCAATGAGAAAAGAATAAAGAAATTTTGATCAAACCCCTAGTTGAAAGAAAAAGTACAAAATCCAAGCAAGAAAAAAGTATGGCTGATCCAGATGAGATGGCAAAGAAATTCTTCCAAGACATCCAAAATACTCAGAAGTAAACAGTGGATGGTTTGGCAGAAACTAGAGAGGCTTTGCGAATATTGACAGAAAAATTACAAGGAATTGCATCTATTAATGAGAAAGGGAGCACTTCAGAGGAGCTGAGAAATGGGAGATCCACACCATCTAAATCAACCAAATCTATTTTCTTGCCTGCAGATGAGCCACCAGTACCAAATCCAGCCATTAATCCAGTGGAAGAGGTTACAGGTAATTTGATTACATTAAGAGCTACTTACAATGGCTTAGATGATGACTTTCGTAGTTCAGTTCCTTTTAGAGAATATGTGGATATGATGAACACTTTGATGCCCAAGAAAGAGAACAGGAGGGAGCATGACACAAGTGGAAGAGAGCTCAAAAATAAAATAAGCAAGTTTACAGCACCTACTTTTGATGGAACAAATAAAATTTCAGCTAGAGCATGGCTACAAAAATTACAAACTTTCTTCACACTTAACCCCATGAAAGAGAGTGATGCTATTCAATTTGCAAGTCTACACTTGGAAGATGCAGCCTATGATTGGTGGTATCATGGAATGACTACTCAAGGTCACGATCATGTAACTACATTTGAAGATTTCAGTCAAAGGGTGATAGATAGATTTGACCTCAAGGATGATGAAGAGTACTTTAAAGAATTGTCAAAGTTGAAGCAAACCAAATCAGTTAATGAGTATATAGAAGAATTTCAAAAAGTGGCTGTTATGGTACCTGATATGAGTGAAAAGAGGATCGTTTATCTTTTTCTTGATGGTTTAGAAGATTCTGTTAAGGGTTTGGTTAAGGCTTTCTCACCCTCAACCATACAGGAAGCTATCAAAAGAAGCTTGCAACTTGAAACTTGCGTGCCTATGAAATCAATCACTAATCAAAAACCCCCAAATCTTTGGCAACATAAGGGAAATTTTTAGAAAAAGAATTTCCCAACACTACCACCAAAAGATGTGACAAATGTGTCAAAAAAGAAGGTAGATGAAGAGACTAGGAGTGAATTACGAAGGAAAAAGCTTTGTTTTACTTGTAGAGAACCATGGGTTCCAGGACACAGATGTTTGGGGAAAGGTCAAGTGCACTATATTGAAGTTGCTTCAGAATCTGATTCAGATGAGCATGAGGAATTTCATGATACTAAGGAGGAGGTAGAAGAAGAGAAAGTAAAAGAAATCAGCAAGGATGGCACTTTAGCAGCATTATCAGGAGTCCCAACATACCATCCCTTTCGAATTCGAGGGGTACTACCAGGGCAAAGGTTGACTGTTCTTCTTGATAGTGG
Organism: Cupressus sempervirens; assembly: GCA_028749045.1. Lineage (NCBI taxonomy): Eukaryota > Viridiplantae > Streptophyta > Pinopsida > Cupressales > Cupressaceae > Cupressus > Cupressus sempervirens. The sequence continues at coordinate 332,349,716 of CM053790.1, forward strand.
GGCAACTCACAATTTTATTGATGAGGGATTTGTCATGAAAAGAGGGCTTAAAGCAGAAGATTTTGAGGGATTCAATGTTACTGTAGCTGATGGATTCACTATGCCTTGCACACGGGTGGTGAAACAATTCAAGATGACCTTAGGAGATTATGAGTTATGTGATGACTTCTATGTGGTTGGTATTGGGGAGACAGATCTTGTATTGGGTGTTCAATGGTTGCACTCTATCGGAGGCTATTACATGAACCATCAAACTACGGAGTTTAAATTTCATTCCAATGGGAAAGAAGTCATATTGAGAGGGTTATCGAATGGAGCACCTAAGGCGGTCTCCGCAAAGAGGATGGAGAGGAATTTTCGAAGAGGACAAGTAACATGGGCAGCAGGAGTCATAATCCAACCAACAAGCTCTCCAAAGAATCAAGGTAATTTCCATTTTGAAATTCAAAATATTCTTGATAAGCATAGTATAGTTTTCAATGATTTGCCTCTAGGATTACCACCAGATAGAGGTTTTGAGCATGTTATAGAGTTAGAATAGGGTGCCAAACCAGTTATAACAACCCCATACCGCCATCCAAGAGGTTATAACGAAGAAATTGAAAAAACTATTAAAGAACTCTTGGACATGGGATTGATAAGGCCTAGCTCTAGTCCATTTGCATCATCTGTGGTACTTGTCAAGAAAAAGGATGGTACAATGAGAATGTGTATAGACTACAGGGCTCTAAACAAGAAGACCATAAAAAATAGGTATCCCATACCACGCATAGATGAACTCATTGATGAGTTACATGGTGTTGTATACTTCTCAAAAATTGACTTAAGATCAGGCTACCATCAAATCCGAATGAGGGGTGAAGATGTGGAAAAGACTGCTTTCAGATGTCACTATGGGCACTTTGAATTTCTTGTTATGCCATTTGGACTCATTAATGCACCTGCAACATTCCAATCTTGTATGAATAAGGTATTCAGTCAGCATCTTCAAAAATTTGTTTTGGTATTTTTTGATGATATCTTGATATACAGTAAAACATGGGAAGAGCATCTAAAGCACATAGACACTGTTTTGAGAATCTTGGAGCAGCAATCCTTCTATGCTAAGCTATCTAAATGTGAGTTTGGTTTGACAAAGATCCTATATTTGGGACATATTATAAGCTCTAAAGGAGTACAGGTTGATCAACAAAAAATCCAGGCAATTTTGGATTGGCCTCCACCCACTAATCTTACACAGTTGAGAGGTTTCTTTGGGTTGTGTAGCTACTATAGGAGATTTTCCAAGGGATTTTCTCAGCTTGCTGCCCCCTTGACTGATTTGACAAAGAAAGGAGCTTTTGTTTGGACAGAAGAGGCACAAAAAACATTTGATAAGCTTAAGGAGGTAATGAGTTCATGCCCTGTGCTTGCAATTCCAGATTTCTCTTTACCTTTTGTTGTTGAATGTGATGCTTCGGGAGAAGGTATAGGGGCTGTCCTAACTCAAAGGGGACATCCAATAGCATTTGAGAGTCAAAAATTAAATCAATCAGAGAAAAGGTACTCCATCTATGATAAGGAAATGTTGGCAATCATGCATGCACTTCATAAGTTTAGACAATATTTGGTATGTGGGAGATTCATTGTAAAGACAGACCATAATAGCCTCAAGTTCTTCTTGAACCAAAGGGATTTGAATGATCGTCAACAAAAATGGGTAAGCAAATTGCAAGCTTATGATTTTGATATTGAATACATGAAAGGAAAGAATAATGTGGTTGCTGATGCTCTCTCAAGAAAGCCCACTTTGTGTTCCTTATCATCTATCTCTGCTGATTGGAAAGTCTCCATAATTTTAGAGTATGCTAAAGATTCATTTGCCACCAAAATTTTGGATAAGTTAGTGGATAATAATAGGTACAAGGTTGTTGATGAATTGATTTATTACAAGAACAGGATCTTCTTATTGCCAGGGTCAAAAACTAAGGAGAGGATATTGAGGGCCTTTCATGACACACCTTTGGCTGGTCACCAGGGATACTTCAAGACATACAGGCAAATTCGAGAGCGGTTTTTATGGAAGGGTATGAAGGAGGATGTCCTTAAACACATTAAGGAATGTATGGTATGCCAACAAAGCAAGAGTGAGCAAAATTTTCCTGCAGGGTTGTTGCAGCCACTTCCTATTCCCGACCAAAAATGGGAAAGTATTTCCATGGATTTCATCACTGGGTTGCCCAAGGTTCAAGGTAAGGATTGCATATATGTGGTGGTAGATAGACTAACTAAGTATGCACATTTCTTTCCTATCACATCTGATTTCAAGGCATCACAAGTGGCCGAATTGTTCTTCAAGGAAATTTTTAGATTACATGGTTTGCCTAGAAACATTGTTAGTGACCGGGACAGTAGATTCCTCAGCTCTTTTTGGAAGGAGCTCTTTCATTTGGCAAGAACTGAACTCACTCCCAGTACTAGCTATCACCCTCAAATAGATGGACAAACAGAGATAGTTAATAAATGGATAGAAGGATATTTGAGGAACTATGTTTCAAATCAACAACATGCTTGGGTGAAATGGTTACACCTAGGGGAGTATTGTTACAATACATCTCATCACATGTCTATTGGTATGCCTCCTTTTCGTGCTCTTTATGGTTATGATGCCCTTTCCTTTGTTGATCTAATACTTTCCGATAGCAGAGTACCTGTAGCAAGTGATTTCATCAAGCAAAGCCAAGACATAATAAGGTCCCTCAAGGATAATCTACAACATGCACAAAACCAACAAAAGATATATGCTGACAGGAAAAGGATTGAAAGATCTTTTGAGATGGGAGATTTGGTATTTGTTAGGTTGCAGCCATATAAGCAAAGCAACTTGAAGAGAAGTGGGGCAGAGAAACTCAAGCCAAGGTTCTATGGGCCTTATAAAATCATCAAGAAGGTAGGAGAGGTAGCTTATGAATTGGAGCTCCCACCAAACAGCAAAATACATAATATTTTTCATGTATCTTGTTTAAAGAAGGTTCTAGGCCAGAAAACCATAGTATCTACAGAATTACCACCTCTTGATGATGAAGGAAAATTAGTTTTGATACCAGAAGAGATTTTGGATACAAGAGAGAAAAGGTTGAGAAATAGGAGCATCATAGAGCATTTGGTCAAATGGAAAGGATTACCACTAGAGGATGCAACTTGGGAAGGAGAACATATTCTTGAGAATTCCAACCTTCATTGCTTGAGGACAATCAATATTTGGGAGGGGAGGACTTGTCATGTCCCCTATTCAAATAATTAAAAAATAAATAAACTTTGTTAAGGCAGGCAGGCTCCAAAAAGGTGAAATTTCAGAAAAAGGGGTTAATCTTTGGAAACCAATGGACTAATAAATAAAAATTATTATTAAATTATATTTTATTAACCCCTCTTGGACATGAGTTAGGGTTATGCCCTCTTTAAAAGGGGTTTGGAGGCATTTTGGGCTCATTCTACATCTTGATTCTTGCTAATTTTCTTGTTGTTCTTCAGAGGCTGCCAAACCTGTGGAGAAGGAGACCCAAGAATGGGAGTTTGCAGGTTTCCAAGAAGGCTAAGGACAAGAATTTGAAGCCATTCCATGTGCATGCTCATACAGAGTTTGCCTTTGTGCTGGATAGTGCCGATTTGGGTGTTTTCGAGGTTGTTTTTGGTTTGAGTTTGGGTTTTCAGTTGAGTGTTTCATATCAGTTTGGTTTGCTGCTGTATTTCAGACTTTATGATGTTAAAATAGAGCTTAATATATGTATTGGGTCATGATTAAACTTCTGAGATAGTTTATGAGTGTTTTGTGGTGTTTCCGAGCATTTTTGTGTTAATTTCGGGAGCCCGATTGAGCATAGTTTTGCCCTACATTTGTGAGCTGTTGTGTAAAGGCTATACAAATCTGGAAATGTCATTTTTTAGGCTTTTATGCTGCTGAAATTTCTGTAAAAATGTCCATTTTCATATTTATTAATAATTTGTGAAGTTGTGAAGTTTTTGGCACTAATTTGGACATACCCGATTTGGGTTTTATTGGGAAATTGGCAGATCTTTGTAATATTGGTTGTTTGATTTTAAAGTTCTGATTTGAGGCTGGAAATATCAATAAAAATCAGTAAAGGGACATTTAAATAGGTAAAAATTCCTCCTCTATAGATGGGAGATGATTCAAGTGTTGGTGGTAGTGGAACAAGACAAAGATTTCTATAGGTGAGATGGGAATATTGGGTGCCATAGGAGGAGATGCTCAGAGGCAGTGTGTAGAGCTAAAGTAGCTAGCTAAGTAGCCTAAACCCATAGTAGGTGATGAGGATATGCAGGATCATCCTACACCAAAGTGACATTAGGATTCCCTAATGAGGACACGAGAGCATCTAAGAGCATCACATCGACAACGAGCTGAGATGCGGATACATCTAACGGTGTGAGATATGTGCCTAGGGAACTGAGAGTTGGAGATCTAGGATCTTCACATAAATCTAGAGCAACAACAAGAGGAGACTCAACTATAGATTTCCCAAGCAACATACTATTATGCTAGGAATATCATGGTCCTGCTTGAGGTGTCAGAGAAGATGCCCAAATTCTCAAAGTATGCTAGGGCAATAGATGAGGTATGACGACCAAAGAGACCAAATGATCCTCCTTGTCCTCCTCCCCCTAAGGATGAGGGAGAAGGGAACAATTAGATATTCCTCTTTTGATTTGATTCTAGCTATGTATTGATTGGTGTACCAGCACTATTTTTTTTTATCATTTTGAGATTGACAATGCTCGAGTAGTGCTCATTTTGTACTAATGTGCACTTGACTCCATTGGAGAGATTTATATATGAGATCTTTTGATTTGAGTATCTTTGTATGTGCCACTTTCTATCTTGTAGTTTTCTATACATGAGATGTTAATGCTATGATTGATTAAATGAAAATTGATAAAATGTATGAACATAGTGTAGATGAGATGAATATAAAAGTATGTGTATGAAATGCAAAATTTGAATGATCTAACATCTCATATAGGTTGCAATTTTGTTGATAATGATAGGTATCCTATGAATATCAAGAGTACAAAGCAAGGAGTTGAATGCTTATTCATTCATGAAGAAACATAATACTTTGAAGAAACCAACAACTTCTTATGACAAAGGATGCAAGTAAAGTAGTGATCAAACCATGTGCTTATGCAAGTGGAGTATGCAATGTAGCCCTATGCTAGATGCAACCCTAGGTCAGGTTACCAAGCTCATAAAATTATCATCACTATGTGTTTACCTAAACCCACAAATATAACACAATTCTCACTAACAATGCAATCATGTGAATATGAATATGACACATGTCCTAGTTTGATCAGGATTAAATACAAGCATCTAAGGCACAAGAAGCCATAATGACCAAAATATTTGTCCCTTTTGATGTAGCAAGCTAACATAAGAATCAAAGTATAAACACTAGGATCACCAAAATGTTTCTTGTGTGTAGACACAATAGACACATAAGAGATCCTTCTCATGCTAAGTAATCAATAAAGTTTCTATTTGCAATGACCCTTGCATTTGTAACCTGAGACATAAGTGCGCTAAGTATACTTACAGTGACCCATATATTCACTTAGTAGGATGAGTATCAATACTTACTACAACATAGAGAATTCACACAAATAAACAAGGGAAAGAACCAACCTCAATGAAGAGTCCATATAAAATGAGTCAAGGTAAACACAACCATCCAATATGAGATAGAGGCTTTTATAGTGGACACCCCTTTTATATGGGTGCTTCAAATCATTGGCATTAAACCATCAAACATAAAGAAAAGACAAGATCGTGCCCCTAGTCCTTGCTTCTCTTAGTCAAAAGGGAAATCCTTAGATTGCTCAAAGGGAAATGATAAAGAAAAAGAAAAACAAACAAAGAAAAGCTCAACATGACACAAATAGTATCAATGTTTCCATTTTAGTATCAATCTTATAGGATTGATCTCAAGTGTAAATGTTCAGAACATATGTGAAAGATATCTCTTTAGTAGGAGGATTATAGTGTATCACCTAGTTTAGTAGAGTAAAATGAGCACTAATCTATAAAAAGCATTCTCAATACTAAAAACAAGTAAACACTTAATATAGGACCAAAGAAGACAAAATTGAGGAAAGTAGACTAGAGATGGTAAACTCCTCAAGTGCTTCTCATGATGACAAAGCTATGTCCCTGATAGATAGAAGATGTATGCTGATGATGTGCTCAAGCTCCAAGTGGATGAGTGATAATCAAATGTGAGTGTGGATGAATGATTCAACAATGAAGGTATGGAGAGGTTTCAGCATTATGATGGTATTTTGGTAGTTTTTAGGCTCTCAAAATAGCATTATAAGTTTTCTTGAAAAGTCATTGATTTTAGTGAAGGAAGAGGCTTCTATTTATAGGCCAAGGGGTAGAGGGATGGATAGTCAAGATGCAAGGATGGCAAGATGGTGAGGGAGGGTCAAGATGCACTCAAAGGGGAGCACATGGATTGTACTTGTTTGGAGCCAATAGGTAAGTGACACATGACACAGGATGATTGGATGTGAGAGGATAGGATAAGTGTTGGTCAAAGGAGTAATGAGGAAGGTTGAGCTAGAAAGAGGGATGTTTGAGCCATAAATAGAGATGGGTCATAAATAGAAATGGTTGGGTCATAAATAGAGATGGTGAGGAGGAGGATGAGATTTTTGACTTTGGCTTGGGTTAGCAAGTCTTAACCGTCGCTTATGTTGTGCACATGATTAGAAGAGGGATTAGGATTAGCTTAGGAGTTGGCTAACCTTGTTTAGGGAATGCGACAAGGTTAGGGAGGGGATTAGGATCAAAGATAAGGATTGACATCTTCTAGAAGAGTATAGGCTTTGGATGAGGATGAAGACTTTCTTAGAAGAGTCTAGAACTTCCTAGGATGAGGATAAATAAGGTTTTTAGGAAATAAATAAAGTTTTATTTATTTCAAGGGTTTGGGTTGAGGAGATATTTATTAAAATATTTTTAATAAACATGAGGATTAATATGTAATCTTAATTAAATATTTTGAGTTGGGAATAGGGTTAGAAAATGATGGGATTAGCCTTTAATCAAAATTAACGAAGGATTAGAAGATTCTAGAAGAGGTTAGTGGTCTTAAGGAAATTGGCCAAGTTTTGGACAAAAAATAAATAAATAATTTATTTTGGAATTTTTGGTCAATTTATTAATTAAATAATTAATAAATAAGGAAATAATGTTTAAATAAGATTTAAACTTTTTGGGAGGGATTCCTTAATTAAATATTTTAATTAAGATAAGCGGATTTAATGGCATAAAAATAAATAAATAAATAAATAAATAAAATAATTAATTAATTAACAAATGATAATGTCATCAGGAAATTTTTTCAAAAAATAAAAATACTTTATTTTCTAAAGGATTTTTAGGTGTCTACAGATAGTAGATAGGCTTAGTTAGGATAACTGGTGATTGATGTCAGAGAGAAATCTTCATTGAGAATAACCTCAGTAGGAAACTAAGTGACAATAGACAAATATAGTTAGAACAATTGGTGACTAACATGAAAGAGATCTTTTGTGAGAGGAATATCTATGGTAAAGCAAGTAACAATAGAAAGACATAGCTAGAACAACTGGAGACTAACATGAAAGAGATCTCCCATGAGAGGAATCTCTATGGTGAAGCAAACAATAGTTTACAAACATAGAACAATTGGTGACTGACACAAAAGAGATCTCTTGTGAGACGAATCTCTGTGGCAAAGCAAGTGACATTAGGTAGACATAGTTAGGACAATGTGTGACTAACACAAAAGAGATTCCTATGACACTATGGGGTGTTGCCCTGGTATCTATGACAAGATTCAATCCATGGATGCATGATCAAAAGCAACAAACTAAAGTAGGAAAGTAATTGTACAAAAAAAAAAAGATGTGTTGCAAGATATAGCATTTGAAACAAGAGGTGCCTGTTTACTAGGTTTTCACCTTCTTGGTAGAGATTCCTTTTTTTTGCTACCATGATGCATGTTTGCTAGGTTTTCATTAATCACACTTTCCTTTTTTTCAATTTTTTTTTTGGTCTTTTTCTCTTTTTTGTATTTTTGATTTTTTCACTTTTTTTGGTATTACTAAGGTGCTTATTGCTAAGTTTTCACCAAGATAATGATTTTTTAGGACTTTTAAGTATGTATAGAGATCTTTTAAGAGCATGTCAGTTGTAGAACCTCTTTAGATGAAGAGTGTTGACTGGCTCCTTGAGTGATTCTCCCTTAGTTTTTGAAAGTTGGTAAGTGTTGGGCGTTCATTTTGCATGAGGTCAACGACAGGAATCCATAGTGTAATTCCTCTTTTGAAAAGCAAATCTTTTTAAGGATCCACTCCAAGGTTCAGTGTTTGTCTTGTGACATACCAAAATCTGCTCAATAGAAGATAAATGTGAATGTTCACGAGGAGGCCTTTGCTGGTTCCAAAAACTCTTTTACCTTGGAATCAAGTAAAATTTGTTCGCTGTCTCAAAATATCACACCAAAAGAAAAATATTTTTGTATTTTTTGTTTTTCAATGAATGTAACTTTAACAATGCAACTACTATGAAGTCCTACTCTAACAGGGGGGTTAGCAAAGCAAATAACAAAACTGAAAGCAAATAACATGAAATTAAATAACTTGAAATTGAAATTCCTAAATAGACATAAGCTACAAAACACAACATGCTGCGAGTTATACCTTCAAAGAAATCGATAGGAAACCAATGAAAATAGGAGCAACACTTCCTAGAATCCACTAATGCAATCGTCAGTGAGAATCTGTAAAAAAATGAATGATGTTTCACTCTTATCAAATTGCAAGGCCATAGAAAGTGCGCTCATGCGAGCGAAAAAGATATGTAGACACAATCGGGTGATCTCTTCTCAAGCTCGTTATGTAAATGGAATTCATATATCTGTAGCAAACACCAGAACTAAAAGATCACACAACTAGAAATAAAACACAATAAACCTTTGGCTCAATCAAAATCTCATGAACAAAATCCACAAAACAATGACACATTCAGGCAAGAATAACTACACTCCAAATGCTAGCACCAAAAGCATAATTTTATTGCATAATAACAGCGGCCCTTTTTACATTTTATAATGGGGTATTTATAAGAAATTGTCTCCTCAATTTGTGTTGAGAGTGAGAGATATCTTGATGCAATAAAATGCTTTTAAAACATTTAAACAAACTAAATATATACAAACTGACAATCTAACTAGTGCTTAGAAGGACTCCATCCATATTTTATTTATTAATTGGATGCATGAGCCCTTTACATGTCAAAAACAATGAAAGCATGAGAGAGAAAGTAGGAGGAAGCCATCAGTTGAAGTGGAAGTGCATGGAGACACCAAAAATAGAAGCTGGCCCTTCACTAGGTGTGTGTTGGAGTTAACTTGCCACCAGAATGTGCTCCCAATGCGTGGAAAGTAATATTTTTGAAACTGTCGGTGCACTTCTAAATTGTGGAGCTACATGAAAATGTGGACCTATGGAGCTGTGGACCTATGGATCTGTGGACCTACGGAGCTGCGGACTTGCGGAGCTACAGATCTATGGAGCTACGGAGCTGCAAATCTGCGGATCTGCGGAGTTGCGGAGCTCAATTCGCTAAAAAATCAAAGTTCTCAATTTTGAAAATGGTTTCTGAGTGTTTCTCAAATGAGGTTTTAGATCACTTTTTGTATACACTCCATGCCCCTATTTGATGATTTACACCCTCTTTGTAGACAATTACTTTTATAAACTTGCACTCCCTCTAATTCTTCAATCAAAAATTTCAAGGCACCTGTATTGAATCTTGTCCCCAATAGCTGCATAAGATGAGGAACCTGATTTGCTTTATGTGTCAAACCTCTGTATCTTTGACCTTTTTCTTCTCTCCACCTATCCAATCCTTCTCGATGAGAAACCATGTGATCCAGATTATCCAAGACGATCAAATGTTTGCAACTTTTCATATTTTTTCAAAAAAAATTTGGGCATTTTTAAATGACCTTTTTGGAGGTCTTTTGCTCAAAATTTCAAGTCAAAACTTTTGTTGGTCCCTAAAACTGAGTAGTTGAAGGCTCACTATTTTAGGGATTGAAATTAGAACTTCAGTTCTTCTTTCCAATGGTGTAAGCGGTTCTAAATTCTGAGGCTCGAGTTAAAAGTTATGATCTCGACAAGTT